>JAQHUG010000080.1:6491475-6513260 GCA_028555095.1 Dicrostonyx torquatus
ATGGGCAGGGCCTCCCCTTGACCAGAAATGCATGCCTCTTGCTTTCATGGAGAAATGGACTAGGTGGTGGCAAGGAGGCCACTGGATCAAAAAGAGATCCTCTTCCCAGTGTGACCTACTCTAAAATTCAAATGGAACTACAAATGACCCCAGACACACCGAAATGATTCTCAGCAAAATGAGCAATGATGGCAGAATAGCCATTCTGGATTTTAAGATATGTTACCAAACCATAGAAATCAAAACAGTATGGTACTGCAAACACAAGCAGACATGTAGACCAAAAGAACAAGATCAGAGACTCAAACATGGGCATTCAACTTCAGCTATTGAATACTTAACAAACACGACACACAACGGGCTAGGGGGGAAAAGCAAACGGCGCTAGGGAAACTGGATGTCCCAATGTAAAAAAATGAAATTAAAATTGTATCTTTCACATTGCACACACAAAAAAAAACTAGCTCCAAATTGGTCAAAGACATAGTGTGATAAATGAAGCTGCTAGAAGAAGGCAGCCCTGGGTTTGACAAACCTGAATGCTTCCTTCCTACACATTCACTTTCATAGTACCAGAAGGTGCCATGCAAGCTTCCAGAGGAGGGAAGCAGCCAAGAGTCCTACATAGCTATGATGCCTATAAGTCACAACAATGCCTAGCATTGCTTGATAGCCATAAGGGTGAAATGTTGGCATGCATACCTTGGTGGGCATGAATAGCTCTGCAATTGCACTTAAGACATGTTCAACAAGAGGGACACCATACTTGGTACTGGAAACCTTGGCAACTACCCAGAGCTAATGAAATCATGAATCTCAGAAGAGAACATACAACCATCCCTTTACTAAACCAGCAGAATATGTAACTACCTTCTAAGTGTTTGTCCTTAGGACTTCAGACAAATATAGCCTTAACTTCTCATCAATGAATCTTAGAGGGAAAGCACAACTGATTAAATTTCAGGGTAGAGCTCAATCAAAATGGATACATTTGCAAATTAATCGCTGCACATAACCGTCAGGGAACATGGCAGAAGAGTGGGCAGAAAGATTGTAGGAAGCAGAGGACCAGGGAGTTTTCTGTGAGATTGTGTCTCCTAGTAATATCAGAACTATAACCATAACATCTCACCAACAGGATGGCCCAAACATGAGCTGTATAAGGACAACAACAGATGTGCCAAAGTACATGGGGGGAAAGCCCACGAGGTCTCAACATTGTACAATGAATTATGGGACACTAAGGAAGAGCACACAAATCGGATAATACACACTAAATGGTCCATCCTTGAAAACATGCATACAAATAAAATTATAGAGACCGAGATAGTTATTTAGGAATTAAATATAAATATGTGTGAGTTTCTGTGTATGTGTGTATCAGTCACAATATATATATATATATATATATATATATATATATATCAATCACAGTGTGTGTGTATATATATATATATGAATGTGTATATGCATATAGAAGCATATGAATATATGCCTTTAACAAATATTTATAAATTAGCATTTATTTACAAGAGAAGCCATGAATTTATAGAGGGCAAGAAGAGCTATATGGAAGGTTTGGGAGAAGAAATGTAGGGAGGATAATGTAATTACATTATAATCTCAAAAATAAAATACATAATTTAAACAATAGTACAAGGTGAACATGTTAACCAGAGGAGTGGTCAGTGCATTTATGCCAATGTTTTAACATGCCACAGAGTGAGTCAAATAAAAAGCAATAAAGATCCATGCAAGTGAAGCTCAGAGAGCTTGCAACGGAACATCAGGGTTCACAGACAATATTCTCTGATAGCTTTATTCTTATTATTCAATATAGCAGGTTTGTCCTGTGTATCCAGAGACATGCCAAGTACCTTTAACTTGCAGTTGTGTTGAAAATAGCATCCTATTCTTGCCCATAATCTTCTTTCGTTGCTTACATATACATTAATAGGAAAATACGACTGCGATGAACTTACATTATGTGATTAATTTACAACAACACAGATAGTCAACATATGTACACAAACACATCCAACAGAAACAGGACAGAGAGGACAAAAAGGGTTAATATGATGTTATGGGATACTAAAGTTTTTTGTTATAACTATTTTTGTGTATGTTGATAAATAATCAATATTTAAAGCTAAGTCACTAGTTTTGAAATTCTTTTTAATTTATTATAAATATCATATGTCTATTTATGAATGGCTGTTATCTCATAATTTGGGAAGCTGAAGCAAAAGAATGGAGAATTTGAGGCCAACCAGGGCTGAATGGGTGAGATCCTATTTCAAAAAACAAAAATCCAACAAAAACAAAAACAAGAACCAAAAAGATCATTGTTTTAAATTGTTGATATTACACATATTTCCTCATATTGTCACCTTACTCTTTGAGAATATTAATAATATAATAGAGCAAATGATTTTCAGATCCTGATAATAACTCTCTGTTGTCTTTTGACTCTCTCACCCTGTCAGAGTAGACAGTTCTCTCCCCCTCTGTGTGTGTGTGTGTGTGCACACACGCATATGTGTTCACAGACTTGGGAAATTGTTGTTTTATAAAACTAAGACTTTACTTTGGGGAATTGGAGAGATGGCACACTGGTTAAGAATGTTTGCTTATTTTTAGAGTTTCCAGCATCCTCATAGGTGGCTTTCGCCAGTGCCTTCTTCTGGCCTCTGGAGGTGCCTAAATGTACAGGAATGAACCCACCCACCATGGGTTAAATACATATAAATAATAAATATTTAAGAAGTTTTATAGATTTCATATTTTATTATGTGCTAGCTAAATGAAATGTCATAGTTTTATTCTTCCATATACTTATCAAAGATGGTAGTTTTAAATTTGTGCTCTTAGACATTATTGCTCTTATTCAGAACTAGACTTCCTAGAATTATATATTCTATTTCTATTTTAATGTAAAATCTCTTCCATTTGTATTCATTCCTCAAATATGAAACACACTCTACTGGTCCAAGGACTTAAAATAATGCATAATCAATAGTTTTCTTTCTTTTATACCTCTTGGTGCTTTGGATGGTTTTATAATGTGGCTTTTAATACTCTGTGTAAGGCTGGCTGGTCTTGAATTTCCATTCTTCTTGGCTCAGTCTCTCAAGTGCTTGGGTTTGAGGTGTGTATCCCCATGTCAAGCAAAATCAATCTCTCTCTCTCTCTCTCTCTGTCTCTCTCTCTCTGTGTCTCTCTGTCTCTGTCTCTGTCTCTGTCTCTGTCTCTCTCTCTCTCTCTCTCTCTCTCTCTCTCTCTCTCCATGAGCATGAGCAGGACAGAACTTGTTTCTGGATACCTTCTTTTATCATTGTTCACCTTATTTGGTGGGGGCGCAGAGAGTCTCTCATTGAGCATAGAGCTCACTGGTTTGTTTGTTTGTTTGTTTGTTTGTTTGTTTTGACTGGCTTCCTAGAAATTCTGTGGGTTCTCCCTGTCCCCAACCATAGTGCTGTGGTTGCATAGATAGCTGTGGTGCCCAGATACCCCGAGATGAAGTGGGTCTTGATGAGCACAACTCGGACTCTCCCGGGGTACAGCAGAACTCTACCAGCAGAGCCACCTACCCATACCCTAAACCTTTATGTTCAAACACCAGTTTTACATTTTATGGCTGTTACTATTAATAAGTAAAGAAATGAAATTAAAAACTCCTGCAACCTTACCTCACATTTACTTCTCAGTACCCACCGTACATAGTTGTCTGAAGTAAAAAGTTAAGAATCCTGCAGTTTGCTACATGTGTGTGACTAAAACGCATGCATACAAGTAACTCATTCTGTTTGCTTACAGAAAGCCACATTCTGGAGGACGTCAACAAATGCATTATTGCCTTGAGGGACCAGGATGCTGATAACTTAGATCGAGCTGCAGGTGCCATCAGAGGTCGAGCTGCAAGAGTAGCTCACATCGTCACAGGGGAAATGGACAGCTACGAGCCAGGTGCTTACACTGAAGGCGTGATGAGAAACGTCCACGTCCTTACAAACACGGGTGAGTCTCTGTCTCCCAGGACAGTTACAGGGCTCCTCACGTGTGAATCTGGGTAGCAACTGGATACCCACACACAGGAAGATGAATGGTCTCTGGGTCTCCTGATTCCACACATAACACATCACTATACCATCTAATTGGTGCTTGGTGTCCTGTCGTTATGTGATTTGAAACTTACCCCAGTGGAAAAAATATATATTCATTGAGAAAAAAATGTCTTTTTAAATGCATGCATTATTCCTAGACCTAAGCCTCTTGTGAGTGTTTATTAATGTTAGAGATGTTTGGAGCTATAATTAGGCCAGCATGGGGTTAAGCATGCAATAGTTTGTAGGCTTTCATTTGGCTATATTATTGGTACCCCTGGGTTTCTTATTATTTAAACATAGCGGGTTATTCCTATGTATCCAGAGACATGCTAGCTACCCTTACCTTGCAATTCTATGGAAAATAGCTTTCTATTCTTGTCCAAATTCTTCTTTCACTGTTTAAAAAATGTATAATACATGACTGTGTTGGGTGTAGTACTCAAGTTACTATTTTCTAAAATTGGGCAGAGAATGCTTTGAGCCACTCAGTCTAATGATATTTTTCTTTCAAATACTATTGTTAACATTGCTCCAAGAGACCCATGGAAATGTCAGCATCCATATAGATTCCTGAGCAAGGATGGCAGTCAACAATTTTTATAAATCATTATGGCAGAGCTCCTTCTTGTGAACCTATATATATGCAATTGGCTCTTAACAATAGAGTGATGGTATTTCTGGGAATCCTGCAGATTCCATATTTAAATCATCCTTTCTTAAGAGATATATATGTAGGGCATGTTAACTTTAAAATGTTTTCATATTATTTGTGAAAAGAGAGGAATGGGCAAAACTTTGATTTTTTTCTTTTTATGTATTTAGATATTTTGTTCATGTGTATGTGTGCCGACCCCCCTCCTCTGCCCAAGAAAAAAACAGAAGAGGGCATCAGATCCCCTTTGCAGACAGTGTAATGCTGAGAATTGAACATAGGTCCTCTGCAAGAACAGCCAATGCTCTTAACTGTTGACCCATCTCTCCATCCCTAATGGATAATCTTTTCAAAAAAGAAACAAAACGATAGCAGCAACGATAGCAAAACACTTCTTTCATTTTCAATTTTGAGACTCTTTCTGGAGGTGATTTAAGGGAAATATATCGATCATTGATAACTTTCTCATTATCAACTTTAAACATATTTCTAAAATAATGAAATGTTCTGAGGAAAGAACATTTATATATAAATGTATATAGCATGTATATAGCCCTTGTCATTAAACTGATATTTCCACACCCACTCCTCAAAGATATTAGTGTAACGAATCAAACACACAGTCAGCTACGGTGGTACATTCTTGCAATCCCAGCTCTCAGATGAGGCAGGCATGGCTCCTGAGGCATAGTATTATCATGAATCCAAGACCAGCCTGCGCTATAGTTTGAGACCCAGTTTCAAAACAAACAGAAAGAACTGAGAATATATTAGTTGCTCTTTCCATTTGTGAAAATATGTGTACTGACTTTGGGAGTTGGTTGTGTTACAGTTATTTAATATCATGTTCTATTCCAGAATCATGTGATCCTTTATTGGTTCGGACCAATTACTTGCTGTCTGTGTCCATTTTATGGGAATAAGTGTTTATTCTGAAGGTGTTTGGAGTAACCATGACCCAGGAACACAGATTTAGCTCACCCAAAATACCATGCTCCAATGTGGAATCAGTTTCATGAAGTTTTACAGTTTTTGTAGAACAAAGAATGTCATAAATCAAGGCAAGTTTAGAATACATTTGTGTGTGCATCCGAAAAAGGCAGTTACTGCAAGATGGTGGAAGCTTTTCTCTAGGCCCAAGATACTATCTGACAAAATTCTTAGTTTTGGAGATAGTGGAAGCTAGAACTTACTAAATAATGAGTTCTATTTTCTACCTTCCAAAAATGACATTTTTAATTATAAGGGAAAATATATGAAGCATTTTCTCCTTATCCATGTGAAAATTTCCTGTGGGGTTGAGTAGCTAAAGTCAACCAGGGATGCTGAACCTTGCCTATATCTCAGTTTTATGACTGTATTAGGCGAGTCTCACCTGCAGACTCTGTGGCCATAACATCTATGTGAGGTGCCAAGTCTGCAGTTTTGTACTCCATAGGCATAGAACACATCTGCCAGATCCACAGGGTGAAGCGGGAGTGGATTCCTACAGTGTTCAAAACTCTTGGCAGTCATTCTACATCAGAAGTAGCAAAATTATCCAGACATTAAAATACACTCTTGTTAATGCATCTCTGATTATTAATGACTGTGCCACATAGCCAACCAACAGGGCAAAAATTTTCACAGTCAGGGGAGCTAACAAAACCCCAAACCCTTTCCTCTATTTATTTGTTAGATAACGTTAATTAAAATATCCCTCTCAAATTATGTCTTACATTCTAAATGTGAGATGTATAGACTATTTCTGGGCTATTCTGTAAAAATAGCCTTATTATTAAATACACAATTTATGGTTCCTAATTAATCATTTTGTTCTCTTTCAGACAAGCCTTGAAGTATACTTTTGTTTTTTTTTCTTTGTAAAAATAAGTCCAATTCAAACTTTTCTCCAAAGAGCTTTCCTTTAAATTTATCAAAAGCATGCCTCACAAAAGGGAATTCAGAGCAATGAATTAAATGAAAAGCCTAATTAGATCAGTTAGATATTAACCAAAGCTGAAGACTGTGTGGTTTCTCTCACCCATGGAGAGATTGTCTATGAAAATTATTTCCAACTCCTCTGTCCTCCACCATTGATTGATGGGGAAATGTTCATCATTGTTCACCCGTGGGTCATATCTTGGGCTCATCTTTGAAACACTTATCAAATTACATAATTAGAAATGTCATGTTTTGTGTTGTGAAGACTCAGTCACTCACATTTTAGCAAAAGAATATTAATGTGGCCTATTTTTCTTTTTGTTTCATTTTCTTTTAGTTAGTTCTTAGGGTTTATCCTGGATTCCTCAAAATAACTTAATGGGGATCCCCTGTGAACTATTTTTCATTCCTGAGAACCCCCAGTGTTTGGGAAATTTGCCTTAAATATCCTCATGAATGATGAAGCCTATGCTGTCTTGTCCCAGTCACCAAGAGAGTTCATGGAACATGGTGCCCTGTTTTTGATCATACTTTGTGGCCCATTAACCTTTGAAGTTCTTCTCCTCATTAGGATATGTGTTTTCCCTGCTGCAGTTCAGAAATTTGCATTGTCGGCACCTGCGAGCTTTAAGTGAAAGCAATCTTAATGAAGAACTACTTTTTGCCGACAGAGGCACTTCATTCTAATCTTCAAATGCAGTCCTTTCGACTTCCCCAATACTACCCAAACACTGACTTCCTTCACCTGTTGGGAATCCCTTCTGGGAGTGCACGGGATTAGTTTGTTGTTGCTGTTTGAGACAGGGTCTTTTCATGTACTTCTGGCTGCCCAAGAGCAGGCTGGCTTTGAACTCACAGAGATCCTCCTGGCTCTGCCTTCCAACTGCTGGCATTAAAGGTATGAGCTACCACTTCTGGCCTGGATTCATTTTGTTTTATTCTTTTTGTCTTTGTTTTTTTTTATAGCTGACCTGAAAGAGTTCAGCATAAAGGCTAGAAGTTCTACTCTTAATACCAACTTTAGTTTTTTCCGACGATGTTAGGGAGTGGCCAACTGCAGGAGTGACCTGGGAGAGTATATTTTTCTTTGGCTATTGGCTCTATCAAAGTCAGGAATCAGCAGGTCCCAAAGCATCTGTTGTTGCAGACCATCAAACACTACCTAGTTTCACTGTCAGCCAGAAATAGAGATAAACACAGAGCAGACACATAAATGACCCTGAACAAGACATCCTGATTGCCCCTGCTGTTTGAAACTAGTATTTATTGGAAATAATAGTTCATTCATTCAGTGACTGATGAATCCCAAACTGCAGATATAGCTCCTGAGGGTAGAGTCTGTGCCTATGAAGTGCAAATCTCTGGGTTCAGTCTCAGCACCATGTAAACAAGGCATGGTGGTGCACACCTGTAATCTCGGCAGTTGGGAGGTGGAGGCTGGAGGCCAATAGGGTTAGAAACCTACAGTAGCTTCTAACCCATGCTGATGAGACTCCATAAAAATTAAACAAAAATAGAAGAAGAGGAGAAGAAAAATGCTTGCCTGGGAGCCCTTCCTTCTTAGAGCCCTGGAGAGTTAGACTGTTATACACACACTCACAAGCAACTGAGACACTGGAAAAGCTATTTGATGCCACTTGCGTCAAATTCTGTTGTGTTTCTTCTCCATACCAATTTAAATCACAGATGTAATTGTTTAAACTGACTATTAATTTAATAGACTGGACTATGTTTGTAAGCTAGCCTCAAACAGTCTGCATTCTGTATGTTGCACTCTCTGCCCAACAATCCTAATAAGCAGTTACACAAAAATGCCAAAGGATTTGGTCCAAGGGTCTTGACTCTCTACAGCATTTGAAAATTAATATTCTACACTCTAGGTGTGACTGAAAGAAATTTCCTCTGCTCGGTAGAGTGAAGCAATATAATATTCACTGCAGAGATGGCTGGAGCTTCTTGGTGTCTTCTCCTTTGTTTTTCTTAAACCACTGTCCATAAACATGTCACCTTTGCCTCCATTTCCTCATATAGTCAGACTGCTTTGTTTAATTCATTTTGCTCAAATTTACTCAATGTGTTTTCTTGGCTACTATCGTTTGTCTAATTCTGTTCTTGCAGTTAGAATGCTATCTCTTATCTACTGCCATCTATACCCACCTTTGAACACTGACTCAAAGGTTACCACCCTTGCTAAAGTACTCTGGACTCCCTTTCAGTGACAGTTAATTACTCTGTCCCAGGATGTGTTTGCATTTAGTGGAGGTCTATATCCCTTTATCTATGGTAATAGCCAGCCATTTACAAGCAACTTTCTCTTGCTAGGCTGGTCCATTCTTAAAGGCAGGCACCTGAGTTCATTTATGCATTTCTCTCTCTACATATGAATACCAAGTCCTTCTCTAGCATTTAAACTACATTTATTAGAAACCACATTGTGATGTAGCATAATGTAATTAATAAGATGTCATTTCTATTTAGAAAAACAGAAGCAGTGGGCTCTGCCAAAGGTCAGGGCAGAGGAGAGATGAAAAAAGGCATTCATTACTGTCCAGAGTTAGACATTAACCACTTCCAGAAAGCTCAGGTCAGCCTTTTAAAAGGTTTCTCAGTGAGCTGTTGAACAAGAGATCATGACTTTTTTGTTTTCAATTACTTACAAGGGCCATCAATGAAATACATCTGTTGAAAGATTCCCCTGAACCTGATTTCAACAAAACATCCAGCAAATCATTGTGAGTGGCAGAAATCAGGATTTCAAACTCAAAGCAAAT
This sequence comes from Dicrostonyx torquatus, assembly GCA_028555095.1. Classification (NCBI taxonomy): domain Eukaryota; kingdom Metazoa; phylum Chordata; class Mammalia; order Rodentia; family Cricetidae; genus Dicrostonyx; species Dicrostonyx torquatus. The sequence goes on from JAQHUG010000080.1 coordinate 6,500,928, forward strand.
TCAGAGATCTTCATTGCCAACCCCCATCCTCTTTTAACAGCCTGATACAGGCTTCTGAATTGTCTCCTTTTTTCCCTTTCACTTCAAACTTGAATCTCACACTCAAAAACACAGGTACCCAGAGAGGCTTCTAAGAGCCTTGTATCTGTGGATCACTTGGCTAACCAGGAGAGCCAGGCATCTTCCAGGTAGAAATTACAGGTCAATCATGGCCTTGAAGAACTTTTATCCCTCATGGGCTGGGACCCTTGGGTATAAATGTAAAGAACTTTCAGCTAAATATAATATCTACCTAATATAAACCTATCTTCTCTCTAATGAATAGATTACCATAGGTCTCAAAACGAGTGGTCAAGAGCAGAAAACAATGAATTAATCGATGCAAGCTAGTGCCTATTTCACTCTCTTTTTCCAGTCAGCCTAGTCCTAGCCCATGAAATGAGGCTGCCCTTGTCCTGGATGGGTTTTCTCTCCTCAATTAACCCAATTAAGAAAGTCTCACCAGCATGCTCACAGGTCAATATAATCTAAACAATTCCTCACTGGGTTTGTTTCCAGGTGATCCTTGGTTGTGTCCTCTTTAGAAAGAAAACTAACTTCCCAAATACTGATATATATATATATATATGTATATATATATATATATATATATATATATATACATATATATATATATATACTGTGCTATGGAAAAGATTTATCTGACCTTTTGGCTACAGTTCATCGATGCACAATTTTCTAGTCAACAGTACTTTACTATAAAAAAAGGACAGATTCTGATGCATTAGTAGAAATTTTGCAGTCAACACAAGAAATAAAGTGCTTAAGAGTGGAGTTCAGAAAACCATAGGCAAAGATGGAAAGCATTTCCATATTTGGAAAATGTGAGATGTGACTTTGAAGACAGAACCGAAAGACAAAGGGTTAAAGATAAAGGAGATGAATTGGCATTGGACAAAAGGAAGGGAGTCATGGCAAAGAAATAAAAGAATGGGCATCTGCTCTTTGGTTCCTTACCAGTATGCATATAAAAGCTTAGGGTAAGGGTTAGGGTTAGGGTTAGGGGTTAGGGGTTAGGGGTTAGGGGTTAGGATTAGGGTTAGGGTTAAGGTACTTGTTGAAGATGTTTTTGAAGTCTCACATCTTCTTCAAGTCTGGTCTAAATCTGATGATCTCCAATAAAACAAGACACCACCTAGAATGAGAAGTCAGCCATACTTCTGGTTCTTATCCTACTTTCAAATACTTCTATCTACAACAGGACAAACTTGGACTTTTTCCATGATCCCTTTATAGGGCACAAGTAAATTTAATAAGAATTTTTATTTAATTGGTTAAAGCATGAAGTACTTGTTTTGGTTCTGGGTTGAACGTCTCAGAAAGTATTGAAGGTTGTTAGGTAGCAAACCCTCATGATGGCAGAAGAACAAGTCAAGAAATAGTCAAAATATCTAGAGAGATGATCTATCTGGTACCAATGTCAGAGTCAGTTCGAGCTTCTGTAGGTTCTCTTCCAACCCATGCTGAACCTTTAATGGCAGTAATGACATCATAGTGTGATACTGGACCTCACAGATGCTACAGTGGTTTAACATCACTGTCCAGGTTTCTCTAAACTAGAATACATCCTAAAATATACCTGTTAGTGTTTTACTTATTCTGTATCACACTTTATCAGCATTATGTCAGCACAAGGTAGTTTATGCATCTGTCTCTTGGTTTTCATCTCATGGAAGGTGATTACTGAGACTGTAAGTCACACTGGAGACTGGTCTGTATCATATGGACTGATAATGCTACATCACAGGAAGTAGTTTTATGAGGGAAGGGCAAGGTGCTGATGAGAACCATAAGAGATCATCAACCAGTGAAAGGGCAGAATAAGGAGAGATTATTTTTATCAACCAAATTGATCATCACAGGGACAATGGAGCAACTTCTACCCTTGACCAATTAGAAATATGACTCTTATTGTCTAGATATAGCCTCATTTCTTTATTATGATATGATGTGGGATGGCCATCTGTATATGTGTTGCTTTGTTGATGAATCAAGCTCTTTTGGCCAATGACTTAGCAGAGTAATGCCAGGAGGGAAATCCAAACAGAGATATATAGAGAGAGTAGGCAGAGTCAGACAGACACCATGTAGCTGCCCAAGAAGCAAGAGGTAACAAACTATGAGCCTCATGGTAAAATACAAAATAATAGAAATGGTTAATTAAAGATATAGCAGCTAACTAGAAATATGCCTAAGTTATTGGCCAAACAGTACTGTAATAGTTTCTGGGTAATTATTCAGTTCTGGGAAGCTGACAACAACCAAGCAGTCTCTGTTTACAATGACATTCTAAAATCAAGCATACAAACATGCCATATGCCTGGTAGATACACTAATGGGCATTACTATGATAGGACACAAACCCATGGTGTGTTTGTGGGAGGACATTTTTATGACATATGACATGGGCATGTTCATTGCCAAAAGGGTTATTTCTTTTGCTGCTTTTGTGAAAACGTGAGGAAGTCATCTATGAAAACTTGGAAAAAAATCAAAGAATTACAGGATACCCTTCAGTGACTCCTTTACTTAATTACAATAACAAAAAAGGGCCAGACCTATATCTTATACCTTCTCAAATGTAAAATTATCCATATTGGAGTGCATCATTTTGTTTTCAATCCAGCTAGGTAAGGAACAGTAAGTTCATGTTTTTATTGATTAATTTAGTTCTTTGAAAATTCAGTACAAATGCACACAGACATGTATTTGTGTCCACTGAGAGGTGGATTCCACCCTGACCTTTAAGGTGTGAATCAGCAATACAAAATTACTGCAATATATGTACTGGTTTCTCTTTCCCTGATTGCCCTTCCTACCTCCCTTCCACCATCATAGCCTCTCTTCAGACCCCTACCAGTCTTTTGCCAGATTCATTATTTATCGTTCACTTTGAGAGTGTTCGATCTTCTCAGGACCCTAGGTGCGAACACTGCCTTGAACCAGGTGTGAGAGCATCCAGGAGTCATCAGTATGTATACAACTAAAGGCTATGATTGCTACACTCCCTGAAACTGAAAGTAGACGGCAGATCAGCAGTGGGGGCAGAGCCCCTGAGCCCTTCCTCCACCCATGCTTGAATATGGACATATCCCTTACTGTCCAGATGGAGGGCAGGTGCCCACAGACTTTGTGAGCTCATGATTGACACAGTTGAGTTTATGTAGAGAAGATATCTCACAGCCCTTCACCCTGTCTTCCAGCTCTTAGCATTCTCATAGTTGCTTAGCACTCATCGTCACTTAATCTCAGCAACTTCTGCAGTCATGGGTATCTGCATTCACCGTTTCAGGAGTAAGAGAGCTCTTTAATAAAGGTCAAGTGTAGCATTTGTCTATGGTCATGTTTAGAAGACAGTGTGATGCTGTGTCAGCTTGACTGTACAACATATTGAGTTGCTACAATCAAACACTTCCTCCAACATCATCAGCATCATCAATTATTATTATTATTATTATTATTATTATTATTATCATATTTTCCAAGTCTAATGTACCAGTCATAGATTCACTTGGAGAGGATATCCAATCCAATAATATATGCTCTGTGAGAGCATTAGCTAATGTCTAATAAAAGCATGGTTCTTGTTTGTCAATAGAGGAAAGTATAGTAGGACAGAGGCCAGTGGGGATCAAATACTCTGGGGTCTGGAGTAGTCAGTCATAAACACCTCCTGGCAAACGGGAGTACTGAAGAGAACAATATTTCAACACCCCTCTAGCTAACACACACCATTATGTTCTATCACAGTTGGAAGGGGACTCTGGGCTAGATAGACCTCCATCTACTGAGAAATCCAGCATTTTAAGTTTCCTCATAAGAGAATTATAGTAAAATATTTTATGAAATAGCATACTGTGTACATTTTTAATGATGTAGCCTGCATCTAGCAGAAGTTCTGTTCTTTTTATTTTATCTTGAAAACCAGATTTGTGAAATTTATGAGACAATTCCCTTCTTTTGTTTCAAAGCATAGTTTATGTATTACTAGCCTTTAGCTGAAAAGAAAATTAATTTTTCTTTTTAAGGAGGTTTTTATATATAATATAGGAAAGTGCATGTGTATATTTATTGATATGAGCTGGTAAAGTGTTTAATATAACTATCTGTAAAACTGAATTTGAGGCTCAGGGTCACTGAAGTTAACAAAAAAACTGACTTAGTGTGTCTCCAGGATTTCTCCATCCTTTGGTGTCAGAAAGACCATTACTTGTGTCTGGTATGTAAGACAGAGTGAGTTTCTCTTGCTGATAAATGGATGGCAACAAAATCAGAACTTAATTGTCAGGGTCCATAGAGTTTCCTTCCTCAAAATGGCTTCCCTGTCACTCTTAAACATGCAATCCTTAAGTCTGGGAGTGCTCAATAGTTAACAAATTATATCACCAAGTTTCCTGATAAAAGTTATATTAGTAAGTGAAAAAATCAAAAAACAATCAAAACAAAAGTTTTTATTACATTTACTTGTGTGTGTGTGTATGGGGGGAGTGGTAGATGGGGTGTTGATGCACCTTAGTGCATTTGTGGAGCTCAAAGGACAATGTGGCTCTTCCCTTCCAGTATGTGAGTTCCTGGTAAGTAGCCTTAGCTCTTTGGGTTTATTGGTGAGCCCTGTATCCCCTGAACTATCTCACTTCCTGGGAGTGAGTATTTATTAAAAGGGCGAATAGCATATGTGGCCTTTTCCAAAGTAGGGGAGGCTGTATTCACGCTGCCAGACTTCATAGAAAAACACATGACAGGAGAGGAGATGGCTGTGAAGAGAAAGGTCTATCAGCAGGCCAGGGTTTGGGAGGGTCAACAGCATCTCTGAGCTTCGTTAATAGGTGAGAATATTTTACTCAATAAAGTCCACATTAAAGTCATGAGTTGGTGAATTAAAGATGATTTACCTACCTTGTCAAGAACTGTAAATGTGGTTGAAATCTCCAGGAGGCCCGTAGAGCATGGGGACATGGTTTGAATGGAGCAGGGAAGGTATCTGAATGGCAGCCATGTAGTACGAGGTGCGTTGCTAAGAGTGGAACAAGCCTACATCACGAAGGTATTGTTAACTGAGGTAGGGAAGATAACCACAAAAAGCCAAAGAAATTTTTAATCTTGAACCCTTTCTATCGTATGCAATGCTAATATCTGTTGATATACATTCTCACTTCAAACATAAACTATTACTCAGAGGTAAGAGCACTTGCTGACTACCTGAGTTCAGATCCCAGCATTCACACAGGATGGCTCACAACTGTGTGCAACTCCAGCCCCAGGAGATCTAGCATCCTCTTCTGGCCTCTGAGGGAACTATACTCGCATCTATACAAATTGGCACACAGCACAGTCACGTTCACGTGACTAAAACCAATGGAAATAAACATTTAAAATTCATTAAATTTGGAGAGTGGATAGATGACTTATCTATCAGGAGTACTTTCTGGTCTTGTAGACGAATTAGACTCAGTTTCCAGCACCAGTATGATAACTAACAAACACCTGTAATTTGAATTCAAGAGGTACCGATGCCATTTAATGGCCTCTGTGGGCAGTACACACACATTATACACAGATACATACTCATGCAGGGAAACAGCCATACACATAGAATAAAAATAAATAAATAAATAATCAAATGTTCTAGTTCATGAAAATCTACAGCTTCCGTTTTCAACAATTACGGTAGAAAGTGTTACAGTTTCACAGCGCTGATGCTAGCAGGGGATTTTTTCTCCTAAAATGTATTAGTGACCCAGTGGTATATTGAGAGATGCCTTTCATTCTGCTGATCACCCACTGTTTAATTTTACTGTCTGACAAAATCTGTGGCAGTTAAAGTTAAGTGAACAATTTATGTTTTAAAATTTCTCTGCTTATATAGAGGTTTTTAAAGGTACCATTTATTATAAACACTACAGGCAGTATTTTTTTTAAAGAGTCCAGCTATTCTAAAGTCTAGTTTTATTCTTTTTTATCGATCTAGGCAAGGTTATGCACTTCTCTTTACCACCTGTCTCAAAATTTCTGCATAGCCTGCAAGAAGAATTAAGAGTGTTAATTTTGAAAATAAACCCCCTTTGAATGCCAAATAGTGAATTGAAATATTGTCCCCTTCCTTCTATCCCCTTTTTTTCTGATTTATTCATTCTTCTATTACTAGTTGCTGCTCTTTGTAAAACTGTAAATATTTCAGTTTTATTGTTATTTTTATATTTATTTGCTCTTAACAGGTAAAGTTAAGAAAATTTGAATCCAGAAATAAAATTTATTTGTTTTTGTTTCCTTTTCCTGTTTAATAAAAGTGATAAAGCTGGGCATTGTGGCATACACCTTTAATTCCAACACTTGGGAGACCTAAACAGTTAGATCTTGTGAGTCTATGGCTAGCCTATTCTACAAAATTAATATTTTTTTTGAGATAGTGCTGGAATTAAAGGTGTGTGTCACCACTGCTGGGCTACATAACGAATTTTATGGTAGTCAGGGATACTTAGCAAACTTCTGTCTCCAAATAAAATAAATAAATGGAACACAAAACAACAAAAAAAATCAGTGAGGAAGACGAATTATACATCAATTCCCTACCCTTGTCTAATATCTTTTGAAAATAACATTTAAAATAAACCCATAAATCCAAGTACAAGGACAGAGAATCACGAGATAAACCCCACTCACAAGAAAAGGTCAGAGGGTCTTTGCTCCTACACTAGCCATTCAATCCTGTGTCTTCTTTTCTGTTTTTAACTCATCAAATTTCTGCAACCCGTATTCCATTGAACATGTGACCTTTCACTGGGAGCAAAGTCAATGACCAGGAGACTCTCTCTCTCTCTCTCTCTCTCTCTCTCTCTCTCTCTCTCTCTCTCTCTCACTCACTCTCTCTCTCTCCTAGAAACTAACAATTGGCAACTGCTCTTCAGGAACACGGTCTGGAGTCTTGGAAACTCATCAAAGTCTCAGCATGTTCCATGACTATCCTCTTCTTGTTCTTCATAGATTGATGGGCAAACAGACTCCCACAAAACCACAATTCTCTCTTATCCTGTTATTTAATCCCATTCAGAAGACTCAAACTTTTAAATGTTTTAATGCAATTGCATCGGTAATTGGATTTCAAATTGAGAACTGAGTTGGCTAAGACAGACCGACCATAACACAGATATTATAACTTAGAGTCACTGGGATGTATTATATTTTTTAGAGGGCTATCCAACTTCTGATACCATAGTGGCTAATTTTTTTATTTCATTACAAATAATAGGTATTTATCTCAATAATGAGTGGATAAATCTTTTCATCAGTATTTCCTAGTCATTTGTGATCTGTCTCTCCCCAAAGTACATGTCACTACTCTCTAGCCTTCAAAACTCTGTATTTCCACACAATATATCAGCTCATTATCAGTTAGAATATCAATATTTAGTTTTTCATAATCTCTGAGGTTTCGTAATTAAATCTGGAAACAAGTTAGCTGTGTCCTTATAATTGTCTCATGAAGTTTCTAGAATGCTGTTGTCTGTAGTAGTTAATCAGTCTCTGCCTGAGAAATGTGGACATTTCTAAGCTAATCCTCCTAGATGTTCTCAGAGAGTTCCAGCTCCGTGTCATTTGGAGACCTCCAGGTACTGCCTCTGTATTATCACAACACGATGTTTTGACTTTATCAGAATGAGTGATTCAAATGAAGTCAGAGAATGAGAGTCAAAGAAAAAGACTGAGATCAAATCTTCCAGAGTGTTATACCTTTACCTTTGTTATTCAATATTTGAGAAACGAGTATCTAGGGTCAAAGATTACTTAAAGAAGGACATTACACAGAGCACGTCTATCAAGAGTCAGAGATAGGCCATCATGTAGAGTGACTGCCCACCATATCTTCCTAATGAGTTATGTTCAATGTCGTCCCATATTACTGAGTTGATAATTGTTCTTGAGTGAATGACAGTTAACCCATCCTCTACTCTGTCCTAACATCTAAAATCGCAAGTAGACCCAAAGATTTGACATGACACAGACATTCTATGCACATACATTAAATGGATAAAAAGATACCAAAATACCTAGTGATACTCAATAAATTTCATTGAGTGGCAATAGGGAATACTATGGAAGAAGAATTCTTGGTCACTTAGTACTCTCTCTGAGTCATTCAGACAGAATAGATTAATAACCATAGAGACCTATGGACCATTCACACATTACTCCCAATATTGTGTTTTGTGACATGGTCGTGCAGAAAGCATCAAATAATGAATCAAGAAAAATAAAAGGTTTAGACACAGGTCTGTCATTGAGGAATTGTGAAACATCCCTTAACCTGTATGGACTTCACATGCTCCCAAATCCTGAAATGATCAATAAGTAAGAAGCTCTACTCTGTCTGTGACATCACTTTTATTCTCTTTCAACCATTTTTCTCTGAGCCATTTGTCCACGTCCTAAATATCACAGTGAAAGATCAGCTACCTCCAAAGAATGCAGCTATTCAGCAACAAAACAAGAAAATCTCCAAACTTGAACAAGAATGTATGGTTGTTTTTGTGTTTCTGTAGATCTGACAAAGCAAAGCATTGTTCCTCTTGGAGAACCAGGTTGTGTTGTGCACATTTTAAATGTTTGTTGTTGTTATGACTACTCCAAGGTCACAAATTGTTTTCAAAACATAAAACAATGGTTCAAGGTTTTCCAAAAGAATGAAAAACACACCAAGAATTAGTAACTGAGTTTTCTGTGTTTTAGGAGCAAATAAGATTTGTGGAGCTTATTATTTAAGGGGAAAGTAGAATTTCAGTTCCAAAAAAGAGTCTAGAATTTGACTGTTAGCAATTTATTTAACCAGTGTCTACTATTAAACAAAGGAAGTCTTACAGCCAGTGGTTTCCTGCCCACTGGAGCGTGGCCTCTTATACTATATATGCTGATGTAGAGCTCACATCCGGCCTCTTTTCCAGCCGCTCTTTCTGGTTGCTGGATTTGGTTTCTGTTCTCCATTCAAGCAGAGGATTCTGATTTGTGAGTTTACCCCTAAATAAATAACCATCTAATTCTCAATTCTGAACTAGTGTAGGATTTCTTTTAAGTGTCTTTCCACAAATGCCAATAAAATATATCTCTTGTTGGGTTTATAATAGTTTCTATGGAACCCTGCATATAGTCCCCTTGACATTGTGCCACATAGTTTTGCACATGTAAATATTATCTATTATCTTAGTTTTGAAGTGTCATTAGATAGGAATATAGTCACACTGCTAGCTGCATTCGTATGTTATTCCCCTGGCTTTGGTAGAGAGAGACCAAGGGATTATAATGAGACTAACCTGACTGTGGTAAGCAGATAGCCTTGATTCTCATGTTGTTAACTTGTCTGTAACAGAGAGATGACAGTGTAATTAATAAAGCAAATTCATCCTGAGATTTGTGCCCTTGATCTGAGAAATATTTATCTCCAAACCTATTTCAGCTCATAGAAATGGCTTTCACTTTTCCATGATCCAGTATCTTAGTTCTAACAACTATAACACAGAAACTCCATAGACTGCTGTGACGAGAGCCACCAAATATATTTTTTTCAGTTTGGATGTTGAAAGTCTAAGGTCAGGGTGCCAGCATGACTGGACTCAGGTAAAGATCTTCTTTTTTAATTCTAAGATGTACTTGTATCTATGTGAATGTGTGTGTTCCTCTTTGGTGGGTTGTTACCTGCTTGTGTACAGTGTTTACAGAAGTTGGAAGGCGTCTGACTGCTTGGAACTGGAGTTATAGACAGCTGTGAGCCACATGACGTGGGTGCTAAGGATCAAATGTAGATCCTCTCCAAGAGCAGCAAATGTGCTAAATTGATGAGCTGTGTCGCCAGCCCAAGGCTCTTCTTTCTTAAGCGCCTTCATAGAGAGGCAGTTACCGTGTTTACCATGGCCAAAAGCAAGAAAAGGGATGTAAGTGTTCCCTCATGTGTCTTAAAAGAATTCCAATTCACCCTAAGAACTCCCTCCCCCCAAAGGCTGTGTCTCCAAATGTGAGCACATCAGGGGTTAGAGGTTGAACACATGCATTTTCAAAAACACATTTTGAGGAGAAGGCATTTTTAAAAATTCAAATTACATGCTGCACAAAATATAAAATTACCCCTTGACTTTTAGCCACTTAGTTCCATTTTTGAAATGTATCACTATTACTTATGCTTAGGGAATTCAGTAATAGGAGAAGCTATATTTTGCACCACAAGAATGGTAAGAGAAGGCTATGCTATAACCCACACAATCCACTGGTATCTGTGGGCAACCCTTCCTTTCCTTTCAGAAATCGTAACACTTTGAGGGGACCAGAGCAGATTACTTTGCTGTTATTTTAATCACAGATGATTTTCCAATATTTATAAATGCGAAAAGCAAATCCAAACTATAGCTGTATGTTAAATTTGCTTATTTTTCAAAAAAAAGTAAACATTTGCCATTTCTCTTAGAAGAAAACTTATTATGGGTTATCTTAAGCGCTTTGGCTTTGTCAAATAAATTTTCTTTTTGGATTCCTTTGTACCACTGTAATATTTCTTTGAAAATACTTATTTGGTAAACCAGTGGTTTTTAGCTTTGTTTTGTAGTGTGTTTGTGTGTGTGTGTGTGTGTGTGTGTGCACACTTGTACACATGTGTGAAGGCTCCATGCTTCATTTTACCACACAAGACTCTAAGCATAATATAGGTCAATAAAGTATCACTCCTACTATGCATGGTCACATCACTCACTTTGGAGGGCAGAAAGACTAGCGGTTCAAGACCATGCTTGACTAGTAGTTGATGTGGGAGTGTTCTCCTGTATTTTGTATTACTCTTATTGGTTGAATTAAGAAGCTGCCTGGCTTATAAGATACGTCAGCCTTTAGGTGGGCGGAGTATACAGAATGGAAGTTCTGAGGAGAAGAAAGGAAGTGAACCAGTCACAATGAGGCTCCCGCAGCAGATGGATGCAGGTTAGACTTTTCTGGTAAGATCACCACCTCGTGTTGACACACAGACTTTTATAATGGGTTAGTTTTAGATATGAGAGCTAGCCAAGAAAAGGCTAGAGATAATGGGCCAGGCAGACTTTAAATAAATATAATTGTCATGTGGTTATTTTGGGCATAAGCAAGCAACCAGCGGCTGAGTGGGCCGGCGGCTGGGGGCTAGGAGCTGGGTGCTGGGAACATAACCCACACCTCTCCCTAAATTACAACAAGTAGTGAAACTGAGGCCAGCCTGTGCCTCCATCACTGCCTCCTGCCTATCACACTCATCCCCAAAGAGCTTGTCAAATGCTCTCTCCCAACTGCATTGTTATCCCCTTGCTTTTCTAGGGTCGGACTATAACTCAGGATTAAGTGTGCTTTAACTGTTCATTTCAGTCAAGACTTGTGTGGTGTTGACTGACTGTGAGCTCAGCTTTGGCTAAGTGCTAAGGAGCAGAGCGTGGTGCCCGTCTGCCTAAGCTTAACTGAATTGGAGGGGGTCTTAAGCTGCAGCCTCATTTTCTGAAAGCAGAAATATACTGAGGAAGAATGAGCATGCAGAGATCCTGTTTAGAAACTAATGGAAATAATTTATACAGACTTGATTTGGCCATTAAATTATCAAAGAGACACAACTTGAAGCACCTTGAATATTTTTATTAAAGTACCTTAATATTGGAGCTCGATATTTGACTCAGCATTTGAGAGTACTGGCTGCTCTTCTACAGGACCCAAGCTTGATATTCTCTTCCTTTTTATCTCCCCCTATTTCATTGTTATTATTATTTATGATTTAAAATAGTTTTTTAAATTTAAATATGTCTTGGGCATATTCTTTCCCTCCCCTAAGTCCTTTCAAATCCTCTTTCCCTCCCTACTCACCCTACTTTACACTCTTTCTCAAAATAATGCAATACAACGAAATTAAAATATCAAAATAAAATCACATCCCCCCCAAAATAAACCAACAAATTATAGCCAAACAAAAGTATACACAAAAAATTTATGTTGATCCACTACAACTACTCTGAACACAAATACCTGGCAAAGAGAAAATTAAAAAAGAGAAAACTTTATTTTTTGCCCCATTTTACAGTGCTAAATAGGGAACTAGGTTGTATTTCACACAATGAGAAAAACATGACATCAGACAGAAAAGGCAGGGTTGCAGCCCCAAGAGACTGACTTTTAAGTCAGGTCCAGTGAGGGAACAGAGAGTGATGAATCCTTGAAGTCAACCACTTCTCTCTCTCTCTCTCTCTCTCTCTCTCTCTCTCTCTCTCTCTCTCTCTCTCTCTCTCT
>JAQHUG010000080.1:6520366-6547174 GCA_028555095.1 Dicrostonyx torquatus
GTTCCTTCTGTTTCTATTGTGTGGAACAATTTGAGGAGTATTGGTATTATTATACTTTGAAAATTCTGTAGAATTCTGAACTAAAACCATCTGGTCCTGGGCTATTTTTTGTTGGGAGGCTTTTGATGACTGTTTCTATTTTTTTCAGCAGTTATAGGTCTATTTAATTTACTTATGTGGTCTTGATTTAATTTTGGTAAGTGATATAGAAAAAGAAGAACCAATTTATAAAGTCATAATCTTCACAACAAAACTGTAGCAACAGTGACATCTCCAAGTTTACAAACATGTAACCAGTGGACAATGTGAGCCCAGACATAATGAGAATCTTCACAGGCACATGGAGATGTTTAAAAGAACAACCTTAGCAATGAGCCATGTAGGAAGAAACTAGATTTCCAGTTATGAAACCTAATACAATAACAATGCCAACTTATGCTTCAGTTCATATAAAATGTGAACTCTAATATGCAAATGTAATTGTTTTAAATGAAACTATAGAGTTTTTTAAGACTCATTAAGTATTGCTTCATTATGTATCAAACCATAACTTATGAAACAAATAAATGATCAAAAAACAATTTCAACTTCACCAGAAGTTAAAAAAAATAAACAAAAATAAGACTCTAACTAACACTGTTTAGGTAATAAAAGAACATGGTATCTAGTAGGAAAGAACATTTCCATATTGTATCCTAAACGTCCTTACAATCGATCTATAATAAACTAACAAGTCTCAAAACTCAAAGATGAGGAAAAAAATCCTACTTCCCATTGTGTATATGTTGGTCTGTCTGCTTGCTAAATTGTTATTAGAGTGTAAAGAGAAGCATCAGTCATGGGAGTTTTATGTTTGACAGGTCCTTTATGGGTCTGGGGACATTGTTCAGAGAGCTTTTGAATCATACACAAAGCCCTGAGTTTACTCCCCAGCATTAGGTAAAAGAAGATTGTGCATAACTCAACTCTGCAACTTCTGTACTCAGGAGATGGAGACAGGAGGCAAAAGGACCAGTTAGGTTGCTACACTGCATAGCTAGTTTGAGGCCAGATTGACCTGTATAAGGCTGTCTCTAAAATAAAATAAGGTTCTTTGCTTTTAATATAAATATTTGATGTTAATAATGGAACTTTAAACAAAATATTATATATATATAATATTTATATATATATATATTATATATATATATATATATATAAACTTTAAAGACCTAAAATCTAGTCTTAGGTTAAATAATTTTTCTTTATGCCTTAATTAAATGTGAATCCACAAAATAATGGTTTTACACATAAACATGTGCTACACAAATGCCCACACCCTCACAAACACACACGTGCACACACACACACACACACACACACACATGCACACACACAACACACACACGCATGCACAAATGGTCATCCTACCAAACTGACAAAAGCCACAGATTGCAGAGTGCAGAATACTCCCAAGCGAGGGCTTGTTTCTTACAGTCCATGATAAATCTAAAATTATTTGTTAAATTTCCTTGTTAATTGTGTATCTTACCCAGCCAAATTTACTTTTACTCTGACCTCTGTGGACATACTCCAAAAACCATCTGGAGACTTGATTATTGGGGGAAAAAAAGAAAACCAAAACATGAAAGTTTATTGGGGAAAACCATAAATGTTACAAATAGTCTACTTTTATGGCTAATTTCAGGACACTACGGCTCATCTTATTAGAAATATGTATTTTTGTAGGGATTTTCCTAGTTATTGAATTCCTACTATATGTTGTACATGTGCTATTCATATACATGGAGGCTTATGTGTTTGTAAGGAACTCACGGTATTTGGAGAGTCAGGAGCATGCGAAGTTTAAGCAGATAGAAGGCTATCCAGATCTTTAAAGGTTTTTTAAATGTGTGGATGTATGTGTATGTGTGTGTGTGTGTGTGTGTGTGTGTGTGTGTGTGTGTGTGTGCATGTGAGTGCATGTGCGTGTGTGTATGTGTGTGTGTGTGCATGTGCGCACACCCTAGACTACAGCTGCTCACAGAGGCCAGAAGCATTAGATTCTCCTAGAACTGGAGTTACAGGCAGTTGGTTGTGAGTGAGCATGAGTGCTGGGCATTGAATTTGAATCCTGTGTAGAAACTGCACATATACTCTTAACTGTCCACAGTAACCATATCTTGGTGGAATAACCTTTAGAATGTTTTGACAGACATGTGATGTGGACACCTGAATAAAGAACCTGAGAGAGTGAAGGAGTTTGGCAAAGAGTGGGGACGTTCACTTGTCCACTTTTTCTGAAGGAGAGAGGCTTTGTAGGAGTCTCAGCTTTCCCACGTCTAACTGTCATGTTGAAAATACTCAAAATTCAGATGACATGACTCCAGTGTTGAATGAAGAAGGCTTGTCATAGTTTGTTTCCAACGAGTGTTGGTTGGCTCGGAGCCGTGAACTTCATAGGACAGAAGGAAGCAGAGCTTGGACAGCAAGCTCTGCTTTGGGAACTAACCTAGTTTCTTTCTCAGACACGTGGTCCCCTGGGAATCCATTTTATTCCTAATGTTCAGAGAAGCTTCACTAATGTCTTAGATATTCCCACATGATTATTTTCCAACGCTCTTTGTATTTTAGTCCTTTTATCTCTTATTCCGTTTTTACCCTTTTCCCCAATTGCATAGCAAAACAAAAGACTTCTTCAACTATTCTTTGAAAAGCAGTTTCATCTCCTGAGATTTACCTCTGTTTCTCTCTTTCCCACATTGTAAAACATCTCTGGGTCAACACACTGAATCTCCTCCTCCCTACTTCTTTTTACTTGTGTCTGTTTTCTCTTTCCTTTTCTCCTATATCACCCTCTGAACTGCACAGAGAGTGACCAGATGCAGCCTCTCTTACTTCTGTTGCACTGCAGATTCTGCCTATTTGAATGTGCATGAACAACTTAACTTGCCTGTTTTAATTCTTTTTGAAAAAAAAAAAGGATGACAGGAGCTCATTTTCTTGAGGTTTTCCCTCAGGCAAAAAGCACAACTTGATTCTTTGTGAAAAAGAAGACAGTCAGATAACAATATTTTATTTTTGTGCATACCAACAGATGTCTGTCTCTCTACGCCACACTGTGCAGCCAAGAGGCTAAGGAAGCCTTTGAAATCTCGTCTTAAAGAAATTGGCCTGGAACTTGCTGAAATGCCACTGTGACCATTTGGAGCCCTGAGTTAGTCATTGCTTTCAGATGGAAACAGAAATCTGACACAAACAATGCAGAGAGTATCTCATGCCTCACACTAGATTGGTTTTCAAATAGTAAAACAGCATTTTTTAGAGGAAAACTTAATGCCTTTCTGAAATATTAAAAATGGTTTATTAAGGAACAAAAAGTAGAACACAAAAATAGAAAAGCTTAGAATAATATGTTTTAAAGATACAACTGACTGCTTTTATAATGTGTTTATGTTTTTGATGAAATATAACATACATAAGAAAGACCATTTAATGTTATCAAAATAAATATTGATCTCCTTGAGGAAAACGTACAATGTAGAATTTCCTACAGTCTAGGAAGTTTCCTCTGTCCTTCCTGACTTCAAAATCCTCCTGTTTCACCACCCTGTCCCTTCTTATGATAACAACTAACAATCATAGAGTTATGATTTTTTTTATTGCTTGTCTATGACTTCTCCTTTTTGGAAATGATTTTTGGCTGCTATGAAGACAGTTCATCATAGTACATGTTATAACTGTTCACATTTTTAAGATTTAAAACATGGAACCTAATCTAAGTAGGTTCATCTGACTTATTTCTTCTTGGATATTTCACCCCTTATCTTAGCTGAGACAACTCAATGGAACCTTGAGAAGCTTGTTTCCGGTCAATGCAGTGAATTTCACAACAGGAGTCTTGGCCGTATTCAATGGCAATGGCTCATTATATTGCCATTCACTACTCATAGTATTCAGTGCTGTCAGACCTTGAAATATGTCAAGAATGCATCCCAACATGGTAACCCAACATTGGGAATGACTGTTTCCCTCCACCCTATGACTCTAGTTCTCGTCCTTTTCATCCTTTGTTAGATCTCTTACATGGGTGTTTCTATTATCCTTTGAGGTTTGGTTCAGTAGATCTCTGTTTCTTGAGTATGTACTATCATCACCATTGCTCTTTCTCCATGCTATCTGTACTCTAAAGAGGTGTTCTGTTATAAATCACCAATGGAATTAAACACAAGATGGAGGAAGAACCCTCAGATCCTAAAAGTACATTACCAGAGAGGCATGGAGCACACATGCCTCTGAGCCTTTGTTCTAGTTCCTTTCAGACCCAGGAACCTACTGAACATAGTGGACCATTCTTTCCATTCATGTTTTTACACCTACTTATTGAAATTCTACTTCTTAAAACACCAAACAAATGTTGTCTCTTTTTTTTTACTAGGAAACTTTCCAAAGTCAGCTCGAAAACTTTAATTTATGTAACTATTTTTTTTTTTACCATTTTTATACACAGTAGCTCATTTGTGGTACTTGTACAAAAATAGCAATTATTACAGACAAGATTATCTCATAGACAGTAAAAGTGTGGGTTAAATTTCCCTTAAACTGAAGTTAATGTGTAAGTCACTATGTGTTTGCTGCTTAGAATGACATCGGTTGTCTTTGTACGATTGAATGAATCAGCTTTGTAACCTTGATATTTAAGAGCACAGTCAGTATGTTTTCTGAAGGTTGTCTGGTGAAAATAAAGGTATTTCATAAACATGATCAAGAAATAAATGAATGCCATATAAAGCAGACATGGCTGTTAGAGTGTCTTGTCCTCTCCACAACAAATTCTCATGTCGCCGCTTATAACAGAATCATAATTTGTTTTGATCTTCTAAGTTGTTGTTAATGGTGATGAACTTATATTTTATTGATTTTTGTTATTTACTCGTATTTATTTATTGTGTTGGTGTTTTGAGACAGGGATCCTGTAGATGTGTAATTTGTCTGTATCTGCTCATGCATACTAGGATTTCAGATGTATGCTGCCACAACTTCTGCCTGTTCATCCATATTTAGAGTTTGAACCATCTACTTCCCATACACAGAGCACCCAACTTAAACTCAATATGTCAGCATTTGAAGATATATTATTAATTTCTTTGTGCAGTCATATTGTTAAATATTATTGGATAAATATAAAAAGGCCTTTGCCAGTTTTCAGCTTTGACAAATAACCATTTCTTGTAAAACAACTTTAAGGCATCTACATCTGGTCCAAACTCTCCCTCATGCTTGTGCCATGAATGGGCTTTTTTGCTTCCATTAGATGATCTTACTGTAAGAAAAATTAGGGGAAATAAGAACCAACCACTTAGGAAGTATAAAGCTTCTAGATGTTGAATGAGAGAACAGAGCTCTGAGTACATGGTGACTTCTCCGTAGCTAGAAATGACATTTGAATGCACATCTTACAATAGTTTGTGGGAGATGAATTTCAGCTCTATGTCCTGCAGCAAGGCATGGGTCTGCAAACTCTCCAATTATTCCACAGGAGGATTGCAAATGAGACTGGGACAAGTTTATTTTTGTTTATAGTGTTTTAGTATCAGATAAGAAAATGATATTTACAAAGAACAGGGTAAAGTTTATTATTTATGTTTACTTGAGGAATCACAACAGGGAGCATGTTTACTATTGGGTGATCAGAAGCTTGCTGTTTAAGGATTCCTAGTCATTTAATGAAGCTCCTCTGCTTGTCCCGCCAGATCTGCTATTCTCCTTCCGTGAATATGCATAGTTTATTTCTTTCTAGAGTACACAAAGTGAACTCCAAAAGAGGGTATATGTGAATTGTCTTAAATTTGAGAATATCAAAGACCAAGCAGTTCTGACCAATTGTGCTAAATGTAAATAAGCCATCCAGTGACTTTCCTGTCTTAAGCTGATACTGGTCTCGTCCATATTCTGAAATGAGAATAAAATAAACCCCTTGCTATTGCCCATTCAGCAATATACTCAGATTTGTTTTCTCATTAGATAATCATTACTAAGTTTTCATCCATTTTCAGCAAAATAAGAACAATTTTCTTCTTTATTTTTTTCCTAGAACTCTTTTTGATGTTATTTTCCATCCACTGTGCCCAGAGACAAGAAATATTTCTCCTGTATTTGCCCCAATAAATATTTTAAACATTTTGTTTTTGATATATAAGAGACCTCATTTGTTTCCTTTGGGTAAAATTCATTCTTACAGTGATACACAAAATCCCCAAGTGATGTGGGATTTCCCTCTGTATGTTGTGATTACCATTGGTTAATAAAGGACTGCTTTGGACCTATAGCAGGGCAGAACATAGGTAGGCAGGGAAAACTAAATTGAATGCTGGGAGAAAGAAGGGCAGAATCAGAGAGAAGCCATGTAACTCTGGTGGAGACAGATGCTATAACTTTAGCTGGTAAGCCACAGCCACGTGGTGATACACAGATTAATAGAAATGGATTAAGTTAATATGTAAGAGTTAGCCAATAAAAGCTAGAGCTAATGGGCAAAGCAGTGATTTAAATAATATGGTTCTGTGTGATTATTTTCGTATCTGAGCTGCTGGGCA
Organism: Dicrostonyx torquatus; assembly: GCA_028555095.1. Lineage (NCBI taxonomy): Eukaryota > Metazoa > Chordata > Mammalia > Rodentia > Cricetidae > Dicrostonyx > Dicrostonyx torquatus. The sequence goes on from JAQHUG010000080.1 coordinate 6,526,942, forward strand.
GCCGGGAACCAACAAGCGGCTTCCTCCCTGAAACACAGATAATCCATAATAATTTACATAAAGTCCACAGTAATGGACTCTGTATCTTCTTAAATTGTGTCTACATTAATTTACATTCCTACCAACTGTATCAATGGGTTCCTTTTATTTTCAGATCCTCACTGATGTGTGCTCATTTTCATCTTTATGATGATGGTCATCTTCATTAGAGTGAGGAGCTATTTCACCATAGTTCTGTTAGTTTCTTTGCTCCTTACATCCATAGAATGCTTCTGCAATGTGTATAGCTACCAAGACAGGAAGGCTGTCACCCCCTTCTTGCCTCTGCTCTGAATTCTCCCCACATGGTTCTTGCTTCCACTGTCTCCCCTTAGACTCTTCAGTACAGCAGTCTATAATACAATAGAGCCAATTAAGATACTTCACAAAAGAGGACAGCACAGTGACTTGGGCAGTTTGTTCTTAACCACAATGAGAATGCTTCCCCCCTGGAACTATTCATGATAGAAAAATCATTCAATAATTCTACTGAATAATAACACAGTCCCTGCCACTAATGTCTCCTGTTGTTCCTGCAGAGAAAATAGCCTCCTTGGGGACCAGGAGAATGTCTGTAATTGTCCCCTCCCAGCCTTCTCAGTGGGCTGTTCCCAGTTCACTGCTGTCCTTTCCTTATGGCCATGAAATTACTTCAAAAGGTTTTGTAGGGAAAGAAATTACTGCACAAGTGACACTTGTCACCTTAAAACCAGCCATATTTAAAGACCATTTTGCAAATACAAGCTCTTACAGTGTTACCAAACTAAAGGTAAAAGAGTTACGTAGTCTGCGAATGGATTCGAGTGTTTTCTTCCCATCCTCTCCAACCACCCTGTGATCTCCTTCTTTCCCCAGGTGTACTCACTGCCCTTTGCTACCTGCTAACATGGTAGCAGTCTCATTAGTCCATATCACCGTACTACCCAGTGATTTCATGGGTCAGACAGTCAGGCATGACTTGACAGCATCTTCTTAGAATCAGAGAAAGTGGTGAACCACTGTCAGCTGGAGAGTCATCGGAGCTGGACAAGGGTTCACTTTTAAGCTCATTCAGCTCTGCACGGTTCTAGAACTGACTGATGATAACCATTCTGCTGAAGCATTGTTTTCCTTCCACAGAAATCACAGATTTTTAAAAGCAAGACTGGGTTTGGGACTGTAGGAAGAAAACTTTAGGTTGTAGGTATAATGACAGCTAAATAATTTTATTATTTTTTCATCTTTAAAATTTGCAATAATCAATACTATCCACAAATAATAAGACCACAGAAGGCTGAAAATTTACTAAATATGCAGATTTAGAGGCCTTTTTAAAATTTCATATTTTTGACACAGCCTCACTATGTATGCCAGGATGCCTTTAAATTCAGGTTCCCCTGCTTCAACCTGCAAAATGCTGAATCGAGTCATGACCTATCAGAATGGCATAATACCGGAGCACTTTGTACTCAGTTATTTCAACTGCAAGCTTGTGGTCCATTTAGTATGAGCATTTAACAGAATAATACAATGGCAATATTCTTGATGTACTGACACATATTTTCTAGTCAGCTAGTTTTTAATGACTGTTCTATTTTTATATACACAGTGGTCACTGCACAAGCAACACAGAAAAATTAATGTTATCCCAATAATGTTGAATCCTGAATAATGAATCCAGAATATAGGGCAGGGAGAAGAAAGATCCAACGTTGTGCTTGTCTCATCACAAGTCCATACATGCTTAGTTTTGTTGGTACAACCAACATATCAATAAACCACATGACCAATTGTCACATAGATTTGGTTTATTTTCTTTTAGACGATTAACATAAATGGTTAGCAGAAGAATCTCTAGTTAGTAACAAACAAGCAACTGATAAGTAATATTTCATGAACTTTGTACAACATCATTTTCTAAATACTTGTTGGTGGTGAAAATAGTGTTATTTTTCCTCCATAGAAAACAATATCTGCCCTTCTTCCCCATTTCTTCCTTAATCATGACGACGAAACATTCAAAAATTTCATAACATTTCAAATGCATAACTGAGTTTACTACTATTCCTAAATATGCATACATGAAAATATTTTTCTTTTGTTTGTTCTCTTTCTCCTTATTTACTTTTCTTAGTTTTTGAAATTAAAGTGACATTATATCATTTGTTTCTCCATCTATTCCCAGGTAACACTCAACCACCTATAAATTTATGACCTTTTTTGTATATGTATTTCTTTCTTTTCTTTTCAAGTTTTTCAAACCAGGCTTTCTTTATGTACCCTTGGCTATCCTGGAACTCACTCTGTAGACCAGGTTGGCCTTGAATTCACAGAGATCTGTCTACTTCTGCCTCCCAGGTATTGGGATTAAATGTGCACTACCACTGCCCGACTGTGCATTTCTTAATAGAATTCAAATTCAGTGTTGACCTCCCCATTTTTCTTAAGTTATTTTAAAGGATTGATATATTATTGATAACTTTTATTCAGAAGAACATCAACTTTAATGGATTTAAATAGGAAATAGGCAATGTTTATTTTTATTGATCATGTATGCATATCATTTAGCCATGCATGAGCAAGTATGAAAGGGTCATGACAAGAGAACAGATGTATTTTTTTGTGCCTGGGTTCATATTTTCTTAGATTTTATTTCAGACTTATTTATGAAGATAACAACCAAGAAATTTGCAGAAAAAGACTCTAGAAATGTACTTCACAATGTCCATTATTTCTGCCAACTTTAGTAGTAACTAATAATGAGCCACACACTTAAGATATACAGGCAAGCAGGCATGTGCATATCCAATTAGTCCTATTTCTTCCTTGAACTAGTCCTATTTCTTCCTTGAACCTACAGTGCTCTTTTATTTGTAAATTTAATGGCTTAATTTTGCTGCTATTACAGTTTGAAATAAGATTAGTCAAAATAGCCTCTGACACCCAGAGATAGCAGGTTTTGCTTCCACAGAATTTATTTTCAAAGTTCTTTATTATCTCAAGTTACAGCATGGCAAGAAGACAGCTCATTTGCATATTATAAACTTTCAAAATGTGTGCCGTTTTGATAGCTTGTAATTTACTAGAATGGGGACATAAAGAAATTTGATGGTTGCTAAGGTGCCTTTTGTTTCCAAACAGTAACTGGCAATTCATCAATGAGCATGTTTTTGTTTCAGAGAAATATCCTTCACAGTGACCATCAGTGTTGGGAAAATGCTGGGATGACCACATTGATTATTTTAATGTTCACTCATTTGATCATTATACCGACCACAAGCATGACCCTTTACTGTATAGTGAGGATATAACAGACATGTCATGGGCATTATTGTTGAATGAGATTTGAGCTATGAAGTCACATGGATATATTCAAGGTAGCTGGAGTTTGCAAAGTTCCAGACATTGTGACCTCTATTTAAACTATAAATCAAAGGAGAAACCCATAGGATTCCAGGAAGACATATCCAGCCATGGCTTGGAACAACAAGCAAAGAAAGTCACCCAAACCGTGGTGCAGAGAATCTGAATTATTGGAAGGAAGTAGAAAGTGGTGTCTTCATTGTATAGTGAGAATACAGGCTGTTGGATTATCTCAAATCTGAGCTGGAATATTTACAAGATGCCATTGATTTAGCACTTCAGAGCATCGATTTGTTTTAAAAAAAAAATCTTCTTTCCTGAGAAAAAGATCAGAGTTGGGACTTCAGTCTGAGCTCTGAAAGCAGGAAAGGGTCCATGGCACTGTCTCTGGGGGCAAGTAGAATTCCAAGATTAGAAAACAAACCAGGCTGAGAATTGATCTTGACTGAGCTTCTGAAATCTTTTGTGCACTTCATTATTTTATGTTGCCTTTATTACTGCTTTCTCTCTCCTATTTTCTGTTTGGCTCAATGGATTAAAAAATCAAACATGTCCATTCTAATTTCCTTCATGACTCAAGCTCTGGACCTGTATTAGTGCTAGACTTGAATTTTTGACCTATAAATCCTGGGAAAGTCCTTTATCATTGAGCTACATAAAACCCTTCCCTAGTCTCTTTAGATGAGATTATAAAGAGATGTAACAGTCTTGTGTTTTTAATACAAATAATAAGCTTTAATATTTTTCTGTGTTACTTTTTTCCATTTTATATACATGATTTTTAAATTATTGTTCTTTTAATAACTAAGTTCCTTATGCTATTTCTTATCTATAAGGGATTCCCTTGTGGGCCAATTGCTTCAAATAACAGTAGGGATTAAATTTAACTACTCTGCATGTTTTCCTGTTTAAAGATGTCAGTATTACACACATAGTAGTTACATTACATTCTATCAACAACAAAAATGCTTCCTACGTCTTCATTGGTACCAACAAAAGCCATTATCAGTTCTTTTACAGAAGAAGGTTCTGGGGATCTGTAAAGATGAATACATAAGCCCAGGCTGCATCACTGGCCATCTTCTTCCAGAGGCTCAGTACAGAAAGTACTATGCCTTGATGATCCCTTTGGCTAAAAGCCTCCCTTCATAAAAGAAAAAAAAAGCCACAAATGAATATAAAGTATGAGCTAATTTAAATAGTTTTTTCAGAAATCTTCATGGATAGTCACGTCTCAGACTCTCTTTAAAACAGTTTGCTACTAATTTTAATTAAGTCTGTACTCACTAAAATAAGTCACTATAGCTTAATCTTGTTTTCATGACCTTCATGTATTTCCCCTATAACTGCTTTAAAATTTTTACATCCTATATTTTGTATTTTGTTTTACTGTCATTTTCCACTGGGCTGGTAATACTTAACTACCTTATCTGCCTTTAGCAACTGGTAAGAAGAATCTTTGCTAGATAGATGCCATTAAATCCTTGAAACATTTAAAGGGTTTTTTATGCAGACCCATTTGGTGTACTACATTCACCTATTTCACATGTATAAGTCCACACATTTAATAAATTTATGGAACATTGCAACTCTTACCATAAAACCCAGCTTAATACATTTTATGACCACAATAATATTTACTGTTAATCCTGATTTCATGCCCGTCTCCAGGCCAAAGCTGACTAAATTATATCAATTTAAAATGAACTTTTTAAGACATTTCAGATAATGGGATCATGCAATGTGTTGTCCTTTGTGACTTGCCTTCTACAACCTAACAAAGAGTTTTTGCAAACAAGTTTTGTGACAGCATGTGTCAGAGCTTCATTATTGTTGGCTGCTGTATAATACTTCATTTCATGATCATGTCTCAATTTATGCCTCCCTTCATCACCTGATGAAAATTTGAGGGTTTTTTCCACTTGAGAGCTGTTATGAAAAATGCTGTGATTGATAGTTGTGTGCAAATTCTCTCAGAGCATCTTACTCTTCATGTGTCTTAGTTGTTTACTGCCTCAGGTCAACAACTAAGACAGTCTATATTGACCCACACATAAAACTACAGAGAGAATTGCCAAGTTATTTTCCATATCACTATTTTACATTATTGGAAAGTACACATGTGTTGTCATTTCTTTACATTCTTACAAGCTTTGTTACTTTCTTGTTAATTCATCAGGATCATCTAGAGAGTAAGAAATGATACCCCATTAGGGCTTTCTTTTGCATTGTCTTGTGACACAATGATGATGACTATCTTTCCATATGCTTAGGTCTACATGGTAGAAAAAGGTATAAAACTTAAAGACTCTCTAGTCTGAGTACTGTTATCCTTGGATCTCACCCAGTCCCCGCTCTGAGTAAGAGTCTGAGCCCTCTAAGTCAGAGAACTCTTGGCTACAAAATCAGAGCCATAAACCTGAGTGTACTGGCACATTCCTGTAATCCCAGCACTTGGGAGACTGAGGCAGGAGAATTTCTGTGAGTTGAGACTAGGATAAATTACATAGCAACATAGCATGCCCAAGCCAACAAAAACTGTGCCTGGCTGAATTCATGATGCTGGGGAAGACTAGACCACATGTATAAAATTAAATGCCTAGCTGATAACATGCTTTCCTTGGTAATAAGTTTGCACATGTCCTTTTCTGAGTTACTGAAGAAAAGCTGTAATTTTCAGGAGGTTTTGTTCCTGGTATCCCCATTAATACTTCCCCAAAGCTTTCTTTGTACAGATTGCGTTTAATACTGTTTATTGTATTTGAGGTTTAAAAGTGAGAACTTGGTGGTGCACGCCTTTAATCCCAGAACTTGGGAGGCAGAGGCAGGTGGATCTTTGTGAGTTCGAGGCCAGCCTAATCTACAAGAGCTAATTCCAGGAGAGACTCCAAAGCTACAGAGAAACTCTGTCTCAAAAAACCGAAAAAAAAAAAAACCCTGAGAACTTTGCTTGGCATCATGGTTCATGTATTTAGTCTCAGCACTTGGGAGGCAGATGCAAGCAGATCATTGTAATTGGAGGCCATTCTGATCTACATAGTGAGTTCTAGGCAAATTGGGGCTCCACAGCGAGACACTGTTCCCCACAAAAAAAGAATAAAAAAAGAAAGCATTTTTAACAAAAAAATCAGATTATTTTTTAAAAACTGCTTATTTACATTTATTTAGAATAACACAGTAACTATACATTATTCTCTTGTGGTGGCCCAGGCCAGTGATCATTACCCAGGAGGCCAATGCAGAAAGTTTAAGTTTTACAAACCTTCTAGTCTACCTAGCTAAAACTTAACCCACAAAATAAAATATTCCAAGACAAGATTCACCCACTGTTTTTCAAAAAAAAGCAAACAATGCCTTTATGAAAAGTAAACACAGTTTTAGAAATACAATAATTTAGAGAGAGAAAAAACTTTTTCTTTTAGTGTGCAAATATGTTTTTTATTTGATTCAACAGCAAAAGTTCTCATAATTACTCTTTTGTCAATAGACTGCATTATTGATCATATAAAAGGTATTGTTGGCTTGTAGGAGTGTCATAGTAAAGAAGGCAGATAACATTTTGCTGTTAACGTGAAAGTATCCCATCCTTGCAAATCTCCTGGTAGTTCTCAAGAATCCTGAGGGCCCTGACCATGTTTGGGGAATGATTGTTGAGAGCTATCGTGCATCTTTACAAGCCAATTAATTAAATCACTCCCTCTTCAACACTGTACTCAACTTGAATGACCTTGGACTCAATTATTAAGAGCTTAGTTTACTTGATGTAAAAAGTACATGATGTTTCTAAACGATTAAAAAGAAAGACTTTCAGGCTGAAAACATGGTTATCGAATATTAAATTGTCAGCCCTGAAAACACACATACAAGTAATATTATATTCAGCAAGCATGTTTTATTTAGGAATATACATGTACATGCTGCAATTAACAATAAAAAAGAATTTAAAAATATCAAGGAGGAGCGATTGGGATGGTTTGAAAGTAGGACACAGAAGGAAGAAATGTGATTATATGATAGTCTTAAAAATCGCAAAGGTTTTAAAAGGTAAAGTCTGCCTTACAAGCATGAAGATGTAAGTTCAGATCTTTATCAAACAGGAAAATCTGGACACTCATCTCCAACCCCAGTGCTGATGTGTGTGTGTGTGTGTGTGTGTGTGTGTGTGTGTGTGTGTGTGTGAACAGCTCTATTCCTGGCCTAGCAGTATGCACAAACTCTAGGTTCACTGAGAGGACCTGTTGTAGAATACGAGGTGAAGAGCAACTGATGAAACACCTAACACTGAACTCTGGTCTCCACGGACATGCACACGCTTATGTATGCATACCTCAAAACGTATTGGTTTGTATCATTGACAATATTAAACCACATAAGACCTCTTGGGCAGCTATAATATGCCCATGAGATATTGGTGGCTGATATTCTTGAACTCCGTAGTAACTCTTGGAAAGAGAGACTATGCTTCAAATGGGTTTGTAAATTTTTTTTCTATAATCAAAGCTTGTGAAGTTAAAGGGTATTTGACTAAATTTAGAATAATAAGACTGGGTAAGGAGCCATGATCAGTCCTCAGGCTCACTAAGGAGAATGAAGACTACTGTGCTCAGAGTAGTACCATGTATTGCGTTTGGTGACAGAGTCTGAAAACAGTGTCCCCTTGAGTAGCCAATGATCTGAGCAGAGGAAACATCATATCTAGGTTGCCTGAAAGGGCTCTTCTAGCTGGTGTTAGCATTTGAATCAGTAGCATGAGGACAATGGCTATTCTCCAATGTGCTCAGGCATCATTTAATCTGCTGAGGGTTTCACTAGAACAAAACAAAGTATGAATTAACATTCCTTTTTTTTGCGGGAGAAAGGCCATTTTTATCTTCTTTAATGTTTAACCCTGAGACTGGAGAGGTGAACTTTCACTATTGGCAGCTAATAGTGCATGATCTTAGACTGTTTCCCCACCGTGATTACATTAACTATTTGTCTATCTCCCATTCATGCTATATATTAGACATGAAATGAGCATGAAATCCCATAAGTATATTATCATAAATTCAGACTTTTCCATGGAGAATTCATCCAAGCTGCACTGATAACAGATGGAAATTTGAGATACTTCCTAGTCTGTAAAGAGATTGAACTGACAGGGTTTTAGAATCACTCTTTTTGGTAGAGAGGAGCAATAGTGTAATATCCAGGTGAACATCTGCTTTCCCTGGGCTCATTACAACTGTCCTTTGAAGACATTTAACCTAGAAACACTGAAAAATTATAATCACCTGATTTTAAATCTCATATCTACTTAATTCATTATAATTTGTAATGACTTCTCATTTGTAAAATGCTAATAATGCTTATTTTAAAACTTTGTTGTTAAAATAGCAGTAAATATAATCGATTTAAAACCATCAGCATGCCATGTGAGCATAGTGGGGCCTACCAATGAATGGTTGATATAGTTATTCATTCTTAAGGGGTAGAAATCCATCTTGCAGGCAGTAGGCTGCCAAGATTAAACATTGCTCCTAGGTATGTCTATGAGGGTGAAATGCCATCAGCATGGGGGCAGTGCCAGCATTAGAACTACTGGGGGAGAAGGCAATTTTGGAATTGTGTCATTGGTATTTTCTTACCTGAAAGATTTTCAATTTGACATTCTAAATCATTTCTCCTGTGCTAGTAATTATATTCTCTTCCTGTAAAGTAGTATTTAGAGACAAACCAGGACTAGCATATCAAATTTATGAAATATTGACATGTCCTGAAATACTTTTAGAAAGAAAATCTCAATTAAAATGTATCAGGACACATCTAAATAATTGAAGCCATGGTATTTGTAATTGACAAATAAAAATATAAAATCTGGCCAATTATTTTTGGCAGAATTTTATGAAACATGTTTTGAAGGTTACTTTCAAGTCTCTTCACATTTTCTTAGTAAACACATTGTCATTTGTCCCACAAATGAAAACATACTCGTGTGAATATCGGGACTCAGTTTAATAAGACTAGAAGAATTGACAGGTTATGATGATTGATTTGTAAAAAGAAATCTGTGTTGCAACTATTAAAAAATGTAAGGGGGTTTCCTCCTCTGGGGTTACAATTCTTTATTTCTTAGCATCTAATGACTTGTGTGTATTTCTTTTATCATGAGTGGCAATAAAGAAGTTCAATTTCCAGGTCCTTTTCAGTGTTTCAAAGACATTCTTTGATGCAGAATGATAGCAGGAACTAAATTTGACTACCAAGGTTAGACTTCGCAATAAATGCCTACTTTCCCACTATGAAGAGCATCAGTTTCTGATATGTCTCAATTATTCACCATGTAGATGGAAAATTGAATGCACAAGCATCGCTATTTGTCATTGCACAGTTGCTAACTTTTCAACTTTTAATTTCTTGCTGTTATTTCGCAATCAAGTTTAATGTCATGGCTATGAAACAGATGTGTGGTTCCATCCAGTTGTTTCGGCTTCGATATTGTTTTCCAAGAGTCAAGAGGTAGCTGAGATTTCTGAGGGCTTAAAAGTAGTTCTTTAGCAGAAGTGTGTACCCTAGGGGCATGATTATCTTATGTGCACGCAATTGTATTTTCAACACAATTAGCTGCCTAACCATGTGACTAAACTTCTCTATGTATTTGCACATATAAGTAATTATGCCAGAATTAAAGTCTGAAGAGCTCTCTCTGACTTTTCCTTCCCTTAGGAATAGCCATAACAAAATACAGTGAAAATAAACTGCAGTTATAAACTTATTTATTGAACAAATGTTTACAAGCAATAGCTGAAATAATAGGGTTTTATTTTCTTAACCCAAATAAAAAATAAGGTTGTTCATGACCATAAGAATTCTGTTATCAACATATCTGGTCTGATAAACTCCCTTCAATACATCCATGAATGCATAGGCCATTTTTTTTTATATTACAAACCTATAGCTTACACCAAGAATTGATTTTCATTTTATGCAATTAATATACACTAATAATGAAGGCAAAACAATTATTAATAAATCTTACAAACTACAAGCAAAGTGCTTGCCACTCATCTTATTCTGTTCCCATCCTGTGTCCTTTAACACAAGAGAATAATTTCTGCCTTTCATAGCTTTGCATATTGAAGGAGCTAAGTAAATATTTGTGTTTTATGTTGTTCTGTCTTTTATAAAATGTTCTATCCATACTAAAGAAATAATAAGTGTATACTTAGAGACACATTTTATTTTTTAAAATTTTATTTTTAATACACTTCAATGAAAATATAAATATATAAGTTTTCCCTTCCCTTTCCTCCCTCCAGTCCCTTCCAAATCACTTCTTCCAATTTCTTCCTTGTCCTTTACTATTTTTCTTTGAATATTATTGTGATATTAGTATATATTAACAAATATACAAATAAATGATAAGTATATTACAGAGATACTCTTGAATATTACTCATGTATATGGATTCCTATACATGACTGTGCATGTCCGCCTATTTTAATGTTTTGTTTTGACTTCCAAAGCCTCAAGAATAGTTCCCACACACATTTCCATAACTCAGTGCAGATTCCTGTGTGGTACAGTGTTCTCAACTCCAGTTACCTCACCCCATCTTTGTCAAGGGACCCACCACAGATGAACAAGGCTGCTCACATCTATTTGTTCTCCTTTCCTCTGTTCGATCAGAATGTATCCCAAATGCCAGACTGTAAAATAGCAATTGTTCTACGTTTCTTTCTTAATTAGAAAACATTTTGTTGAGTAGAATCACTGCCGTCATTCATGTGTTTAAATGGATCAGATAAAGGTTAAGTTCAGTTGTACCTTAGCCTCTTTTAAACACTCATATCTTCTTTAAACATGACAACAAACTAATTAAAGCTAACTGAAGGCCAACAGTTGGCACTGGGTTAAGCGGTAACTTCTCAAAGCATGTCCTCATCACAAGGTGCATGTAGATTTCATATTAAAATAAATGCTTATCACGATACTTGATAATTAAGAACATGTGGTTAATAGTATTAAACAAATTCTAACTGGCAGTTTAATTCATTATTCAAATATTTAGTTCTTGTATTTAGTTCTTGATGCTGTTGAAATTATTTTTATCTCCTATCATTAAAAAGAAAGTTAATTTCTTTGACTCACAAATAAAGAAAAAAAAAGAAAGTTAAATGAAATCAAAGAAAAAGAACCCAGTAGTGTGGTCAATTTCTGCAGAGTCTGTGTGGTAGATTTAAGGCAGATGAACAGGTAACCATAAGCAATGCAATTCCCAGACATTTATTTGTTCAAATTTTAGGCTCATTTAAGAAAATAATACTGATAGGAGGATAAGATGCATTTTGCATAGTGGAAGTAACTTCTGGCTTTTCAGTGTTCATGCTAGACTGTTTATGAATCCTTGAGAGATTGAGGCTTGGTAAACAACTTCCATCTCTCACTGTGGCAGTTGGGATCCCTAAAGAGATGGAATACTAAAAAATACAAGAGCATATGTCCATTATGTTATGAAAATAATCTTCCATCCAAAGTTTGACTCTGAAGCTGCACAAACGGCCATATGTACCCGGTACCACTCCGTTCCTTCCTGAATGCTTGGAATGGAGAAGCGTCTTCTGGTTACCAAGTGTCCCCTAGGAACTGATTGCCACTGGTAGGTAGTCTCCGCAACGTTTCACAGAATATCTTCTCTGCATTTACTGTTCAGCCGGAGACTCCAGAAACCTGCATCGAAACTTCCGAGCTGAGCGTTACAGTCTACACAATGCACTTGTTTTGTTACCGCCCTGAAAATCTTGTTCATTACAGCTCTTCCCACTGGGTTTTGTTCTCTATGTCTCCAGCTCACTAATTGGCAGGTCTTGCTTCAGCATCTTCTGCCAGCTTGTAGTCAGGGGGAGTGCCTCCAGGAAACAGCCCAGGGCAAGTGTGAGCTGTTTTCCATTTGCTCCACCCTTCTCCAGAAGCACTACACTATCCTGCAAGTCTTTTCTCGGTGCCTGCAAACGACTGCTTCACATATTTCTCTTTGTGTGTTTTCTGGCAGTTTAAGAGACACGGTTATTCTCAAAACCAAAACCAAGAAAAAGGAATGGGAGGGAGAGATGGAGGGATGGAGAGGAAGGTAATGGAAAGACATAAGCCTCTGATCCCGCTGCAGAGACTTTAACCTTCACCCAGGAAGAGACTCAAAGTCTTCAGTGAGGTTTGTTTGGGACTCGACAAGGAGTGAAGCTGCTTCTTCTTACTGTGGTCTTCCCTCACTTGTTTACTTGCTGTCTGATGCAGGGCCTGGGGATGATAAGCCCATTAATGTAAAGTAATGTAATGTAATGTACTACTGTCAGTACACCTCCTCCCCACACTGCCCCTACTGATTAATTACTTCCCATGTTGACCCCAAGTTAACAGGCACTCCCCCAACCCTAACGTCTAGAACACCAGTCTTGATGGGGCTCATTTTCCTTCATTCTCATGAGACTTCTGCATTAGGGCACACTCTTTCATCTGCCATGCATATTTCTTTCCATTGTGTTAGCAGAAGCTCTAGCCTTGGTTTAAGCTGTATTTTCAGGGATATTTGTCTAAGACTTTGGTCTTATCTTTAGAGAAACTCTGTGTCTTCAGAGAACATCAAGAGTCAAAGTGATGAAAAATTAATAGGAAAGACATTGGAAAATACAGGTCCCTCCTAAGGTACAGTGCTGAGACCTGAATGGAACATCACAACATAGAGAATTTTTATTCTAGAAAATTTTGCAGATATGTTCCTGGATGGGAGTCTCATTTTTCCTACATATTTACAAATGGAGCTTGTTACCAAATTATAGCTAACTTCAAAAAGCATTTAAATATGCTTAGAAAAAGTGGAGAACCAACCAGAAAGAGATCTCATCTAAGAATGGCGACATTCTTACATGGAATATTGAGGGACGCAGAAGTATTAGAACATGGAGATAAAACCTCACATGTAGGGCATGAGTAGTAGAAATGATGAAAAGTGTGTGAATTTTAGATATGTGGCACTGACCTCTGGAGAGAAATGAAAAGGGACCCCACTAATTGGTCTCTACCCATCTAAACACAGGATGTGTACTCAGACAGGGGAACTGATATCAAGGTGGAGACATTGTCCTGGACCACTGGGCAGAAGAAAATCTGTTACCCAAATGAGCTAAACACACGCCCCTGCCAGCCCTGCACCTGCAAATGAATTTATTCAGCTGATTCCGATAGCTATTCATAGTGGCCTTAGTTGATCTTAGAACAAAGGGCAAGATAAAACCTCAGATACACCACAGGGTTAGGGCCAAAAGCAGTTTCATGGGCAAAAGATGAAGGGCCTCCTGGAGGAGGTCACAGGTGACATCAAATTTTCTTTTTTACATGTCTTTAATTCCATCTCTTCTCATATCTTACATATGGCAGCTTCCTAACTAATAGACTAATAGATTTTGTAACTTTACAAAATAAAAGAATCTGTGAGCAGGTGTGATAACCACAATTACCGTGTCATTTTATTTGGTGTAAGTTGTTGTGCTATTTTAGAGGTCAGTTAGAAAGATCACTAATCGCCCTGATAGGCAGAAAGCTCAAATGTCTTATCCTACAAAATCACATAGAAATAAGTAGCTAAATAAGTAATTAAATTCCTCCACCTTTCATGTCAATGCTATTCTGTACCATTCATATTACTTAAAATTACTTAAACAATCTTTACAAGGACTTCTACAAAAAATAAAAAGTGTGATGAACAGCCTCAATAAATTGGCAATGTGCATTGCACTTTTTATGTTGTCCGATGTGTACATTGGACATCAAATACAATCTACTGAGTCCTCCAGAAAGCACCACTGTTCTTCCTTACTCCAAAGTGCTCTTTAGCCAGTTAAGAAATACTCAATATTACTGCTTGGTATTTGGTGTGAAAATTCTATTGTCAAAATAGTTAACAAAAATGCATGATTAACATATTCTCTTAGTGTAAACATGAACATTTGAAAGAACACAGTTCTCTCTGAAGTGGACTGAAAAGTGATCTGGCCCCATTTTCAGCTTTGTTTGCATGATATAAACTTGGGTCTGTCTCACTGCTACCTCCATTAACACTAGTTATTCCTTTATTGAGTCTCTATGAGATTCATCTGATTGGTCTTGTCCTGCCACTCATAAGAGACATTTGTAGGTCTGGATCCCCTAGATATCAAGGTTAGCTTACATTATATTAAATTATATTTAATATTATATAAATAATATAAATATATCATATTAACTTATCATATATTAAAATATAATCAAAATATATTAAGTAATATTAAATTAGAAGAGTTTTCTATTGACTGGAAATTTGAGAGCTGGGTTGAGAATTTGAGAATAAATGGTTGTGGCATTAAGGTGAAGGGGGAGGCTTGAAATGACTTTTCAAAGAGTGGCTTAAACATATCAGTGATTTGCTTTCACAATCCAGATTTTTATCATGTTGTTGGATTTTTTTTTTGCTTTCCAGAACTTAGAAGTATGAAGTTTTAGTCTTTCTTTGGAGGTTAAATTATGAAAGGACCAGTTATTCGTCTTCCAGAGTCTGAGTTAAGCAGGCATCTGAATACGTGTTCATCTGTTCACCTTAGTTTATAATATCTGCGTATGAAATAGGTTCAAGTTATTATAACTATTCATATCAAAGCACACACATGTGGGAGAGTAAGCCGTTTAGCCCTGGACTGCTTAAAACACAGCCTGGAATATTTGTATTCACATCTTTAAATCATTACAACTGTATCAAATGGGGATACAACATGGGTTTCCTGATAGTGGTAGAAATTCCATAGAGGATGGCCAAAACCCTTTAACAATTATGACATTTCCTTATCTAAAAATGACTGTTATTAATAAGGCACTATCATTTCAAATGGGGCAGGTCATAGCTCTGCTTTCTAATTTTGATGGATTTTAACCTTGTTCTTCTGTTGATGATAAAGTTAGTACTCTCATGATTTCACTCTGAAGTCTATTATAGGTGGTTTACCTTTTAGAAGTATCTTATTATCTATATTATTTTATTACCTAGAGTCTTTTTTCACCTCTTCTCATTTGGAATATGTGCTTTGATCTACTCTTTCCAATCTTTGTAAAATACTGGTAGCATAAAAGATCTAATGTTCATAGATTTAGAATTTCTGAAATTTTAACCCTCTGACCCATGACATCTTCATATATGTATCCCATTCAATGAAATACTGCACACATATGGATGCACACACAGTATAGACACATATACACACACACACACACACACCATATGAATGCATGCATGTACAAATGTATGTTTATAGCTTGGAAAGAAAATAATGGAATGTTTAAAAATTCTGCCCATAAATTTCTAAGGAAGATTTTTCTGAGCAGGGCGGACATACAAAGAAAGTTATCTGAGCCCTCAGTGCATGTTGTAATATGAGAATCTTTAGAATTCAGAGCTTTTGTCTTTTCCTGAATGGGGTAGGAGGCAGGGAAAGAGATCACCCAGGCAAGCAATGGAATCAAAGAAGTATCATGGATATTAAACAGATACTTTATAGGTGCTAGAGAACTATGAAATGAGAAAAATCCATTTGAATTAATTAGATGAAAATAATTGTAATTACAACCATTATTAAAATGGTTTGCACTGGGCTAATTACCATTTGTAAAAGCTCTTAGAAATGTTCTTAATAGTGATATGTAGCAGCTTTGTATAGTTGCTATGTTTTACATAATTACTACACGAGACCATATTCAGCTGTATTTCAACTTCTGTTGTTCAAGGAGCAATTCATTTACTCCAATCTGGAATTTATTAGCCAGAATGTTACTTTTAAAACTCTTCTCATACACACAAAACAAAGGAAGACAACAGAAGAGGTCAAAAGTGAGGCCCTACATTGCTTTGAATTTTTACTCGACACAGTGTTCTACTCTTTCCCCTTTCTGTAAAATGCTGGTGGGTTAAAAAGAGCTATTGCGTATAGATTCAGACTTCCTGAAAATTTAAACCACTGGTTCTACAAGATATTCACGTTTGTACCCCTCTACTTATATCACACCCACGCATGTGCACACACATATTCTCTCTCACAGACACACACACACACAGACACACACTCTTTTAGACCGCTTATTTTGCCTCCTTTATTATTATTATTTTAATTCGAATACCATATATTTATGTATATTTGTATATAATATATATATATATAATTCTGATGATCTATGTACACATGAAGTCTGATTAAGAATTTCCAGTGTGAGTAGTGTATCTGAATTTTTTATTTAAATTATGTGACAGAAGCAAATCTCTGAGTTGAAGGTCAGCTAGGGCTATTTAGTGAAACACTGTCTCTAAAATAAGTAAAGAATACAGGTAATATTTCTCTTTGTAGTGTTCACTCATCTCTTTTTATCCACACTTTATTTATATGTGTAGATCATTGGCATTTATTTTGATTTTTGATAATATTGACCTTCATACTATCATGCTGCTGTTTGCTTCTATTTATTCGATCTGTTCTTTTTGTTGTTATTCTTATTTTCATCCTTGTATTTAGAGTAAATTAATTGTAAACTGATTCCTATCTACCTCCACTCATGGCTTACTAACTCTTCTGTCTTTTTGTGTTTTATTTCTGTCATTGTTTTTCTTTATTGGAAAAAATATACAATATATTCTGCTCATGGTTTACAGCCCCCCAGTTCCTACTAGAACCTCTCCTCCTATCCACTCACCAAACTCCATGCCCCTTCTTTCTTTGTCAATTTAAGAAACAAATAGGTAAACAAGACCAAACATTCCAGAATAAAATCAAACATACAACATGAAAGAAGAAATAGACACACACACACACACATACACAGGAAAGTCATAAAAACTCAGAAACCATTATATACAAGCAAAATATTAGTAAGACAAAAAAATACAATATAAGACAAAGTCCATAAAGATACCATCGAGTTTGTTTTGTGTTGACCACATAAAACTTGACATGAGCCTGGCCTTAAGAGTAACTTGTCTACCTAGTGAGACTTCATGGAAAAAGCCTAATTTTTCATTTTTGAGTGACTGTGAATTAAAGATACATTCTTCATTAGTGATGGAAACTTATGCCCTCTTCCCTATCTCAGAACTGGAACCTTATCCGTCTTGGACCTATGTGTGCTCTGTGCATGCTGCAATAGTCTCTTTGAGTTCATAGGCTCAACCTCCTATTGTGCCTTGAAGAAGCAGTATTCCTGGTATCATTCAGCTCCTCTGACTCTTACACTCTCTTCTTCCTCGAACCCTGAGGGATGGATTTGATGAAGACATCATTTAGGACAGAGTGTTCAAAGGTCTCTCACTCCCAGCACATCGTGCACTTCTGCATTTGCTCTTAACTACTCTAGGAGGACACTTCTCTGATGATGGCTGAGGGAAACACTGATCCATTATGATAGCAGGACACTTGGATTCTTGTCGTTCTTTTAGCAAAGTCGGTTTAGAAAAGCTATCTACCCATTTAGGTGCTCAGTTCCTGGTAAGCATAGTACTTCTCAAGATCTATGGAGTCCAGCCTTCTTTGTGCATATATGCATCATGCTTTCTAGTGAAGGCAGGCAGGTAGCTACTGCATTTAACTGTTCTGTCAGTTCATTCTATGTGGTTTCACTATAGAAATCTCTTTGAGATGGTCATTTTGGAAAAAAAAAGAGTTTAGTCTTGATATCCAAGAAAATTAAATGTAAAACGATATTGATGTCTGACTAGAATATGGTCTGGCATAAGGGACGATGTGTTTTGCTTGAAGGCTACTCTGTCCTGGCCAAGAGAAGCTGGGTCATGATGGAAACGTCATAGATATTTCTATAAACTAAAATGAGCATAGCACAGATATCAGAGGAATCAATGTTAAAGTTTGGTAGAATTACTTAGTTTGCAGAGAAGTTATGATTCATAACTGCACAAATAAAGGTATTTTATAAAGACAGGTGAGGGTACAGATATAGACACTTATAGAACGCAAAACTAAATTTAGTGTTAATGGTCTGGGATTTGTCTGTATAATGTTAGACAATTCAGCCTCCTTGAGTCTTATATTATTTTCTCTTTCTATTAAGTCTTGGCAAATCTATGCCCAAGTCATTGAAGTACTGTGAAACTCAAAGGATATTCAATCTGTATTTAACGTATAGACTAAAATGTGATAAGCTCATAAATGATACTATTTCAGGTTTCATATCTGAAAACATTAGAAAAGAGAAGTAGATCTTGGAAGAGAATTTATTGACAGCATGTTAAAATTCTTTTGATCCTAAATTCCTTCTCCTCCTCATGATGTCATTTTGTCTGCCTTGAGCTGGTGCAGGTCACCTGCATTCAGTCTCAATCACAGTTGAATTTTTATGAACAACCTTTCCGTGTAGTCAGCCATCAACTCTGGAACAAAGCATCTTCCAGCACTTCTCTTGCAATGACCTCTGAGTCCCAATTAGTGATGAACATTCTCTAGTTCTTTCCTCACCTTGACCACTTGCATTATTTGCCATCGACTACATACCACAGAAGCTTCTCTGATGAGGATTCAGAAGTGCATTCATCTGTGTGCATAGCAGTGAGTTGCTGGGAGCTAGTTTAATACTAATAATGCTATTACATAGCAAAGTAATAGTCATAGGTTCTCTCCCGGGCTCAGGAAAGACTTTCTGAACAAGGATTCTAGCAGCACAGACATAGTGAGTGAATTCTTTATTTAAAAATTTTATAATTACTGCCTTCTGTTTCCTGAATAATTATTTTTTTAGTTTAAGAAACAATTGAATTTGAAGAAGAAAGAGAAGATGAACCTAAAGTATGATTGGATTAAATAAAATGTGTTTGAAATTAATAAGGAGAACGCAGAGCACCCACCATCAAATGAATGATTATTCTTTCTTGAACCACCTGAATATTTTCATAAAACACTGTCTGATGGATGAGGTGCCTCAGACTTTTATTTGCAAGAAAGCGCAGGGCTGTAGAGAATGTTTAAAGCATAAAAATCCTGCCACCTACAGTACAAACAAAGTATGATTTAAATGTCCTACTCCTTCTGCTTTGGATGAGCCTTTGCTCCTGAGGATAAGGATACAGCTGGGTGACCCAGTCACCCTGCATTTCCCATGCGCCCGAGGCAGTAGTGCCCAGCTCATTTAACCCAGCAGAGACCGGCTGCCTAATGGAGCAGCACAGCAGCCTGCATTGCTTGCCACATTTGACAAGGACATTCAGTCTCAGCAACTGAACCTTATTTAGAGAACTAATGTTTCCCGTTTGTGTATCTGCAAAGGATATGCTCCTGGCAATGTCAGAAAACGAGTTCTGGGGAAACGGACTGAAAATGAAGCTCAGGTCTCCAGATCAATAAGCTGCAGTCCCTTTGATTTTTATGAACTCGACAACAAGTTTCAGAGTTTGCAAATGGAAATCAACATTAGGCTTCATTTATTTTCATTCTAAGTCAAATTAAAGTGTAGTTTTTTTGTCAGTTTAAGAACATAACAGCTAATGGAAAAAATAACTCAGAATATAAGATGTCAAGTGTCATCTCGGAATAAATTTTTAAGATGATCAGAGCTGATTATCTATTTTAAGGTGAAGTTATAATATGACGTGACAGTATTTGTAGAGGCCAACAAGGTGGCTCAGGGAGTAAAACTGCTTACCTCCAAAGCTGATGGTTAGAGTTTAATTTCAAAGACCCACTTGGTAGAAATAGACAAGGAACTCTCATTGTTTGCACACACACACACACACACAGAGGAAATAAATATTGGTTAAATAAAATATAAGACACTCGCATGAAAAATACTCATTTATGAA
>JAQHUG010000080.1:6552254-6585486 GCA_028555095.1 Dicrostonyx torquatus
CACTTGCAATTCCAGCTTTGAGGGATCCAGGGCCTGCTTATGTCCTCTGCACACACATACGCGTGCACGCACAAACACACACAAATTCTCTGTCATGCGTGCGCGCACTCACACACACACACGAATCACAACAGGAGGCCACTTAATACATACTTTTGAGGGGGATATTTTTAGGTGATGAAAATACTCTGATTCTTTTAATGACCAGTTAACTTTGTCGTTCAACTGTAACAGTGACTACCATCACACGCTAATGGCAAGTTTTAGAGAATATCCTCATTCCTCCATTGTTTCGCACTCTTTCACATTGTACCTTATCTTTATTTGTCTGTTCTCACTTATCCACCTTACTAATGACCTAATTCTGTGTATCAGCCTGAGTGAGTTTCTGTGTAACACGGGCGCGCACAAGCTCTTGGTGGCCAACAGAATGTGTCCAATCCCAGAACTGAGTTGTGGCCGGTTATGAGTCACCATGTGGGTGCTGGGAAACAGAACTCCTTCCTCTCTCAGAGCAGCCCACGCAGTCCATGCTCTTAATCTGCTTGGCTGTCACTATATCCTTACAGTCTTGAATAAGAAAAGTACTCTTGGTCTCTTCATAAATATATATCCATCTTGTTTTCTTTTTTATTCTGCACCATTTTGTATTAACTTCTTTTTTATTTTATGTGACATGGAGAAAATTTTTTGAAGATTTTTTTTTTGCCTGACAAATCCTTTCTTGCCTATTTTCCTAATAATAAGATAATATTATTTCACCACTTTATGCCTGATGTTTTGAAAGTATGAGTTTTGTGCAGTTATATACAAATAGTCCCTATCCAGTCTTTTCCAGTACTCGGTGTACATACTTTTATCTTTTATTTTCTCATGACATGTTTGACATTGGATTATAGACCTTTGTTGTATGTAGAGTGCCTTAGGTCCTGCGTTACTGTATGTATTTACTGTCGTTTGGTTCTTTAGTTTCTGACTTTGAAGATGTTAAACAAAAATCCTCCTGCTGAAAGAGCTTTGTGACGCAGTATGCACAAATATTTGGGATACCACATTTTTATAATGTATCATGCATTATATCATGTCTACATTATTCTAAACATATGTGTCTCCTCAAACATTTGTCGAATCTGTGTTAGAGATTCTGTTGATGTGAAGATACACTAGGAATACAGCAACTCTTATAAAAGATAACATTTCATTGGGGTGTTTTGCAGTTTCAAAGGTTTAGCCCATTCTCATCATGGTAGGACATGGTAGCATGAAGGCAGACATGGTGCTGAAGAAGGAACTGAGAGTCCTACACCTCGATCCGGAGGCAACAGGAAGTGTGCTGAATACCACACTTAGCATAGCATAGAACAAAGGAGACCTCAAGGCCCAGACCACAGTGACACACTTCTTCCAACAAGCCCCAACTACTCCAACAAAGCCACACTTCTTCATAGTGCCACTCCCTTTGGGGGCCATTTTCTTTTGACCATCTCCCCACCATTATCTTCCTGATGGTAACATTGAACATCTCTTTTTATACTCTTTTAAAATGTATGATACATTATCTACAGAGGAGGAAAGGTGATGTTCTAAGAAGAAATTCAGAACTAGAAGGAAAGTTTATATATACTAAGATGATCAAGTATAGCAACAGTCATTTAAAATACTTTATTCAAGACAGGCAGTGGTGGCACACTTCTTTAATTCCAGCACTCAGGAGACAGAGGCAGGTGGATCTCTGTGAGTTTGAGGCTAGCCTCATCTACAAGAGCTAGTTCCAGGACAAACTTCAAAGCTACAGAGAAACCCTGTCTCAAAAACAACAACAAATGTTTTACTCAAATATATATAATATTATATTTGAAATATATATATAGTATAAAACTGAATACATAAATGTACATATAACTGTATATTGCAATGTATTGAGCATATAATTAAGCCATCAATAACATTGACCCTTTATTGCCTCCTGAAACATTTCCTTGAGAAGGATAGGAGACTAAGTTTTATATTTATAAATTCCATGTGTGTATTGAGAAGACTCATTGGAGTAGCCATCCATTCCGGCTAGTTTTTATATCTACTTGACACAAATTTTAGTCACTGGAGAGAGGGGAATATGACCTGAAAAAATGCCTCCATAACACTGGGATGTAGGCATGCCTGTAATGCATTTTCCTAATTAGTGATTGGTGGAGGAGGGCCCAGCATACTGTGGGTGGTGGTCCTGGATTATATAAGAAAGTAGGCTGAGCAAGCCATGAGAAGAAACCAATACACAGTACCCCTCGGTGACCTCTGCATTAGCTTCTGACTCCAGGTTCCTGCCCAGCTTGAGTTCCTGGCCTGAATTACTTTCATGATGAACTGTGATGTTGAAGCATTAAGCCAAGTTGCGCTTGATCATGGTGTTTCATCATAGCAATTGAAACCTTAAGAACTGACTATCTTCAGTTAAATAACTTGTTTAAAGTCTTATCCGAAGGTATCTTCCCTCCAACATTGCTGTTTTATAAACTCCCTCAATTTTTCAAGGCAGATATAAGAGCACATTTTGGGCAGTAGGCTCTACCATGCAACTGATCTGTTAGTGACTTGTATATAGAGCTGCTTACACAACTCTTTTGGATGGGCTCCCAAAAGAGTTAATTAACACACAGTTTCTAAAAATTTAAAGGAACTGTTTAGAGAAAATTTCACTATGCATGGTCAGACCAGGTTTCCTGCCTAACATCGGAAAGGCAATGTGTCATACTTATCTGTTCTCACATTCTGCATCATCACCCCCTCACCCTGTGCCAGAAAATAGACCTGAGTGCTCACACCATCAGCGGCCCCCAAACAACCAATGTAAGATGAGAACCGAAGTTTCTTTCCCCAAGTAAATTTTAGGCACTAAATAGTCCTTTGAAAACTCATCTTTAATATTTTTTACTTCCTAAAGTCTATCAGCAGGAAATGAAAAAATGTTATGTTGATTCTTAGCACATTTTTTTTAGGAGAAATACATCAGATTTTCAAGCAGTATCCATGTAAATGCTCTTAGTGTCTGCCATGTCTCAGCTTCTTGATCCTAGGTGGCCTGGGATGTGTGCTACAGGTTTCTAGTCTAGAAATTGATATGGGGGGAAAAGGGTATATTAATACTATTTTCTTGGTAATACAATTAATAAAGACACCAAACATCGTTAACATAAGCAATGCTCTCCTAATTACATCCTCAGCGTCTTCTAGCAGAATGATTGTGAACAACCTCAGTTTAATTAAGAAACAAAACATGGCACAGCTCGAAGGCCTTTTCTTTGAGAAGTTATACCCATCAGAGGTCTAGCTCGGAGTCAAAATTCATTTCACTCATTCCTTAGCTCCTTCCTCATTATCCTCATCTCACTCATAGTCCCCTCAATTTCCAGTTCAAATCTTTTCATTTACCCTGATCAATCTGAGGGAGCAAATGGGAGCTTCTCACTTCTTTGAATCATGTCACTAAACACAGCTCTTGAAATTTTGGAAGCTTAATGCCCTGTCTTATGTCAAATCTCAGTTTTCTCATAGCAAAAGATAACAATGGCATTCGATTAAGTCAAAAACCCCCTTTGACGTGACACATAGGATAGATCTCATAGATGCACCATTCTTGGTTGATATTCTGTGGCCAGATTTTATCTTGCTCTTGGATTCCTACCACTACTGTGCACTGTCTTACTTATTAATGTGTGTTCCATTAAAAGTACTTTGAATACATGATGAGTGTTTGGAGTTGAAAGGGACTTCATCATTATGGACTCCTAATCCATCCAAATGCTTAATCTGCTTATATTATTTACAACGTGTTAGTTATTTATCTCTCTTCCTTGTTGCCAGTTGTGGTCATGATATCCTTAGCTGGATAATAGAGAATATGGATACGATATTGGGGATCTTTCTTCCTTGAAAAACAAGAGGTTGCTGACTGCTCTCCTCATTGCCTCCTTCCCTCCTGCTTTTGGCTATGTGCAGACTTGAAGTTTGGCCGCATTAAGTGATTTGCAGCCATGCAGTGATAAGCCTAAGGACAAAAGCCAACACTGATCAGACTACAGAGTGCACGCAGGAGGGGAGCCTGGATCTCTGTTGGTACTGTTGAGCTGCAGAATCCACCGTGATTGCCTGAATATTGCATCAGACAATAAGAAACATCTCTTTCTAAAGTAACTTTGATCTAGGTTTTCTCTTCAGGCTGCTGAAAGTGTTGTAATCTAAGGATGAAGATACTGGAGTCCCTTTATAAACATGGGTTGGAGAACATAAGGATGAGAAAAGAGAATGCTCTTCTGAATGAGGGAGACAAGAGACAGCATAATTTGGGACAGATGTAAACTCTACATTTTAATATACAAAATCTCAAATTACAGGTTTAGCTAGATTCTGTGCATGTTTTTATTATCCTATGCCTCAATCATTTCCCAGAAATTATTTTAAATTATTTTGTATTTATCTTAAAGCTGGATCTTATAGAAATTATTCTATTTTCCTACTTACTAATTAGGTAGGATTAAATTCCCTTCATCTCTCATCATTTATGGCTGTATTTTAAGTTGGAGTGCAAACTTTCATGTAAAAACACAAACTCTTGTCTACTCACAAATTATGTTTTATTAAAATTTCAGCTCACTGAACACTGTACCATTAACTGAGTACTGCTTACAACAAAGAAAACACAGTGTCAGTTTTTAAAAGAAATTGTATGAAATTCACTCAATGCTTTTTAATGTGAAATATATATATATATGTGTATATATATATATATATATGTATGTATACACTCATATAGATGGGCAGACCTATCTGAGTTTGTATTTGCAAATGTGTGTGCATACATAAAGTGGACAGAGGCTGGAAATGGATGCCTTCATGGGTTACTTCCCACTGTATAGAATGAGGCAGAGCCTCTCATATCAACTCTGGTTCATGTGATCTTATTAGCCATCCTTTTCTGAAGATCTCTATCTCAACCTCCCATTTGCTGAATGCTGTTCTTAAAGGAAGGGCATCATGTTCCTGTGTCTTTTGCTTGGTCCTGGGAGCCACACTGCAGTCATGCTTGTGAGACAACTCTTCACCTATTGAGCCACCTCCCAAGATTCACTCACTAGTATTTTTAATGACTATTTTTCATCAAAACAAGAACAAAGTGTCCAACTCTCTGATTTCGAGCTGACACATGCGGCTGTTAAAGTATTACTCCCTGAGTATTTCCACTTTTTAATTTAGCATCAAGCCTTTCAAATCTCTTACCTTATGATTTTTCTTTTAAAGCTAGGGAGAAGATCAATGCTTAGCCAACATTTTCTAAAATGTCACAACATTTCATGAAGTAGGATCTTGAAATCCACACAGATAATCTTCCCCCATATTAAAGTCTCACATGAGTCTGTCTAACTTCCAAAAGAAGCCAGTGAACAAGATAAGCTTTTATGATCCCACATTAAGTATGCAAATATCTAAGGGTAAACAGCAAGGGCACCCCTTATTTAGGTGTCAACAGTTTGGAGCACAGTGGCTCTGGTGTGAGGAAGAAGAAATGCAAACCCATGCTTTTGTTTAGAAAACCTCATTGCCATTTTAATGCCTTTATAAGTCAGAAATTGAAATCTCCTCATGGTTATAATCAATTTGAGCAACATCTGAGAAAATACAATAGGAATCATAAGTTTTACCTTTATCCCATAAGGGTCATAAAACGTCCTGACAGGGCAATTTTATCTACTAGCTTTGTCTTTAAATCTTTAAAATGTCTTTTAAAATAATGAGTTTATTTCCTTACCAGGTAACTGAATATACCTTCATAGACTTGGAAGCTGTATCCACAGTGTTACCCATTTATTCAATTTTGATTGAAGTATAAAGCAGAAAATGAAATGTGCTATTGACTGTTGGTTCTATCTGCTGTATTGGTTGTGTGTGTGTGTGTGTGTGTGTGTGTGTGTGTGTCATATGTTTGTATGCATGTGTGAGTGCAGATGTGAATTTACACATGGAGGCCAGAAGACAAACTTACATGTCATTCCTCAGTTATATCCATCTTCTTTTAAATTTATTTTGAGACACACCGAGTTGACTAGACTGGCTGACAAGAGAACCCCAGGAATCCACCTTGACAAACCTCTCGAGTGTTGGAACTAGAAGCACATGCTAGCAGGATTAGCTTTTATACTGACTTTTGTCCTGGCTGACATTCAACCTGACTTAATGATTAATGACAAAAGTTATATGTACACCTCATACAGCAAGAACGATGGAAAAGAAACAGTCAGGGTCATGAAATGTCATCACCACCTTCAGAGTGTTCCCTACTAAAGTGGGGACGGTGAGAAATAATTTTAATAAGAACGTATCATGTCCCATATTGCTACTACCACAGACGCCTGGGACTTTTTGCCTGACAGAACTTGGGACAATTATCTTGTCCACTGTGTCCAGATGATGTGCTGACAGGTTATTTTCTGAGCAATAACTGAGTTACGTGACCTGCTGTCCTTGCCAGCAGAGAGCCCATTTTGTAGTTGACAGCAGCTCTCACTCCACGGAGAGTTTGACATTTGTCGCCCTGTAGCCTTTGGGTCCCACACATCTGGATTTGGTTTCTCATGCAGGTAGGGCACCTTTGAGTTTTTTCTTGTTTTAAAGTTAGATGCCGACATTGCTTTGTTGCAAATGGTCTCTGAAGTCATGATTTCTTTATATGAGTCCTCCATACATGCAATCAGCAATTGTATCTATCTATAATAACAGCATTTTAATTCCAAATGCTGGGTTCCCCCTCTTGTCAGTGAGACAGTTATCTCCTTTCTGAATGTATATAGAATTTCAGAAACTCAGATTTTGTGCAGATCCAGTTCCTATTATTGCCTATAGAAAGATCAGTAAGTCAATAACTATGCGGTCCAGCAAAGGTTTAGAATGCTGAGTAAGATTTATTGTTCTTATATGTACAGAATGAATGCAGTTTCATTAATAAATGATGGAAAACAGAAATAAGACCTATTGTTAAAAGACTATTAAAATTTAATATTGTCAATTCTTCTTCAATTGATATAAATAAATAAATTGACAGTAAATACTCCAATTCTTTATTTGAGTATTCATTTAATTTCCTTATTTTTTTCTCAAGTGGTCCATATATTATTCCATACACATTATATAAGGTAAGTGCTAGAATAACAGAGTCCCTCTTGCTCATAAAAGCCAATAAAATACTAACAGGAATAGTTTGATTCTGTTTAATCTTTCAAACTGAGGGGAAAATAGTACAGCAACTAGTATATAATAGATTTTAATGCAAAAAAAAAATCGCTGAATATCAGTTCCATCCCTGCCTTACCCATGTTACCTTTGGTGACTACACAGTTACAAATCTTCTGATGTGAACATATTTAAATTTCTATTGTTAAACATAATGCCATGCAAGTATTCTTTTGATCTCTGTTACTGCCTGTGCCCTAGCCTCCTTCCCTCCTCCTTTCCTTCTGCGTTCCTCCTCTCTCTGATAGGAATTTCAGGTTACCTAAACTCAACATGAACACACAGCACTCTTTCTCAAAGATCTCTGTTCCATGTCTGGATTCATTGTTCGGGCTCATATTTCTTTTTTTCTGCTGAAATTTGTCACCAATACTTTGGTCATCTTGAGAATTCCCTTTCCTACACCCCTCAACTTCTATCTCAGACGCAACTGCCTCCTTCGCAGTGCAGTTGCTAACGTCCTTACTCAGCCCTTCATGACTGCCTCCCATAGTAGCAGGCCAACATCTTGGTGCTTCAACCTAACTATTAACTTTAAACACCACTTCTATGGCCAATAGTAGTCATAAATATAAATCAGGATTTCCAAATTCTCTCTGTGTGTGTGTGTCTGTGTGTACATGTGTGTGTGGGTTACAGTCTTTTATTATAATGAAATGGAACCAAACTACATAAAACTGATGACAAAGGCTTTGCTTTCTATGAAGCAGCATGAGTGTGGTAAGCCACACTGGTCCCCTCAGGCTCCTCCCTGGCCTGCTGTTTTCTCCCTCCCATCTGCAAAGCCTCCTGAGACTCTCTCCTGGGAACTCAGTGAAAAACCACTCTGAAAACATCTTTTCAGACAAGTTAATTATGACGAGATGATGAAATGGTATTTCAATCATGCTGCAAGGGAATAAGCTTGAGCACATTAAATTAAAATCTTTTTTAATGATTGGGAGGGTTCAGAGGGATAACATGATAGTTGTTATTGGATTATACAGGAGTACTCCCAAAAATCTGGTTAAAAACGATCAAGCTCTTCACTTCATGGTTAATTGAGGCAAGTCTAATTTCCTAGGAAATGTCATATTCTAAGAGAAGTCTGCTTTGAAATGGTCAATTGTTGTCAGGGTTTCTGTCCTGCCCAGTTCCCGCAATCATTAAATCCCAAAGAAATCACACAGAGGTCTTCATTAACTGTAAACTGATTGTTCTAGTATCTCAGGCTTCTTATTAACTCTTGCAACTTATATTAGCCCATTATTCTTATCTGTGTTAACCACATGGCTCAGTACCTTTTTCAGTGGGGCAGGTCACATCTTGCTCCTTTTGTGGTGGGGTCAGGACTACAGAAAGAGCTTTCTTCCCAGAATACTCTTGTTCTCATTGACCCACCTCTACTTCCTGTCTGGTTGTCCCATCTATACTTCCTGCCTGGCTACTGACCAATCACCGTTTATTTAAAATATAATTGACAGAATACAATTGTCTCACACCAGTCGGTTTTACCATAGTTGTTGATTTTTCCCAGAAAAAAAAAAGTGTATTGAAGACCAATATAGAGAAACTATCCCAAATGTAGGATTCCGTGACTCAATTCCCCACTGATAGCCACATCAGAATCCCTGCCACATTAAGATGGACTATTAAAATCACTAACTGGTGGAATCTCTGACTTTTAGCCTTTCTGACATTCTAAACATCAGGAGAAATTACAGTTTTAACTGTACTTTTTCTCATTTTAAACCTCTGAAGTTTAGTATTCTTCGGGAGGAGCATCACCAGTTTTTTTCTGATCTGGATTCTAGAGCTGACAGGAAACTCAGGCTTATATGTAATTAATGAATTCCTTGGGTTACATCAGAATACATGACTAAACCTTACATCTGTGGCCATCTGGTAAGGAGCCATGTGTTTGTTTCATCTTCAAAAAGATTTTAGTCTTGAAAGGTGTGATTCACAAGACAAATCATCACCTTAACATGTATTTGTGATGAAGTTTTACTAGCTAAGGATTTGCAGGCATTTCTGCTTAATGAGACAGAACTTTGGTTTTGATAGCTTTAAAATAGAGATAATTATACATATAGATCAATAAATATTTAAATTATTTGTCTTCAATTAGAAAAAATTAATATACATATAGGTGGAAAGGGACAGCTGGAAATGGAAAGTCATAACTCATGTCTAGGGATGGCCAGGCATTCATAGGTGGCTTGAGGACAATGCTCTCCTTAACATAAAAAAACAGATGGAGGAGTAAGGATCAGATAGGTCCAGGAGCATTAAAGTTAAGAGAAGCAAATATGCTTTTAGACATTTTTTCTCTTCATTTTCCAGCCTTATGATGACTTACAGATGTTCAGGGTTAGAAATAATAAAATGCTCTCTGAGAAGCTCGGTGTGTCTCAAACGCAAGGTTTTCTGCACACTTTTGCTGATACAGGGGATTTGGTGGTAGCTTTGAGTATTTGGGGTTTTATCCTAATTAATCCTCTTAACTTCAGAGCTCTGTGCATCAGCAATGCACAGAATGTACAGTGTGTGCCCTGTAGAGGTGAAGCCATGGGCTGCAGCAGAGCTTTAGTGGATAGGAACAGAAGAGGTTAGAGAAGTCAATGTTACCATGTGCTGCGTCTCCAGCACAGGGTGAAGCAACTGATGGGACAAAAATCCCTCTGACTTTGACTTCCAGTGAAGTTGTAGATGCACCATTTTGAAAAAGAAAACCCCATTGTAATTACCAGGCATAAAACTGTACAATGCCTGCTACGCACAATCGCCTTTCTGCACTCTGTGCGCTACCATACAGTTACCGAGCTGCTCAGGCTAGGGGCTGGGGGTTAAAACTTATAAAACATACGCAAACAAAGACTCAGGGACACAGACTGAGAGACAGAGAGACAGAGACACGGACCTCTAGTCACTGGTAAGAAGCCCTTTATTCAATAGCACCATGGAGGCTTAAATACCCAGCAGTCAGGTGGGCCAACAGGTGAAAACCTCATCCTCTGATCCTCAAGGCAACACGTGCTCATGGAGCACGGCTTTCAGCAACTTAAATCAGAGGTAAAGATCGCTAGTAGAGAAGAGCAGCTGGAGGCCAGGACTCCAAATGGTCCCAACATATGCCTGAAGTACTTTATCAGTACTTTAATACATGCCTGTGTATGTAAATATTGCTTTCTTTGAATAAAAAAAAACACAGAATGATGAATACCTAGTATAATAGTTGGTTTCCTTTTTTTATTTTGAATATAATACAGTAAGAACACCGGGAACACTAGTGCATTCTGACACAAAACAGAAAATGAGATAAATCCGTAATATAATCTGCATCAGCCTATTAGCATAGCAAAATATATAACATGGAAAATTTATAAGAAATAGAAATGTATTTCTATCATAGTTGTGGAAACAGAGAAGCATCAATATCTAGTGAAGGCTTCTCCTTGCATCTAGAAATGCCAGAAATTATCAAAGTGGGAAAGAATGTGGGATAACATAGGATTCTCCACCTACCCACAAACACTACCAGAGAGACTGTCCTCTCAGGCTCACTCACTCTGAAGCACCTTTGAAAGACCTCATCCTGGGTACCAGTACCATATACATTTAGAGTTTTCATTTCTAACACAGGAATTTTGGATGCAAACTTAAGAGATTGCCCAAACAGTAACTGTCTTCATCCTGTACCCATAAGGAAGACTTGCCATAAGAGAGGGCATGATGCAGGACTTGTTCTACAGAACAAATACACAGATGTGTGAATAAGATGGAATGCGCAAGGAAACCACTAAAGTGTTACGCATCTTTATCATGTATAGAACATGGTAAATGGAGTTGTGGGAGATGGGGTAAAAAACAAGATGAGAACAATGTTTTTTTCTACAGTAAGCGTCCATAAAGCAGTTTTCACCAAGTCTGGAAAATGGAGAGCACTGAGGGTCAGTAAAATTCCTGTAACAGTGGTGAGGATAGATCTGAGGACCACGCACAGCAGGTGTGGTAGGCTGTTTTCTAGGTAGGTGAGGAATGAGAAAGATTCAACCTACAGCAATAGTAATAAAAATTGGAGCTTTTTTTAATTTTAGAATTATATGAGGTATAAAAGCAGTCAAACCTGATGAGGGAAGATAACAAATATAAGAAAGAAAAGGGAACACTGTCATTTTATTGAGGTACTTTAGTATGTGGCAGTTACATTTACAAAGGTGAGAATTGCAGATAGCAGAATCATGGTGATACCTTTGTGTCGCATGCTGAGTTGCTAGAGGCCCATGATACACGCCCTTTGAGAGATGCTAAATGTTTATGTATGTGAATGAGTCTCACAAACACAATTAGAGAACACTGTAGTAATTTGGGACTTGTATATGCATGGGCTATTGACAGAAGATACAGGAAGAGGTGGAAATATATCACCTAATTCCCAAGCTTCACTTGGTTTTCCATATCATTGCTAGCAAGCAAAATCAGAATCCTCAATCAGGCAAATAGTACAAGAGCTAATTTATTGTGAATGCTTGTGCTATTAAGCAACATAGAATCTAGACAATACTCCTAATAAGATAGAATGAGTAGGCATATTCAGAAGTAGGGTTAATTATTTTAAAAAGAAAGGAAGGAAGGGAGGGAGGGGAAAGCAAGCAAGCAAGCAAGGAAGGAAGGAAGGAAGGAAAGATACTTTTACATTTTTCATTGTAGAAAAAGGCAATACTTATTTAGGATCAGGTTGGTGACCTCATCCTCCAAATTTCTGATAGTTTATGCCTTTGTTTTAATATGTTATTTCTTTTCCAGATAATCACATTGTATATTACATGGAGTGAGGCCAGTGAGTAAAGGTTTTTGATGTCAAGCCTAAAGATTAGAGTTTGAACTCTGGGATCCACATTATAGAAGAACACAACTAACTCTGGAAAATTGCACTCTGACTTCCACACTTACATCATGGTGTGTGTGTGCACGAGTGTGTGCGTGCACATACACGTACACACATACATTCACACATACACACACATACAAACACATACACACAGTAACACATAGTAAATAATAAGTATAATAAAACCAAACATTTTTGTTGTTTTTTGAGACAGGGTTTCTCTGTATAGTCCTGGGTATGCTGCCCATCTTGAGGGTAGATTCCCCAACTCAGGCAAATCTCTTTGGAAAACCCTAACAGACACTCCTAGAGTTTGTTCTGAAAAACTGAATGAAATTTGTGCCTTGGTCATGCTGAAGTGTACATGGGCAGACTGTATATGTTGGTTCTGTTGAACTTGTCCATATTGGGTTTCACAGTCTAAGTTCATGAGGGCGACTGACCGGGTCTCTTCCTCAAAGTGTTTTACCAGGTGTTTCGAGATCACATCAAGCTGATAGGCAAAGTTACCCCATCACAAGCATCTAACATAGTCAACAGTGTGATGAAACTAGACACCAGCTCTTAGTCATTGGCAGTATTCTCTGCTTTATTGACAACATACACTCTCCAGAATAGAAATGTAGATGAACCAAACAAGAAATGTTTTCATATTGAAATATTGAAAATATCTTTGCTATATAGTATTTGACTTTGGAATTTATAGGATTCCACATTTTCTAACATTGAAATATCTATAATGTGGTAAATTATTAGGATATATGACATTTCAATCCTAACGTATATTTTAGTCTGAAAGAAACTTTAATGATTTTTTAAGCAGATTCTAATATTGTTGTTAAAGATTATGGACTAAATCTCACTGATGGCTGTGATTACATTATCTGAATTAAAAGACATTCCTTGTGCTACATAAGAACTTGTTATATGCAGAGATACAAGACACAGAATTTTAAAAAGCACGTTCAATTTTCTTGTATCTGATCTTCATTTATCTTGAATCTTTGTACAAACTACAATCAATATTTAAAACTTCAGGGAACTTTAATATGGTTAAAAAAATTAAGTATGTTTAATTCATAGGCATTGTTCTAGAAAGCAGAGTAGAAATTGATTATAAGATTTTGAGTAAGAAATTGATGCACTCCTTTTATTGATGTCGGTTGAATACGCTTAAAACCTCACATTCCATTCACAGCAACTGAAATAACCATTTTTATAAGTATTTTTCTCACAATTTCTCCTCCTTTGTGAAGCTGTATATTTATGCTATTTGTACGTACTTTTAATCAGACAACTAAAGAGGAATATTTATAAATATGTTTTTAAAACTGTAAATCTTTTTTTTTTTAATTTGAGACAATTTCTCTGTGTAAGAGCCCTGGCCATCCTGGAACTTGTCTTAAGGAAATCCAGTAAACTAGAGCTATGAAAAGTCAAAGATAAAGAGGGATAAAGAAAAGGAGAGCCAATGAGTAAAAGTTATCTTCTGCAAAATGAGCAAATTGGCCATTTGTTCTGTGTGAGCACAGATAGTTCTCTGTTCATATCATGCAGTGTGTTCAGTTCCTCTGGTTACACTTAGTCATAAGCAGAAAGACATTTGGAGATACTGGTGAGGAGGAAGGTGGGAGATGGCTCGGTGAGTCGATGCAAGGCAGACAGGAAAGATAGCTGGAAGAAGAAAAGCCTGCCAAATAGGTTGGTGCTGACTGATAAATCACAGAAATGGAGATTTAAGTTCTATTATTTCTCTGATTTCAAAAAAGAATTCAAACAACTTAAAAACACAGGACCCCAGATTATTTTGAAACACGAGGAATAGATTAGGAGTCAGTCATAAATCAAAACTGGCAACAAAGGCATCATCTTATGAAATCCTACCGTCAGCATAGAGCAAGTAAGTTGAGACCTTATCGCTTGTATGCTTTGCAAATAATGTGAGCAGTTGCTTGGCCACGTTCTCCACCAAAAAGACCCTGGCTGCTTACAAATTGTCACTAAGAGAAACTTGAAGGGCTGGAGTTGTTGTTCCTGTGACAGTGGGGAGGATAGATTTGAGGACCATGTGCAGCAGGTGTGGTAGGCTGTCTTCTCTAGCACGGTGACGGATGAGGAAGATTCAACCTACAACAATAGTAATAAGAATTTGGAGCTTTTTATTATTTTAGAATCTTATGAGATAATACAAGCAGTCAAACTGATGAGGGAAGATACATGTAAGAAAAGGGAACACTCCCATTTTATTTAGGCAGTTGAGTGTGTGGCAGTTATATTTACCAAGGTATGTGTGTGGAAGTCAGAGTTGTTTATTCAGTGAGATGAGGTCTCACACCCTCCAGGTGCCTGAATAAGTGAGGCTGACTGGCCATCAAGACTCAGGTGTTCTTACAACCTCCGCCTCCCCAGCTCTGAGATCACAGCTGGCTCAATTCATATTCTTATCTGTGAGCTGGGATCGAACTCAGGCTCTCATGTTTGCATAGCAAGTACTTTACTGCCAGAACTATCTCCCTCATCAATGTATAAATGTTGATAGCTGCACTAAATTGATAAACAATAGTATCAATGTACCATGGCAAGGTATACAACAATAATGATGAAAACCCACTATGCACGATGAGAGGCAAGTCACATATATTTAAGTTTAATGAAACAAGATTCAAGGGTGTATACAATATGGTCTGCTTTGATATATGAACAGACCAACTAATCCTTTCTCCCATAAGGAAAATGTTTCTTTGCATTATATTCAGTCACTGTGGGAAAAAAAAAGCTGCACGTTATTAAAACAGTAGAGACTATTTGGTGTACTTTCTGGACTTCAGAAATCCAGGGTAGCGAAGCTGTCACCCTAGGCTACTGAAGGGTGGTACCCACTCTCCTAGCTGTTGCTTGAGTCCTTATATTCATGCAAACTGTTTCTTAGCAGTGTTAGTTCCTAGTGACTTCAGCCTCTTCACTGGCTGTTTATAAGGTGCAGATAAAGTCTGTAGAGAAGATAATATTATGGAAGATTGACCAAGATGGAAACGACACCATCTTTTTAACCTGGTTAATTAGGTCACATACATCTCTTCTGCTCTGTTTACTGAGCATGCAGATGGTACAACACAGGGATGGAAAATTCAGAGACTTAGGTACCAAGAGAGGTATTTGGGATCTTGTGGAAGACTCATTATCACATCTCATGAAAAGTTAAGTTTGTGTGCTCTGAGTAGTTTTATGGCAAAGGAGTTGATATTAATAATTAGAACAATAAATAATTAGAAGTATTAATAAGCAACAGAAAATTTTAATTCAGAAAAAAAAAATAGCAGGCAATGTATCAACCTAAAACCGAGTGATATGTTATGGAGAAAAATCATTAAATATTCCTTGGCACAGGTCCCACTTTAAATTTGTCCATCTTATTTAAAGATTTATTTTATTTTAATTATGTGTAGATATGTGTATCTGTATGTGTGCATGTGCATATAAGTGCAGGTGATGATGCAGACCAGAATCAGACATTAGAGCCCCTGAGGCTGGAGTTTGGAAGATTGTGAGCTGCCCAATATGGGTTCCGGAAGCTGAACTTTGGGTCTTCTGAAAGATTATTTCATGCTCAATCATTTCCTTAGCTTCCAAATATGTCAATTTTCAAATAATTTAAAGAGTTACTGTGATTTAAATTAAAAACGATGTGAGAAATTTAAATTTAAAATAGATAATTTTTTCTGATTCAGAGGCATTGAATAAAATAATTCAAATATTAGTTAATATAAGCATGCATCTTACACATGAAAATTTCAAAGTATAAGCTTGAAGAATGAGTCCATTTTTATCACTAGAGACATTCAAATGTAGACACCCAACCTATTAACTAATCAAAGATTTATATATAATAAAATATCTGTAAGAGGTTAACAGCATCATTATCAACTTTAGTAACCTATGTCTTGGATTAAAGAGATGACTTAAAGGTTCAAAGTGCATATTGCTCTCACAGAGGGCCAGATTGTTTAGCATCCACACCAGTCAGCTCACAACTGCCTGAGACTCTTGATACCAGGAGTATCCGTGGTACCCGTACTTACACTGAAGACACACACACACACACACACACACACACACACTCACACACACACACACACAAACGCACACACTTTTTTTAAAAAAAAAATATTAAAATCTATGTTCAGAAGTCCTTTCCTTAACGTCTTAGTTTTGCAAATGGTAAGAGCAGGATTTGTAAGAAGGGTTGAAAAGCTATTCTTATTAGCTCTGTGACCCGACCTGCAGGTCCAGTTATTCAGGGTCTGAAGAGACTCTACCTGAAAATCATGAACGAGAGAAAGGAAGAAGACCAAGCAGAATTCACTTGTCAAGGTCTTACTTTATTAGGCAAAAGTGCCAGTATATATAGCTCCGAAATGGGGAGCTTGGCTTGGGGTGGGGGTCGGGACTTAGGGCAGTGAGCACGAACTGGGGGTTATAAAATCGCTAGCTAGCATACCTGTGTAAACGGAAACATTCTTTTGTGGATAGCTAACTTTGGAAGAGGGGCTCTCTGCAAACATCCTTAAAACAATAGTCTCTGTATCTTTGTTAGCTTCCTAGAGTCAATAGCCCTAGCTGTTCTAAATCAAAGGTCTTTGCTAACCTCCTGCAAAGCCTTTTTTATTGGGGCAAAGGTCCCTGACAGCTCTGTGGTCTGTCCTAAGTGGTCAGTTGGAACTCCAAGACACAACCTCTGAAAAGGAGCAAGGTCTTCCCCAGTCATGGGTTTGGAGTTTCAGAGGTTCCAAACAGTTCTCTATTCAATACCCATACATATTAAACAAATATGAACTTTAATGTTAGTGTTAAGTAAAGCGGAAATGGAGTGAATGAAGTAATGATTGGAGCCACTCTTCAATGAGTTGCCCTTGCTATTGTAAATGGCTTCCCTAGCTGAGAGACAGAGCGCCATAAGACAATGACTTAGACCCGTGTGTCTTTTTTAAAGTCAGACTTCTCTATACATTAGCAATCTTCAAACACTGCAGCATAATTATAAGTATTTTAATCTGGGTTTATCAGTGACTGACAATGTGAATTGGTGACGTCATTTCTAAGCATCACTTATAATGAGTCTGGATTCTTTTCTGACCTATTTAATTAGTTATTATGTACCCTCGTCTACTTTCAAATGTGCATAATAAATTTAGCAAGGATTAAGAGGGATAAAATATTCGTGAGTTCCTGCTGGAGAAAGACTCAAGGCTTAGTAGACTTTGGCTCCATAGGTCTGTTAATCTCATTGTCAGGAAATTAACATTAATTTCCCCAGGAGCATGGCAGTTTAGAAGTCTCAAGGACTTTACTTACTAAAAGGAGACAGTGGAGATTTAGGTTCCAGAGAGTAGGTTCCAGAGTCACACACACCTGCCCTTCACTGATTGGCTGTATGACCTCAGTTTCCTCATCATTTGAATGAGGGCAGTAGTAGCTCCCAAGTTCCAAAACTTTTGTGAGAATTACTTTACTTGCATATGATATGCCCTGCCTGGGACTAAGTAAGAACTCAGTGAGGGCTGGGAGAGAACTAGAACCCAAGAAGGGTACAGCACAATAGTAAAAGGTCCTATGCATCTTGGGGCAAAAGGGTAGGCAGAGACAGGAGAATCGCTGGAAGCTCATGGGCCAGCTGCCTCAGTGCACTAAGCAGAAAATGGCAAGGGAGACCCTGCTTCATTCAAATAAGGTGGAAGGTGAGGACCAGAGCCTGAGGCTGTCTTCTGATTGCCACACAGGAGCCTGCTCCCCCTCCCTTGCTCCCCTTCCCAAGGATTATTTTTTTTTTCTTATTTTTTTTAAGAGCCCAAAGAATAGGGCTGGGAAAATGACTCAGCAGTTAAGATTACTTGCTGCTCTTGCAGGGGACCAGTTTGCTTTCCAGCAACCATATCCAATGACTCATAAGCATCTGTAAGTCTGGCTTCAGGACTTCTGACACTCTCTTCAGTCCTCTTGAGTACAATGCACTTTCATTCTTCACTGTGTTCAGAATAGATAGAATGACTGATAGCCTTCATTGGGGTTTGCCTTTTTATTTAAAGATTCATTTGTGTGTGTGTGTGTGTGTGTGTGTGTGTGTGTGTGTGTGTGTGTGTGCATGTGAAGGTGAGAAGACCACTGGGGACTTTTAATTCTCTGTTTCTACTATTCCTGTCCCAGGGGCCCAACTCAGGACTCCCAGCTTGGCAGTAAGCACCCTTCCCCACTGAACCATCTTGTCAGAGTTACAGTTTCTTAAACCCCAGGTAGATTAAGAATTCAAGACAGACATGTTATATTCATAAATCTTCTTTAAGCAGTTATTTAATTATAATATGTTTACTTTGTATTTTCTTGGAAGTACTAAGAGCAATACTTCCTAGTTAGATCCAAGCGGCCACATGCCTGTGGTCTAAGTAAAGCACAGACACAGATGAGGCTAAGGTAATGAAAGAGATATGCCACGTTACACACTAAGAAAAAGGTCCTAATTCCCTTCTGTACTTCCAGAATAGGAAGAGAGATGATGCGGATGTCTTTGCTGCTAGAGAGATGCTAACAGATTGAAAGTGTCAATCAAGACTTAATGTGTTGCCTGCATGTTGGTAAAATAGTTTGGAGTGAGGAAGATTGGGAGCTTTCCCTCAAGAGGCTATAACAGCTTTTGAGAGCGCAGCACATACTTCACTAAGTGTTTAGGGTGCAGAAAGGATACTAATGGAGCTAGAAGCCATTCACTTTCTTTGTTTATGGTAGCACTAGGGTAGGTGGTTTGTGTTCACAATTAGAATTTGAAAGAGATGTGGGATAGCTGAACTTATTTTTATTAAGAATTCCTACCTCTTTCCATACTGCCAATTGAATAAATAAATAGATTTTCACTCATTCAATGTGTTTGAATGCTTCTAGACGCCTGTATAAATATGTTTTGATGTACCTCTGAAATGAACAAAACCTAAATCACACTGAAATGCAAGCTGAATAGTCAGAATTGTCCCCATACATTTGCTTGGCTTTTGAAGACTTTATTCATTCATTTTTTTTGTTAACCACACAACAATTCATTAAATATTTACTACAAACCAGGGTAGGCAGCTAGGATAAAACAGGAGAAGGTTTCATGAAATCATTGGATACTTAAAATCACAGTAAGGCCATCACTTATTCATGAAACAATTTACTGACTGTGGATTTTGTGGCAAATCATCTTTTTTTTTAAAAAAAGATGTTTCATTAAAAATATTGAATATCCGAAGAAAGGACCATGATATAAACCATAGAATGGGCTCAAGTAGGAAATGGTGATGGCTAGAGGCAGTAGGCATACAATTTGGCAATGTATTTAGGTTATCATTATATTATTAAGGATATTTCACTTGATATTTGGATAGAGATAATGAAGAGGAATAGGCAGTCAGAGAAAATACTTTGTTTTTTTAATCATTTATCTGTTTACTTCCAGTAAATGACTGGGCAGAAGTTAGAATGTGGCTATGGTTTGATTATAACTGGTCCCCTCCAAAACTTTGTTTAAATCTAATCCTCATTATGAGATATTAAAAAAGACAGATCCCAATGGAACTTTCAAGAAATCTGTACTTTCCTCACCAGCAGATTCACCCATTAGTACTTTCATTAGTGGACTTGGCTGCTAATGGGTTACCTCGAGTAGGTCTGACTAAGTCTGTCTCACATTCCCCATGATTGGGGTCACCTCAAGACACTACCAGCATAAAGGCTTGCAGAGGCTGGAGGTGTTAAGCCCTCCAGGATATAGAGTTACAAATGATTTTGAACTGCCTGATATGGGTGCGAAAATCATGTGTACAGAAGAGCACACTTGTTCCTAACTGCTAAGACATTTCCCCATTTATTTTATATTAAAAGTTAGAGAAGCATTTTTATTATATACTTATTTTAATATCTTAACTTGACAGTTATCCATAGTTTTACCTAAAATGATTCCTCCTTGTACACAGTCAGGGTACTGCTCTTTCTGAGCCATCATGCATAAGATGTTGTCAAGATGTTTTGTTTTGATTGTGGAGAAAAATCTTATTCAAAGAATGTTCATAACGCTTTTATTGGTCTTAAAAGATAAAATTAGTATCTATAACTAGATATTTTTCTGCTTAGCATCTCGGAGGCCTTGTTACCCTTTTCAGTTTAGAATTGCATTGACTTATTTGAGAGCCCATGTGCACGACACATCACACAGGTGGAGCTCAGAAGACGATCTGGAGGAGGTGGTTACCTCCTTCCACCTCGTGGATTCCAGATATCAAATTCAGCTTGTCAGGATTGGCAGCAAGAACTTTGCCTGCTGAGCTAAGTTGCCAGCCAGGTATTTTCTTTCTTTAAATATCTTTACAGTCATCATTCCAACCAGTTTTCACAGAGCCTCGATTTTTCAATTTCTTGAGTTTCATATTCAATAGTTTTAGAAATGAGAAATGCTCTCAAGCTTGCTCAAAAGAAGCAGAACATAAAGAAGAGAATATTTTATATTTCTATAACTATACTTCTCATTGTCTTTGATTGCTTTTCCTTTCCAGATGTTGAAATAACTCTTCCATGATATGTGATTCTCTGTATTTAAAATATTAAAAATGTAGCAATGAGATATTCATTTAAGATACAATTCTACATTTCCAAGGAAGTAAAGGTTTCCTGGAATTCAAAGGAGATAATCTTCTTATTGTTTATTTTCACAGTGATCCCAGAGTTTGTGACACAAGTGAATGCTGCCTTGGATGCCCTCAGCAAGAACTCACTGACTGTTCTTGATGATAATCAGTTTGTGGACGTCTCAAAGAAGATCTATGACACAATTCACGATATCAGATGTTCGGTCATGATGATTCGGGTAAGCTCACTTTACCTATGCTGGAGATTTTCCCAGAATTCCTCACCATCTGGAATGTTTGGAAGAAGACAAGCAAATGCTTGATTTCTTTGGTCTTATACACATCCGTTCTTTAAGCCATCCATATTTTGAATTCTAGTGTTTCTCCAAAGCCAGATCTTTAGTCATTTGACTTACATCTTTGGTTATAACCAAACGCAAAAAACAAAACAAAACAAAACAAAACTCAGAAACAACAGGATTGCTTTCCCTAACAGGCAGCAAGGATAGCTCTCACTGCAAAAAACAAGGTGTTTCTGTGGCCAAACCTTCCCATCCTAGACTGTAGATTCACACAGCATTCTGCCAGAAGCCTGATGTCTGGAACTGCTAGGAACAACAAGCCCTTTCAACTTCCCAATCTGGGCAGACTTTATTTGAGGAAAAAAAAAATATCACTTTCTTAAGAGTGTGACTGCATCATTGGTTGCATATACACTGCATATACAGAGACCAAAATTGTTTGTTTTAGCTCAAATGTGAAAGTGTGTTTTTTTTTAATGTTCCTAAAGAAACAAAGTTAAGTTCTTAAAGAAAATGCTCATATTAGAATAGGAGGGGTGTCATGAGATAAAAAAGAGATAGGAAGTGAGGTATGGATTTCTATTTTCTGCTGTGTAGGAACAAGGGGCCTGAGAAAGTGACGCCAGGGTGTTAGGGAGACCGTTGCAGGCTTATTATGAGGCACTATGGGTGTAGATCCTGCTGCCAAACTCTTGATTTTCTGTAGAACACAGCACAGATTTATGTCACCTGAGGTGAACAAAATCTTGAGATTTACCCAACCATTCATGCTCAATTAAATGCTACACTAAGGGCTATTTACCTGGGCCTCCTACTCAAAGCAAATAAAGCACTTGGCATCCAATAAAGGGACCTTAGGCAGGGCAGTGGATGCCTGCTGGAAGGTATGATAAGGTTTGTAGGTATGCATTCAGTTCATTGTGGAAGCTTCAGGAATCAGCTGCTAGTTGGAAAGAAATAGACATGAAGAGGAAATATGAACAGCGTATTGAAAGCATCTGTGTAAAGTTTGAACATCATAGTCTTCACTGAGCAGTATATAAATTGGGGCTTTTGCACACCTCATGAAGAGTCAGAAACCACTGTGAAGTCTGCCAGAACAAATGGAAGGATTGTAAGAGAAAGACTGAGGGAGATATGAAGGTACAGGATCCAGAACCTGGGGCTTGGGAAAAGCTGAAAACTAACCCAATGACATATACAGAGTCCCTAGTTGCGATGGTTAGTCTTAGGAGTGTGTGCCTTTGCAATGTTTCAGTCAAAAGAATTCTAACTTTGAGTGGTGCCCTTTTCCCAGCTGAGCAGTGTACACAACATGGCATTCTCGTGAAGTGTTGGGAAGTTACACCGTTGTCACCCTTCCTGAAGCTGAGACTCTACAATGTGTCTCATCTTTGAGGTTCATGCTTAGGTGACTGACAAGCAGTTTTTGATGTCACAGTTTTTTCAGCTCAATGATGTCATTATTGGGACTCCATTGTAACATCTGTAGCAGTGGACAACCTACAGAGGTTTGGTTGTGTGATTGGAAGTGTCCACAGAAATCTTACCTAAAGTGACAGTGCCCTTGGAGAAGGTTTTTTTTTTTTCAACCTTACCTATCTGCAATTGGATAAAGCATGAAAAACACATGGGCCCGGGATACAAAGTCTAAATGTATACAAACATACATACAAGCTCCACAAAATGGTCGCATCATGAGCAAACATGACAAATCAATGATTGGTTTGGTAAAACAGTTACTAACATGCAAGTTCCATGATAGAGGAT
Source organism: Dicrostonyx torquatus (assembly GCA_028555095.1). Lineage (NCBI taxonomy): Eukaryota > Metazoa > Chordata > Mammalia > Rodentia > Cricetidae > Dicrostonyx > Dicrostonyx torquatus. The sequence continues at coordinate 6,575,129 of JAQHUG010000080.1, forward strand.
CGACATATTTCTTGAAATCTGTCTAGGGATGAAAAATTAACAAACCTTTTAAATTCTTTTAGTAGATATCATAGTATTTAGGTTTTTCTTATTTTCATTTCTTACATACAGCAAATCGAATTTGCTGTTAGTTATCTGTATTCTCCCCAGACTGAGGTTCTTTACGCTGGCAGGAGACAACTTTGCTGCAATTATGTACAGCTTAGGAGGAAGTAATTTTCTCTATAACCATTTCTGTTTTCAAGGTGAATATTTCTATTTCTGGTAACTTTTTCTCCTAGGAGGATTCCAGTGTCTTTCAGTGTCTTCTATTCTTCACCACTGCTTATTTAATTTTCAGCTTTCTTTGTTTCTCTCTCCCTTCCTTCCTTCCTACCTTTCTTTCTTCCCTTCCTTTCTTTCTTTCTTTCTTTCCTCTCTCTCTCTCTCTCTCTCTCTCTCTCTCTCTCTCTCTCTCTCTCTCTCTCTTTTACTCCCTCCCTCCCTCACCCCGCTCTCTCTTCTCTCCCTCTCTTCGTTTTCTGTATGGGGGATTAATTTCAGCTTACAATTCCAGGCAATCATCAAGGGAAGTCAAGGCAGAAACTCAAATGGGGCAGAACCCTGGAGTCAGGCAGCGGATTCAGAGGCCATGCAGGGGTGCTGCTTACTGGCTTGTCTCTATGGCTTTCTCAGCCTGCTTTCTGAGACTATCGTAAATGCGTTCTAATTAAATCCCCGCCTGTGTCAAATAAAGTGGAGTTATTCTTATGGGCGATTTCTACTGCTGTTTTACTTCTGCTGGCTCATTCTTCCCAATTTCAAACACAAGAACCATTGGATTAGGGACAACTTTTGCTATTATTCTTGGTCCAAAATTCTAATTCAATCAGACTCCTTTATTTTTCTAAATGACCACTTATGCAATCTGTCTGGTTGCTTTCCAAGTTGGTTCTTTACCACACCATTATTAATATAAAATATTGCATTTTTCCTTCATGTAAATTATTAATAAAAATACCCAAATATTGACTGTTTCCCCAGGGATACAATCACCCCAATATTTGTTTTCCTCTGCACAGCTAATTATTTAAAATATTTTAATATTAAAATTACAATTCCTTCCAAGTTCTTTGAGTCTTAAGATTTCAGTTAACCCTTCCTGCTCCCAATCACTAAGTCCTCCAAATCATTTTTTTAATCTCTACTTTTTTGAGAACCTCCATTCTCCTGGATGCTCCAATTTATCTGCCTTTTCTTCTGCAGATCAAACTTCTTCTGTTTATTGATTGCCAAACATTATATTCTTACCCTGGTGCTTTGATAATTGGTTTCCTTGGTTACACAGACCCACACAAGAGTTGGGATGTTGTTTTCACATTCCAGGGCATTCTGAACCATTTGATCAACACTTTAAATGAAGCTTTAGCATATCCTTTGATTATCATATATTTTATAATGCAGCTTATTCTTTTTCCCACATGTCCAGTTATCTCTGCAATTTCTATGCACGCTGTCATTCTTGGGCCTGCAGATACTACTTGAGTCCTGTGGCAATGTCACTTCTTCCTGCTGTGTTCCTGTCACTTCTACCCACTGTGATTCTTTCCACAGTGCCGGCACTAATGACACCAGTCCCCTGTCAACCCCCGGGGAACATGCTTTCTCCATAGGAGTAACTACTGTCAAAAGTGAGCTTCCTCAGGCTTTGTAGTTCCTTTGTTGACTATAGAGAATCTTCTCAGTCACCATTTGGGTTTTATTAAGCACACTGAGAATGAACACCTTTTCATTTCTCGCCACTTGACAGATGTCCTGTAGTCACTTAGTCACTCTGCTTTCCATTCCGGGGCATCTGGCCAGGGATTCCCAGTTGAAACATTGCCCTTTTGGGAGATGCCACGACTCCTTTACAGCATCAGGATTAGTTTATAAAGGAACCAGTTAGCAGGGAACCTCCTAAGGAAGCTCAATAAAAGACACAAATAAAAGTAACTTTATATTTACATGTAAATTTAAGTCAAACCTTGGTGGGAACAGTTTTGTAGTTGGTTTCTTGCTGTTATCTTTAAAAACAATGTACTATAAGGAAATTCAGAAGCTCCTGCTGGCATTGGCCAGCCAGAACAGAGGTCTCTTGCTCAGAAGCACATTTAATGGACTTCCTTGTGCATCTTTAGAAGTGACTTCTCTCTGTGGGAACAGAGGTGACAAGAGTAAGAATATCCATTGTGAGCCGTGCTGGCTAGGACACAGAGGCAGTGCCAGTGGGTGAATGGAGCTCATGCTGGGAGAAAGATGTTCAACTTGAAGTTTAAGAGAAACGATTTACCTGCAAACAGTGGAAGCCACCGGACTAGTAGGAGAGCCCTTGGTCCAGAAGGGCTTTGATGCTGGGGAGCTCAGAACTCGGAGCTCTCTATCAGCACAGGACATGACTCAAATTTGTTAAATCAAAGGAGCCAATTGTTTTTCTTTGAAACATATTATGTTCACGATGTTGTCTACATAGTTTGAAGAATAATGCAAGGAAGATGACTAATTGTGGAGTCTTCACAGCTGTGTGTGTATGTGTGTGTGTGTGTGTGAGTATGTGTGTTCATGTATTGTATATATGTGCATGTTTGCATACATACACACACTAGCATGTGTGCATATGGAGGCCAATGATCAGCTTCAGTAGTCTTTCTTTATTCCCTGTTACTTATCTGAATCAGGGTCCCCACAAACATGGAGATTACTCAGATAGCCTGACCAGTAAGTCACTAACATCTGCCTTTCTCTGCCACGAAACACGAGTAACAAGTTAGTAGGTGCTGTGCTAAGCCTGGCTTTATATCTGGTTTCTGGGATTCAAGCTCAAGACCTTGTGCTTGCTTGTACAGTAGGGGTATCTCTCACTGAGACATCTCCCCAGATCTCTTTCAACGATATTTTCTTTGTTTGGATAAATTTTTGCTTAATATCAAACCAAGTAAATTTTTAATGCTTTGTCCTGGGAATCCTCCAGAGGTAATCATTTCATTTCAAATAAGAGGCTTGCCTGCATGACTACATTTTAAAAGTACCTCCCGTGAGCTGGAAAGCATCCTAATGAAGAAACTGGAGAAACAATTTATAAATGATGGTTTTAGGGAAAAGGCTATAGAACAGATATGTAAAGGGAGGGAGACAGAAGATTTTGGGCTTTAATTTCTGTAAAATAAGAGCTAGAGTTGGAGAAAAAGAAATATTCTAGACTATGACAGCTTAAGTCCTAAGAGTGGTGTGGTGCTTCAGGTCCCGCATGGAAGAAGTCACAGGAGGAGACTTGGAGGCATTAGGCGCTGGCTTCAGGTTTCCTTTTACCACAAGAGAAGAAAATAACTATGTTTTCACACCACAGGAGTCTTTAGGCTGCACTGATTTCCCCTCCTTCATGGGCCAGTTATAAACACAGAACCCAAGAAGCACTTTTCTGGACAATTTGTTAAAGAATACTTCTCCTGATGTGTTCTCTATCCCCTGGGGGCAGGCAGACTGGTTAGCTCTTCAGCCTTCCATTTGTCAGCACTCACCTGCCTGGCCTGTTGCAGCTTACAGTCCCCTGTAGCAGTGATTCAGCCCAAGGGTCTTTTCAGGTTTTTTCCTTCCTCATCATTGCTTTACCTGACTTACAATGGTCTCATAGTGAGCCATCTAGAAAATTAGCACCCACCATGTTCGCCCCTCTCTCTCATTCAAGGCTTAGTTTTCATCATACCATTGTATGTATTTAATCACCTACCCATTGTGTCTCTGTTTATATAATAATGTATGTACTATGAAAGAAGGAATTTCTTTTGGCAAAATTGTAAATAGAATTCAATGAATTTTACAATGAAGTGGTTGATTTAATTACTAAATTTGGTACTTGGTTCATATGTTAAAACTGAACTACAGGGGAACTTTTGGGGCAAGCAAATAATAATACTACTTGGATACATTTTAATTGGAAGATACAGAGCTATCAAGAACTAACTTGATATATGTTTTCACATAGAATTAGAATGTGCTAGCTCTTTGAGATAAGCTGTTTGTTTCATATTCTTTAGTTATTAATATGAGCATAAGTATGCAATGTATCTGTTAGTGCCCTTCATCACAGAGTTCTTTGTTTTGACTTTTTAAAAGAATAGTATTTTTCCATGCCTACATTATATTTTGATCATATTTACCTCCTTTCTTCCTCCTAACTGCTCTCATATCCAAACTTTGCCTCATTCCCTTTTACCAACTTCTTGTCCTTTTGTTTTTAACTGAGTCCTATTTATGCTATTCATACCTTCTTGAGATGGGACCATCTCCTGGGGCATGGTAGACTTATGAGGGGCCTCATTCTTAAAAAGAAACTAGCTGACTGTCCCTCGAAGTCATGTTATCTATAGTGCGGCTCTCAGATCTCATCACAGACATTTCTTTGCGCAGTAGATGGCAGTGAGCTAAGAAACACCGCCTGGTCAAAGTGCAGAGAGAAAGTCTTAGGATTTTTCTGTTTGTCTGTTTTTTAAGAATGACAATTTTAGGAATCCCAGACAAGAATTGTGTGTGTGTGTGTGTGTGTGTGTGTGTGTGTGTGTGTGTGTGCGCGCGCGCGCGCGCATGCCTGCACATCGATGCTGAAGCACATAAGCACACATATGTGAGTTTGCCCAAGAATGCTTGTGAAAGTCACAGGGCAATCTTGGATGTTGAGTCCCCCCTCCTGTTTAGGGCAGGTAGCAGCACATCTGACTTTACATGGATTTGGGGGAATTTAAAGAATTCAGGTCTGCTTGTTTTCTCAGCAAGCACTTTCCTCATTGAGCAACTCCCTAGCCCACAACCAGACTCTTGACCACGCACGACCTGATGTTGGATTGTGGAACAAAGATTCTTCAGGATGCAGCTTGGAGCTTGACAAAGTGCAGGTTATTAACATTTACCCCCATTATCACTCCCTTGGTGTAATAAGCTCTGAGAAGTCACAAAATGATTACAGATTTAGTGATTAAAATGGATTTTATACTGTCTTATATAGCAGTGTTTCAGAGTGAAATCAGAAATTTAATTAAAGTCATAAAACATAAAAAATATACCATAGCAAAAATAACGTCTAACTTTAAAAATGGCTGTAAAATATATTTTAACTCCCCTACAGTGGTCTGTTTACTAAAACATATAAAAGTTGAAATGGTCAAGGATTTTTACTCCTGTTTATCATCTCCAAGTTCGTAGTTGGAGAAATAATTCAATATACCTATTTATCAAAAATTTGTATAGACAATAATTTATTGTGGTGTGTAATTCATCATAATATTTGAAAAATGAGGCCCTTTGAGTAAAGGAGAAGAGCAATAATAGTGCTTAGGTAGACAACCAAGAACCGCTTTCAATATATTTACTGTTTAAATTTAAAGAAGATAGGAATTTTAATCAAATACTAATCATAGTGTTTATGCCTCACTAAATATATTGATCAAGCTTAATTTGGGGGTATTAATCTTCCTTAGTGTAAAGGAATCTCTCCAGAAGTGACTCTACAAGAGCGATGGAGATAATAATGCTAATAATGATGATAATAACAGAAAACACTAAGACTTGCATTTGGAATGGTATTTCTGTGCTCTCAGTGAGCTGCAACCAAGCGCATGCCCAGAGCATTTCTAAGCGCCTCACTGTCTCAGAGGAGGTGTAGGAAATCAGCCTGGCAGTCATGCCTGCTCATCGCTGGGGCAGCCAACACGAGGCAACAGAAGTGTTGTCTCCCTAGCATGTCACACTCTGCAAGAGGATTTGAATGTTAAATTGACAGAAGAAACTGCTAATCAAAACGCTAGTGGGAATTGTAAATGCAAGGAGATGGGAGCTCGCCAATTAATACACGGAGATCAATTTTCTCCTTCAGAGGCCTGTTTCTGTGTTACTGCCAAAGAAACACATCAATCAGAGAGCCTGAAGATTGTTGCTCTGCTCCGAGCACACTCAGAAGACCTCAAGCCTGCTCTCGGGGGTTGTCCACTGTGACTGTGGAATCCTCAGGCTCGTCTTTAAATATACTGTGGCAGCATGCGAGCTTATGAGAGTAGGGCTTACTCTTCCTTGTTTTCCTTATCTCACCCATTTCACCTTCTGGTTCTTCACTTCTCTCCCTCTTTTCTGTCTCTCTGTCTCTCTATTGCCCCTTGTGCTGACTTGAATGAGACATGCCCTGCATAGGCCCAAATAGTTGAACACTTAGTTCCTGTTGGTTGTGCTGTTTGTGAAAATTAGAAAATCATTAGGAGGTGGGACTTTGAGAGACGGGGAAAGGTTTTGAGAGTTTGTTTTCTCACTCCACTTCTAGTTAGTCATCTTCATCTCTGCTTGCTTTCTTCAGTTTCTTTCTTTGAGATGTGTTCTAGCTTCCTGCTCTGGCTCTCTGTCGCCTGTTGCCATGCCTATCTGAATGGACTCTCTAGTAGGACTGTAAGCCTTAATGAATTCTTTCTTCCATAAGTTGTTTCTGGTCATGGTGTTTTATCACAACATCAGGAAAGTAACTATATGGCCCTTGCTTTCTTTCATTCTTGCATTGATTGATTAAATAGCCCTTTTATTCATTTATTTATATATGTTTTTTTATTGAATAGCTACTGTGTGGCAAGAAATCAGTCAGACAAAAGAATATAACTATTCCATGAGGGATAGGAGAGATAAGAACTCCATCTCAGAAAAGACACAGCAAGGAAACCATTTTTAAGTCTTCCACTTGAAACATCCTCCACAAAGGCTTATGGTTGAAGGCTTTTTCACCAATGCAACCAGACTTCAGACATGAGGCTTTAGGGAAGTGACTGAATTATGATGGTGTTGCCTTCATCAATGGATTATCCCATTGACTGACTAAAGTCAGTATAGATTATTTGGAGGTAGAATTGTGGAAGGTGGGTCATGTTTGGAGAGAGTAGATCATAGGGGTGTGTCTATGAATATCCTAATAAACAAAAGTTGGCAAAAAAAGTAACTAAAAATATTAGAAGGTAAAACAATGTATTTTTGTCTCCAAACTAAGACAAGAATACTTCTATTGTATAGACAATTAATTACAGACCTGATTGTATAAAGCAATGTTTTCCTGTTCTGTAGGGATATGAATTCTCAAATGTGCTCAGAGATGTATGTATGTTCAGAGATGTAGTACATTGTGTCAGGGTGTCCTGAAACTGACTAGAAAGGGCATTAAATACTCCAACTATATACTAAAAATCCAATTGGGGTTAGGAGTAGTAAATGCCCATGGGTCTTGTGGGGACTTATAGATATGGGCCTATTCTCCTTTGACTGGAGATCTGAGAATCTGAGCTTATTTTTTCTCTTTCAAGGTTGTTGACAACAGGTATGACTACAAATCATGACCTAGGGTGTGGTTACTTGGTGTTCTATTCATTAAGATGATCCATAGAAGTGGATTCGTTCCACCCTTGCAAAAGGTCAGAGAATTTAAGCTTTTTCCTGCTCTTTCACTTAAATAGTAGGATTTGATACAGGGAGTGGCTACCTACAGGATACTAAGTCTAGGGTGTATTCACTGACATACTGTCCAAAACATCAGATGCTTTACTCAGGAAATAATGACTTGATGTCTCAAGTATTGAAGCAAATAACTGTTCTGGTTCTTCTTTGTGCCATGTTAAAGCAGTCTTTTGCCTTCTTCCCCCGCTTTTGTATTGGGGTATGAGAATTAAATGAAGGTAAATTCAGTACTCAGTATACACTGAGTTGTCCTCCCGGTACAGGGTCTGTATTTCTTTTTTATCCCTATTCCTCCTACCTAACATTTCTAATATATATACCCTTACCTAGAACATTTGACCCTGTCATAGTTGGACCATAACAGAAGTCACCCCTCAAAATATGGCTAACAACATCGTCTTAGATAGATGAAGATCTGGGATAGGAAGTGTGGGTGGGGGAGGACACTAAATTTTCTGCACTCTGTGGTATTCAAAAGGAGTGATTGGAGGTTTTCTCTGTTTCCTCTAGAAATATTCTTTTAGACTCTCTGTGTTATCTCCACACAATAATAAAAGAAAAGCAGTGGTGAGAGCAAAACAATGGCACAGTCTACAAATCGAATTCCTTATTTTTGTAGCCATAAAACCATGATCACAAACATTATAATGATTTTACTAAGATCTGGTTCTTAATGACTCTCGATGCATCTTGAATTTCCTCAGTAGTCGTGTTTTGCTGCTTTCCCAGTCTTAGCCTTGAACTCTGGTGCCCTTTCTTGGGAAGGCCTCTTACTTCTTATGCACTGGCAAATGTTTGCTGAAAACCATTAGTCTGTGCTTCTGTACTTTCTGAAATAATTGCCTTTAAATACAGCCTCAGCTATTGATTTCTTTGAAAACATTTGTCTCGCTACAAGATGTTCTCAAGATGCTGCCCTTGCTCTGTTCTGTTTCCCTAGAGATGGCTGATGCCGGCTCTCACAGCCTCCCATAATGAAAAGACCAAGGATCATCTGTGCTTTCTCTTATAACTATATGTTTATTATCATAATTAGTGTTTTAAATCATAGATGCAATCAATTACTTTTAGATTTGAGTACAATTTCCTGCTTAGGTCAGAGATAAGAAGAGATTCATCCACTGGGTATATCAAGATATTTCTGATTTTTCCAATGCATATTATTTCATCTCTCCTTTGTTAATAATTTTATGCTTAGATTATGATGGACTCAAAAACACTTTGCTAAAAGGTTACATGAGTAAAAGTTAACATTGACTAATGAGAATGTTTAAAATTATATTTTATTATAAATATCGATACATCTTTATGTTATAAATATAAATAGCTCATCTCTGTTGTGATAAATAAAGCAGTACAGGGAAAGTTGTAGCAAAAATTAAGCCCAACTACTCACACTCCTCTTTCTCAATGCTTTCTAGTATCACTTGCAGTCTAACTCTTTGTTTGACATCTCTCAAACCCCTCTCTAGCTCAGTGCTCATGCATAAAATAGTTTCTATGTGTGCATCTTTTGTTTTTATGTTTGAGACAAATGAGCATTCCATATTGCTGTGAAACTCGATTTGTTCTTTCTGATTTTGCCATTTCACCTCGAAGCCACCATGGTTTCATTCCCACTGTTAGTAAAGTCACACATTCCTGGAAGTTGTCGTTTAGCGGGGAAAGGTGGAAAAGAAGAAAGTACATGAGAGGTAGAGAGAAATGAACCTGAAAGAGGGAAACATGTTTTCATTTTGCTCTTCTGTTTAAATATATTGAAAGCCAACATGATGCTCACAGTGGACAGATGTAGGGTGAAGTCCATTCATAAATCCCAGAAATTGAGGGGAGATGAAGGAAACATCAAATATCTAAAGACCTTCAGTGAACTGAGCTTATGAAGCTGGTTAATTTCAAAATCAGACTTATTATAGTTCAGATATCCTTATTCAAGATAAACAAACAAAAATGTGCCTATCAGTGGCTGAGAGTGAAATACATCAGAGGCAGCAAGATGGCTCAATGAGTAAATGTGCTTGCCACACAGGCCTAATAACCTGAGTTTAGTGCCTGAAATCCAAAGAGGAGTTGTGGGACCAACTCTCGCAAACTGTTCTCTGACCTCCACACATTTGCAGTGCTGTGGGGTTCAGATCCACTGGGAAAGATCAAAGACATAGATTCAGTTCAAATTTGGAATAAATGAATGTATTCTTACTGCTAGCAGGGAAGCAGCCTTAGAGGAAAGCAGCATGCTGTGCTGAAGGGAGTTAAAGGAAAGTTTATAAAGCTGGATATCAAAGGCATGCATTAGAGTCACCTATGGAATCCAGGGCCAGGCAAAAAATGGCTTTACTCCTCTCAGCTGTGTGTCTCCCCCATTGTATAGTCATCAAAAAGATCACTTCAGCACAGTCCCACAATGAGAAGCAAGTTTACAAAAGCAGGAAGCAAGGACACAATTACCATATTTTTATCTTACCTTCAGGTCACTAGGATCTCACAAACATTCCATGGTAAAGCTCAATGGCCTTTAAGGAATGTCTGGGACTATATATATTAAGTCTCTTTAGCCATCACAGGGAAGTTTTGTGTAAACTATTACACAGGTCTGTGCCCTCTGGGCAAAGAGTCACCGATTGACTAGGATAGAGCAGGCAGTAATATAGGTCCATCAAGTTAGGGCTGGTTGTCAAGTCCCCACAGCAGTGGTATGTACACACACACACACACACACACACACACACACACACACACACACACACAAATGCTGTAATAATAAATAAATAATTGAATTCATCAATATAAAAGCTAGATAATGGTGCGGGACAATTCTGTCAATCATGTTTTAAATAAACGCTGATTGGCCAGGCAGGAAGTATAGG
>JAQHUG010000080.1:6600144-6639196 GCA_028555095.1 Dicrostonyx torquatus
AAAGCCTGTTCCTCCAGAATAGTGAATTTAAACTCAAGGGAATTGAGTTTTGATCTTACCTCAGTCCCGCTCACCTCCATAGCTGTAGAGAATTGAGACATGTTGCCTTCCATGAGGGAAAGCCGGTCCCCAAAGGAGTCACCTTTTGATTGCATGGCCAGGAGTTCACCAGTTAGGTCAGAGTTACGTTGTTTCAGGGCATGAATTTCTGCATCAAGGAGTCTGATAATGTCATACAACTTGAAAAACAAGGCACAAACGATGATCAAGCTGATAAATGCCCAAAGAAGGCCAGATGGGAACCAGCCATATATGTCAGAAAGATAATCTAACATTGTATAAGGCCTAGGTTTATTTTGATTGGAAAACGAAAGGTTTTGGAAATAAGGCTTTGTGAAGGACATCTTACCACAGTTCAGATGTACAAGGTTTCCGCAGGTTAATCGCTTGTCTGCTATGACCTTGAGCAATGAGCAGTCACAGTCCCGCAGTCCTTGGTGGCGGGACAATTCCTATACTCAGACTCTGGAAACAGACCCCTGCAAAACTCCAGAAATGTCTTGGTAAGGGCCTGGATTGAGGGTGGAGCCTCACTCACAGTGTACTCAACGTGTCTGCCTCCAGTACAAACACCCATGCGGGGCGGGCATGCGCAAGCTCCACAGAGGAGCGGGGACAACGACCTGGAGGCTCTGCTGAGGTCCTGCGGTGGCCCGCAGCGGTGCGCAAGCAGAGGGAGTGCGGCACAAGCAGGGGAGCAGGGATCCGAGCAACAAATGGGAGGCTGGGGGGCCCCTGGAGTGCAAGCCCCAGGGTGGAGGGCGGGGGCGCGAGTACAGCGGGCGGCGGAACAGTAGGAGGGCAGCTGTGGTGAGCCTTGAAGCCTAGGGCGTGGGCCAGGTGGAGCCGCAGCAGGTGCAGTTTAGCCGCGGCGGCGCGGCTGAGCAAAGCCGAAAGCCGGAGCTGGGCAGGGCAGGCCGCAGAAACCGGTGAGAAAGGACTCAGAACTGGCTCTAAATTTAATGGGGCGGGTAAACCTGGCCGTTTGGTTCGGCCCGAGATCACGTGCGCGCGCGCCGGGCTGGAGCGGACAGGCGCGGTGGGCCGGAGTAAAATGCAGATTCCCTGCCTCAGGCTCCGCAGTGGCACCGGTCACGGCTGAGGAGCAGAGCAGAGCAGAGGCAGGCTCGGGGAGAAACAGAGCCTCACCCTGGGAAGAAATACAGCCCCACCCGGCTGGGGGGTCTTAATAGGCCCCAAGTTGCGGGCGCCAAGTGTGACAGTTTTATTTAAGACACACAAGTTTAATAGGGGCCAAAATACACACAGATTACTATACCAGAAAGAGCTCCTCCGAAGAAGCAGGCAGGTCGGTGATCCGCACAGAGAGAGCGCTTTCCACGTGGGCCTATCATTTTATACCTCTGGGGACCTGGTGGTCCAGCCCCATTAATTAATTAACAACTAATTAGGGGGCAGAATAATTAGCTAATGGCGTGGTGTGGCTATAAGCCGAAATGGCCAAGACCACTCCCCTTCATTTTATGGTTTCACTTTTGTATTTTCAGTTACTGTAGAAATAATTCAGATACAGTTGTTGGAAACAGAACATTTTGCATCTCTGGAAGCCAGCAGTGACATAGTTATCTGTGACCCTATCTTGACTCCAGTGATTTTTATAAATCACTGTTCTGTGTGGTTCTGTTTCTGTGTAGTTGTCCTTATTTGAGGAAGACATATATATTAGGATTTTGTTTGTAATTTATCTTGTAAAACTGAGTGGGTTTGAAAAGTTTCTTTTGCTTCATCTCTGTTGAGTTTCTCCTTTTTACTTAGAACTGAATCCATAGGCAATTACCCACAGTGCAATTATTGTTGCCTTTCAAATCCTTATGTTGTTATTTCTTCACAATTAATTATTTTCATCCAACTGACTCCAAAACTTTATTTTCTTCTCTCTTATCATAGTAGTAACAATTTTTATAAAACAAGGAAATATTCTTCAGTGGGAAAGGGAAATTGTCCATCACTATTACTCATGGTATTCTATATTTCTCATCAAGTGTTGATTTATTCTTTGTGCCCTCAATCCGTTCTTATGTCTTGATGTCTGTCTTCTCTAGTATAAGCATATTATTCATCTTTGACTTGATGATTTTGGTCCGTATTCCAACAATCTTTCCTTTTCAAACTTCCCAGTGTGTGGAAATACTTGTTTTGAATTTCCACTCTACCTCTATGTGTGAAACTTTATTTTCTAACAAAGACCATCTGCTGTTTTAATTTTGCACGGCAGTGCATCTGGTCACACAGTAGGCTGTCTATTTGCTTCTTACAGGTTTCTGAAGGTATTGTGAAGATGATTATTAGTTTTGCCTAGCTGGTATATATTCAGAAGATTCAAATTGGAAACACACAAGGCTGATGTGTTCAGGTTACTGTTGCTACATTTTATAAACAAGAAAGTCAATGGGTATCTATGTAAATGAGCCGCTTGTATAAATTAGTATTTGTTTAAACATTATAACTTGTTTTGCTTAATTTTGGTGTGCTAGGTTGGCATTCTTCCTATTATAAGTCAGCCTTTCCCAGTATTGATACTCTATCCTGATTGTTAATTATTGATAAACTTTTATGTTTGTTTTCATGACATCTGCTTATTCATCTGAACGGTGGGGCCAGAATGCACATGTCACTGTGTGCCATGTGGAGATCAAAGGACAACTCGTGGAAGCTAGTGCTCTTCTTCCGTCATGTGAGCTCAATGAATCAAGCCCAGGTTTTTCCATCTGGTAACACTCCCCCTAACCTGTGGAGCCATTCTCTGACCCAAGTAGACCTTTCCTTTTAGAACCTCAAATCTCTAAATTATGAAATGTTAGGGAGTGATTATTATAACCCAGACTTTACAACTGAGGAGTCCTGAATGCAAACATATGCAAATGAATAAATTACTGATCCAAGTAGTGACACAAAAGTTACACTTACAGGCCATGCATTTATTGGTTGGCAATTGAGTATGTAGAAGCATTTACAAACACATTTCATTGGCCATAATTTAATATCCTTTTCCGACTTGAACATTTATACCTCATTTCCTAAAATAGCAAGCAGATGAATTTAAAGTTTGCATATTGGACAGACATAATAGGTGGCATTTATATCATGAAAATGTACGTACCTTAGCAGTGAAGTAAGGAGTATAGTAATATACATCAGCTGTGTCATGTACCACACAGTATGTTTAGCTGAAAGTGAGTGTCTTAAATATACCAACAAGCACACCAGTATCAATGATGCCTGTAACTTGTACAACAAATGCTTCCATTGAGGTAAAGCATGTCTGAAACATGTTTTACTTCAAATAATAACTGCTGAGTAAACTGAAATGGGACTAATGTGGCTCTAGAATCATTTTATTTGTAAATAATGACAAGATGTTTTTCCATTATTGAGGTTTTTGTTCTTTTCTTGAGATTTCATAAATCTTGATTCCTCAATGCTGCTTTATCAAAATGTACTACTAGTTCTTTTTACAATTTATGTACACAGAGTGGGAACTGAAGCTAGGACATGATATCACATTAAGTTTTCATATTCTCTAAATTTAAGATAATAGCAAGTTTTGGCACTTTTTGGTCCTACTTGCTTTTATTAGTTTGTTTTTATTTCCAGGGTTTTTTTTGTTGTTGCTTTGTTTTGTTTTGTTTTTGAGAGAGAGAAAGACAGACAGACAGAAACAGAGACAGGGAGGGAGAAGTAAAGAACATGAAACTGAGTGAATTGGGAGATGGCAAAGATCTGGTAGGTGTTGGGTGAGGGGAGAACCATGTTCAAATATATTGTTTGAAACAATGATAAGAAATAAAAGAAGTTGAAATTGATATGTGTGCTTTATAAGCTAGCATTAAAATGAAGTGTGATTAATTGATGAAAGAAGCCATCATCTTGTCATTAATGCCTTCTAATCAAAGTTCTTCTTTTGTCCAGGCTGGCTGTGAGCTCTTGAACTGCTCACAGTTGTCAAGGCCAGTGCTTGCACCCAAAATCTAAATTATCACTATACTTTTGTGTCATTGCAGTTCTTTTGCCAATTGTTAGCATTTCTATTAGCTCTTAAATCCTCATGAATATCCACATTAATTATAAATTTATTACAAATATGCAGCACATTTTCACCTTAAAAGAGATAAACAATTATTATGAAGACATTTTAAATCAATGTTTAGAATGTTATTTTTAAAATTATGCCTGCAATGCATATAAATTATTAACTGACAGAAGCAAAACAGAATCATTAGTAATTTTTTTTCTCTCAGAAGTATCTGCAAAATCTTTTTGCCATTTTCTATGTAGACTTATAAAAAATAAAATACACATATGTTAAAAGTGGTACAAAATGAATTGTATTAGATTGTGCATATTTTTATATTTAATTCTATTTTATTTCAAATCTGTTATATATTATTTTTATATCTAGCTTGACTTCCTGCCACAAACCTCATTTATCCTTAAGTTAATCATTTCATACTAGCTATTTTGTGTGTGTGTGTGTGTGTGTGTTTCTAAAATACAATGATATAGTAAGATCATGGACAAATTCTTGTCCCAATCAATTTACAGGTTTTAGGCTCTTGCTCACTCTTCGTCCTTGTCTTCAGATTGCTATAACTTAGTTTTCATCATCTGCAACTCCATGAAATCCTGGAAAAAATGGAGGATGTAGAGACAAGTCACTTAAATTCTATAGGGTTTACTTCGCTGCCAAAAAGGAGAAAAATCAAAGAGTAGAAGGTGAGTTTGTAGAAATGTAGTTTTGCTTTTTATTTTTTATTTTTTGTCTTTTGCTTTTGTTTTTGAGAGAGAGAGAAAGAACTTGAAATTAGGTGGGTAGAGAAGTATTTAGAATCTGGGAAGATTTAGAGTAAGGAAAAAAATCATCAAAATACATTGCATAAAAATTTTAAATAAAAGTTTTAAAATGAATTGACTTTATACTGTGAATTTTAAAAAATCATTAATTGATTAAAAACTGATCTTTAATATGAAATCATGTTTGATATCATTTAATATGAATTAGAATATATATATATATATAATTAGATATTTTATGGAATTTTAAGTTGTACTTATGGTTGTTTTATATATATGAATGTTCACCTGTGTGTATGCACCAGGTGTGAATACTGTACATAGATGCTGAAGGAGGACATCTTATCTCCTGGAGCTTTTACAGACTGGTGTAAACCTTGGGCTTTAACCAGAGCAGTTAGTGCTCTTAAATACTGAGCTGTCTCTGCAGCTTCTAGTTTTTTTCCATATTTTTTATTCTTTCATTTTTTATTAAAAAATTTATATTTTCTCCCTTTCTCCCAGTCCCCTCCCGCTCCCCCACTACCCCTTCCCCTTCCCCCTGCTTCCTCCTTATTTTGAAATAACCATAATCCCTAAAGCGAACTGCAAAAAGGTTTATTTTTATATATTACACAAATTAATGTAAAAGTACACAGAGTAAATTATTTTGGAAGGAATCATAGATTCCAAATGTTGGCAAAATAATTAAAATAAATGATAAACCCATTCTACTACTTTACCAAGAATCAAAGCATCAGGGCCAAAGACATGGCTCAGCAGTTAAGAGGGCCAGAGAGATGGCTCAGCAGGTAAGAGCATGTGTTGTTCTTGCAAAGGATGTGGTTTGCATTTTCAGTACCCACTTGGCAGCTCACAACTATCTCTAATTCCAGTTTTCAGGGATCTGACAACCTATTCTGACCTCTTCAGGTACCAGATAACACATATGGTACACTTACTTACATAAATGGAAGGAAAACACTCACACATAAATTTAATAAAGCAAAAAAGCATTTTTTAAAGAATCAAAGCATCATAATTTGAACTCTATTTTTTCTACTTTATAATTTAATTGTCTTAAAATTGAATAATGCTATACAATTTAGTAAATTGCTATTATTTTTACAGCAAGATGTAATATTTCTTTGAGGGAGAAAGATTGACCCTCTTCTATTTTCATAATTTGAATGAGACTTGGCTTGACCCAATAGGCCATTCTGCATTCATTTATTCTGTAGGTCATTGTTGTAATATTAATATTACATATGCAAATTTTTATTACAAAAATTCATTACTGATCTCATGAAAATGGCATTTTGTGAACATAATGGAACAAATATTAACAAAGAGGCCAATATTGTCTTCAAATTGCTAAGAAGTCTGTCTCTTGAATAAAATAGTTTTCTCCATTCAGATGAAGAAATAACAGCATGGAGGCTTGCAACAAAACATTATTCCTTGATCCTTATAATTATAATATTACCCTTCAACCTTCAGTAATTCTCTTAAAATTTCCATGATGTAGCTTCAGAATTCTAGTTGAAAATCAGCTACACAAAAGTGGGCTTTTTAATTATTGAAAGTAGATTCTTCTCTCATACAATACAGCCTCACCACAGTTTCCCTCCCTCCACTGCTCCCATCTCCTCCCTACCTGTCTTCTCCCCCAGATCTACTCTCCCTCAGTTTCCCATCAGAAAGAAATAGGTATCCAAGCGACAGCAACCAAACATGATGAAACAAAATACAATAAGAAAAGGCAAAAGCTCTCATTCTGAGGCTGGATGAAGCAACCCAATAGAAGGAAACATGTTTGCTAGCAGACTGTGATCATTTGGATGTTCAGTGGCCCCAGGAAGCCTCATATATGTTTTCGAATTCTTGTTCCCCAGTTGACAAAATCATTGTGGGAAAGAGTAGAAGGTGTGCCTTGTTGGAGGTGATGTTTCACTATGGGTAGGGTTTGAGGTCTGAAAAGTCCAAGCCGTACCGAAGCACTCTCCCTCATCCACCATCTCTCTGCTTGTAATATACAAATCAGATACAAGCTCTTAACAATTCCCTGCCTGCCCGTCTGATACCATGTTCCCTGCCATGATAGTAAGGGACTTACCCTCTGGTACTGTAATCAAGACACCAATTAAATACTGTATTTTATAAATTGCTTTCATAAGAAAGGTAATTAGGTCACATATATTATATTCTATGTGTAGAAAATGAAAAATTATTTTAGATGAAAAGAAGCTTTAGCTAATATACATATTGTCCATTTATAGGTAGATATAAACAAACATTTCCCTAGTCTTTAAACATCTATAGATTAGTACATTTCTCTGTTTCTTATAATTTCTGGTAGATTTGAATGTTTGAAGTTAGTGTTATATAAATCCGTACAAATGATATTGAGCCTAGAAAGTCCACAGCTCAAGCAAACCAGATGAGTTTGGGCATGGTAGAAAGTTAATCTGGGATAGATGCAGTTTGTCTGGGTATCACATCCACTGTGGCAGCATGGGTGAGGACTGGGTATCAGTGTGAAGGAAAATACATTACTGATGATTTTACATTTTTATTGAAACTTACAAGTGATCCCACCTTAAGATTTCTTACAGTTGATGGATTTTATGATGGCAACCAGGTGCCACTCCAAAGGAGGAGATTGCATTTATTCAATGAATTCTCCAAAACTGTCTTGCAGATTAAACATTACCAAATATTTAGATAATTACCATGACTCTATAACATGTTAGACCTGTCTGTTTTATTACAACTTAGTCTCATGTGTAAAATTTCTAAGAATTTACATCTGTGCTTTATGTTTATACCTTATCAGTTTTGCATGAGATTGGCCTAATTCTGTACGACTTTACTTATCTGGGGAAATAGAAAAAAACATATTAAGAAGATATACTTGATTATTAAGAAAATTTGTGTTTGGTTCTAACTGCTGTGTCTCTCTGCTTAACTCTGTCTCATTTTCTTGACTGATATCCCCCATGTCTTCCCTAAATTGTAGGGATTAAGAAAAGATAAATGAAAACATAACCCTCTCAGTCACCCCAAATAAGACTCTACAAGGATAAGACTTACAAGGATAGGTGTAAGTCTGTTTTATTTTTTCATTAACCAGAATGATCTTATTTTCCCAAACCTAAAATAAGAAATGTGTGCATCAAGTGAATTGAAGTATACGTTAGATAAATAGGACAGATGACTGAATTATTCAGTATATAGGTGCATACTGGGTGTCTGAGAGATGATACATTACAAATAAATACAAGTTTAATTGTGTACTTACTTTTATTTTAGCATAATCAATGCAAAATTTAAAAGCCCAACTTGTGGCCACTGGAGAAATTGCTCAGTCATTCAAGTCTGTAGCTTAAGCCTGAGGACAGGGGTATGAGATAAAGAGATCTCTGGAGCTTTCCGGCCAGCTAGTCTAGTCATTAATTGGATAGCCCCAGGTTCAGTGAGACACTGTCTCAAACAAACAACAAACAAACATAAGAAGGAGAACCAATCAGGAAGACACACCATGTTCTAGTTTCCCCATACTCTTGCACACATGCACTTGTATGCATGGATGTACCAACACCAATCTAAAAATATAAATTGTAAGTTTTTTTTTTTGAGACAGCATTTTATTGTGTAACAGCCCTGGCTGTCTTGCAACTCACTCTGAGAGCAGGCTGGCCCCAAACTTATCCATATCCCCTGGCCTCTGCCTCCCAATTGCTGAGATGAAAGGCATGCACCACCACCACCTGGCTATAAAATGAAAGCTTTAAATAATGAATAAAATAGCAGTTTGATATATTTTTAATAAATTTTTATCTGTTGCTCTTAATAATCCCCAAATTATGTTTTTTAAGTCACAAAATTAAGTACTTTTCATTTTCCCTTGGTTAGAAATGTAAATATATCATGGCTTAGTCGTGTGGCTAATGATGTCACAAATCTGCAATCAATAAATCAATATGTTGTTATGTGTGCTGTCTGAGGGTTCAATTAGGAGAAGTTCTAAACCCAAGATCTGATGGTCACTTGGAGCAATCTATTCCTACTGAAATGTTAGACTAGCCATAGGATGGAAACCACCTGCAAATTTTTTTCTTTTTGATCATAGAAGCCTCTCCAAAGAGTAGCTAATAAGCCTAAGACAACTCTAACAGCAAAGACATATCAGGAAAGCAACAACATGTAGGGCAAACAGAAGTTAGCAGTCTTTTATGGTATTTTGTTCCCATCACATAAGTCACCAGTTCTAGACTATACTCAAATAAAAGGGGTTCAGCACAGTTGGGAATACTGAAGAGGTTGGGTATCATTGGGGGCCATATTAAACATGTATTGCATATAATAAGTTTATGACTTCAATTAATCTTCAATATGGATTTCTCATTTCTCCCTTTCAGTTTATATAAATACTCAGTGCAATTTTATGAAATACAGAGATTTGTATGGGATGGGGTACAGAACACCAACTGTAATTCAGTAAAATAGTTTGAATTCAGTTGTGTGTGTGTACCCAATTTCATGGGAATTGTAGGTAACCCAGTATTTAGTAAGGGGAAATGGACTCTATCTTAGGAACTATATTTGACTTATAACAAGTATATAATTATTTGAGTATAAAATTATTTGACATTTTACTAAGGTATCATGCCTATAGAAAAATACAAACTTATTTTTCTGGTGTCATAATATACAGAAACACCAAGGAAATCACTCTTAGATTAAGAACTAGAATAAGATCAGTACCAAGTAATGCTTGCTATGCTCACCCCGTCACAGCATATCTCTGTCACCATAAATTCATTTTACCTATTTCGTCCTATTTTAACTATAAAGTTACATTAATTAATTGTGACATTTTGTTTCACAAAAGTTCACTTCTCTTGTTTGGAAAGTTTCCTGTTCTTCAGTTATTAATATCACTCACGTTAATATTCTTTTGAATATATTTTAATACTTGTATTACTAGTCACCTTATCATTGTGATCAAACAACTAAAATGAATAAGGATTATGTTAGCGTACAGCTCAGGGGTATAATTCACCATGACAAAAAAGATACAGTGGAAGTGTGGCAACTGTTTGTTGAAGGTCTTGTTATATTTCAGTGTTTCCAGAAGCACAGAGGGATGGACAACCCAAAACTAGGCTATTGTCTTCAGCAGCTAGCTCATATTTATACACATTGGCCATTTAGACCCAGCATCTGTAGGTTACACAACTCCCTAACACAGTGTCATTGGCCGGAAACCAACTGTTCAAACAAAAGAGCCTGGCACATTTCACATTTAAACCCATATACATGTAAATACATTTCCAAGTCTGCATTTGAGTGGGATGCCCAGATCAGTGGTGTGACATATACATATTCAAAATATACTGCTAATTTCCAGGTTTCACATTAATTTCCTACTGAGACGTGCACAAGTAGCTTAATTTGATTCACATTTGTGCCAATCTGTCATGGCATTAAAGAATTTGATACAATCTCATCTATTTGGTGGTATCATGTTGAAATATATGTTTTCTTTACATCTGCAGGAAATAGAGACATTTTTGTTTGTATTGATCATGTAAAATTAGTATTATGAATACCTATTTAATACATTTGTTTTAAAAAATGAGTTCCATGATTTTAAAAATTGATTTTTAACATGTTTATTCAGTTAAAGAAGTCAGGAGGACAAATGCATGTATCTTGAATACAAATATTTCTTTGAATGGTGTATCTGAAAACAATTTCAATTTTGATGTAACCAGTATGTTAAATGTTCATTCACATTATTATTGGAGGATTTTGTGGCTTCTTAAAGAAATAATAGCTGGGTCTGGGATATATCAGTCAGGATGCTTTTTTTTTTCTTTTCTAATTCTTCCCGTTTGCCTGCAAACTTTGTGATGCCATTTTTAATGACTGAGTCATACTCTATTGTGGAGATATATTACATTTTCTCTATCCATTCTTCTGTCATGGGGCATTTAGCTTGTTTCCAATCTCTGGCTATTATGAACAGAGCAGCAATGAACATGGTTGAGCAAGAGTCTCTTAGGTAGGATAAAGTGTCCTTTGGGTACATGCCCAAGAATAGTATAACTGGATCTGGAGGTAGATTGATTCCCATCTTCCTGAGGAATAAACTCAACAGCACCTTTGGAGGTCCCTTGTCTCATAATGTTGTGTCAGAGCATATTTTAACATTTGTTTTGTTGCTTTGTTTTCCATTTTTAAAAATTTTATCTTATTTTAATTTTTTATTTTAAATTAAATTTATATGGTTTTCTTTTTTACTGTATAGGTTCTTTGAGAATATATATCATGGCTTCCAGTTCAGTATTTTTATAGCATTCACCAATGTGCGAAGTAGGGGGTTCCTGCATCTATGTTTATTGTGCTTTTTCTTGGGCTCTTTTCCTTCTTCTTCTTTTTACATTGTCTTATTCTATTATATTCTGTTTTGTTTTATTTTATTATTATCCCTTAAAACCCTGTTTGTTTTCTAGTGAGAGACAGAAAAGGGGTAGATACAGATGGAAGGAGAAGTGAGGAGAAGTTTGGAAGTATAATGGGGAGGAGAAACACTAATCAGGATGTAATATTTGAGAAGAAAAATCTATTTTCAGTAAAAGGAAAAAAAGATCCCCCCAAACAAGAATTGCTAAAGATCAACCTTCAAATGGATTTATCTGATAAAATTTTAAAATACCTGTACCTATCTCAAAAAATACAGATATTGAAAAATTTATCTCAAAGAGAAGGAGAAATGGAAGAAAGGAAGGAAGGAAGAACATCGTTGCATCTCTGAGCTACATTTTCAACTGCTGGGTGAAAATGCACTGATATAATCAATGTAAGAGAAAGAAATTCATTTATTTTGGTACAAAGGCCGAATCTAACACAGCATAGGCAACAGGAGCTTGAAGCACCTGGTCTGATCTTATTGATTCTACAGTGAGGGATAAGTTATCTTCCCCCTTTTTATGCAACCCAGGACTCAAACCCAGGAAATAGTACCAGCCTTCTAGAGATGAACTTCCCATCTTAATGGACCTAATTATGATGAACCCTCATAGACAAGCACAGAAGCTAACCTAATTTAAATAACCTCTTGCATATAGTCCCAAATTGTGTCTCTTAGATAATTCTATATCCTGTCAAAGTTGACTAGCAACACTAACCATAACACTAAGCTTCAAAGTGTTGCTTAGAAAACAATCAGAAACCATCCCACATCTTTGAATGTGCCTGAAAGCAGAAGATAAAGTTGAGGAAAGAAATAGAAAAGAGACAAAAATTAGATTCTGGAGGACAACCAATGAATGCTGTATCAGCCCAAATTCATTTCTCACAGCCTTATATACCCCAAACAAGAGGGGAGTGCAAAAGACTTCTATGCAATTGATACAAGGAACAAATGAGTGTAATTACTTCATTAATTTTGAAAGCAACCAGTAGCCATGCCTGAAATCAAACATCCTGTTATCTGGCCTTAATGGTCAAGAATAGGTTTGAACTCTCTTACCTTAAGCCAAAATGGAAAGGAGTCAAATCAGTGGGTCCCCACAAAAAAACAGACCCAGAAAACAAACTTTCTATGTATGCACTCATTTATTAGGAGTAAATTACATAATAATCAACCCAAAATTCAGAGCCCCAGAGATGGTAGATAACAAGGAGGGCCAAAGGAGGGACACATGGTTTACTTGGGAAGAAGAAATAGAAGAGATTTCCTGAGTAAATTGGGGTGTGTGTGTGTGGATGGGGTAGGTTGGGGGATGGGAATACCAGGGAACCAATTGGGCAGTTTGGGGGCTGGAGGCTGGTTGGGTGAGGGAGGGATGGAGGGGCAGAGTAATGAAAGAGAAGCCTTGATGGGGAGTTTTCAGTGTTAGGGAGAAATTTGATGCCCAGGAATATCCCAGGAATCCACAAGGACAACCTCAGTTAAGACTCCTAGCAATAACGGAGAGGATGCCTGAACTGGCCTTCTCCTGCTATCAGTATGTTGACTTCATTAATTGTCATCAGAATGCTTGATCCAGTAACTGATAGAAGAAGGTGCAGAAATCCACAGCCAAACACAGGATAGAACTCTGGGGGGTCCTATTGAAGAAATGGAGGAGAGATTGTTTAAGCCAGTGGTGATCAAGGTCATAATGGGGGGACCCACAGAAAGAGCTGGCCTGAGCTCACAGGAACACATGGATTCTGGACAATCAGTTAGAGAGCCTGCATGGGACATACATAGGCCCTCTGCACATGTGTGTGCAGCTTAATGTGTCGGTGAGGCTCTAATCAGTGTGATCAGGACCTGTCCCTGGTTAGCTGGCTTTTGGAAACCTGTTCTGATGCAGGAGCCTGGTTCTGCCTCAAATTGATGGGCCATGCTTTGTTGATGCCCATGGGAGGCCTGCAACTTATTGAATGGAAACTGAGGAGGGGTGGATGAATAAGGGTGAAGTGGGATTCCCCTCTGTATGCTGTGAATACCATTGGTAAGTAAAGAAACTGTCTTGGCGTGTGATAGGGCAAAAAAATAGAGACAGATGTGGAAAACTAAACTGAATGCTGAGAGAAGGAAGGCGGAGTTAGGAGAAGCCATGGAGCTACTGCCAGAGACAGACATGCTGGACCCTTGTCGATAGGCCACGAGCCTCGTGGTAAAATATAAAATAATGGAAATGGGTTAAATTAAGATGTAAAAACTAGTCAATAAGAAGTTAGAGCTAATAGGCCAAGCAGTGATTTAATTAATACAGTTTGTGTGTGGTTATTTCAGGAGTCTGGGCGGCTAGGAAATGAATAAGCAGCCTCCTACTACAGAAGAGGGTAGATGGAGGTAGAGAGAAGGGGGGAGAACCAGGAGGGGAGGAAGGAGGGAGGGGAAACTGTGGTCCATGGTACATATGTAAAATAAATGAAAAAAAAATTAAAAGGAAAAAGAAACTACATTTTCCTTCATAATTAGATATGATATTATCAGAAATTGATGATAAATTATTAAATAAAAATTAATGTAAAGTTTTACTATGTGGATTTTCTATAGTCCTATTAACAATAATCAAATCAATTATCTTTCCCCACTGTCTTAGTCATTTTTCTATTGCGTAAAGAGATGCCATGACCAAAGCAATTTATAAAAGAAAGCGTTTATTTGGGGACTTGTTTATAGTTTCAGAGGGTGAGACCATGACCACCAGAATGTGGACCATGGAAGTAGGCAGGCCAGCATGGTACTGGAGCAGTAGTTGAGATTTACATCTGATTAACAAGTGGTGGAGGGGAGGGGAGAAAGAGAGGGGTAAAGGGAGAGGGGAGGAGAGAGAGAGAGAGGAGGAAGAAAAAGAAGAGAGAGAGACTGAAACCTATGGATGGCTTGGGCTTTTGAAATCTCAAATGGATCTCAACAACATACTTTCCCCAGGAAGGCCATACCTTCTAATCTTTTCCAAACAATTCCACTAACTAGCAACCAAGCATCCAAACATAAGAGTTTATGGGGGCCATTCTTATTCAAACAAATAGACCCACTATTGCAGGATCAGTTTTGCCATTATTGATGTATCTGGAATATTAACTTTAAAAATATCTCACAATCTGTACTTACATTAGTACTAATTCATATCTTTTTTACCCATAATTACTTATTTTTGATTATTTTCTTTTCTACTTAAATTTCAGAATCACTATTTTAAAATTGTGCAGAAATTCTGGAATTTTTACGTTTATCGCTGTTGACGTTTGTAGTCCCAATACTCAACAATGAACACAGTAAATTGTACTTGTTTTCTGTTGATGCACAATGCTTTGAAATGAATCACCCCAAATAATGCACAATGTTATTTAACTCTTTCTTCTGTTATAGCCCAAGGCAACTTAGCTGACTTTTTACTCAGAGTCTCACCAAGCTTAAACCCAAGTGTAGGTCAAGGCAGCAATCAGGGTATCCACCAGTCATTAGGTCCTGAGAACTTAGCTCTGAAGGGTACAAACCCTTCAAAGTATAGCATAAATTGCACTTTTTGGTTCCCTTTGGCTTTCCTGACTCTTCTGTGCAGACGGTGAAGCAGTTTTTATGCCTCAGACAGAGGTAGTAGCACAGCATGGAGATTGTTCATTCAGCAGTTTAATTCAGTCTGAGATCTGAGGATCAGGAGGAGGAGTCGAGGAGAATAGGGTGTGTGGTGGTGTCAGCCTTTCATTGCTGGTGTTCTAGTAAATAGAGCTAAATCATACATGTATTTGTGGATAATTGGAAGATAATTATTAGTTTATTTACTTCAGTTGGTTTACTCAACTTTTCTAGTAAATGGGGAGGATGGTGTAAAGTAACTGTATTAATTTAAAATACACACCCATTTCTAAATGTTTCACTTGGTTTGCTATTTGCTCTGAAAGGAATGTGCTGACTAAAACCACTAATTATATCACAATGGAAAGATCTTAGTGTATTATGAGGAGGAAAGCATTAAAGCAAGGAGAACAGAAGTGTTCTTACTATGTTAGTTTACATCCTGAACTCTTCAGAGATGTCTTGTCCGTGCCCCACTAAGGTTTCAGGAAAGTGACTGCTTGCTCTTAAGTGATTTCTACTAACTTCCTCAAAATAACACAAGTATTTGAGATCCACAAGTGCTATGTACCTTCTTTTCATTGTGAAATATTTGCACAGTGAAGGCTTCCCAAAATCAAAACCTGCTCAGAAAACAAAGAAAACACAAAAGTAAGTTGGGAAGGCTTCTGAAAACCCTTACAGTTCATAAATTCCACTGTACACATAATTTTGATAGCTACCAAAGAATTCCTTGATGAAGTAAGCCTATCTCACCTGTGATTACCTTGTATCTGAAGAGAGCCACTGCTTCTTTCTTTGGCTTTGTTGATTTAGGCCATTTGTAAAGATGGGTCAGCCAGTGGAGACAAAGTGCTTTACTGTACATCCTTACTTTATGACTGACACAAACTGGACAGTGAGGCTATGCTCATGTCAGAGTCTCATCTACACTGTTTTAACAGGAAGAATCAAAACAGAAAAAAACCCATGCTAAAAGCAAAAATTTTAGAAAATAATTATTATAAACTTCATTGTGATTGTGAAAAGCAACATGACATTTTCAGGCATCAAGCAATCTAGAGAAAGTATTTTATAACCCCAAAGATAGGGAGGAGAGAAAAACATGAAATGTAGCAGGCATATATTGAAAGCTCATTCAATGACTCTTGTTTGAACTGAGATATCCCTCCTGTATCAATGGGCATTATCAGGAGACACAAAGCCAAGACACAGATCCTTCCCCCTACTCCCCCACTTCTTTCTCTCTCTCTCTCTCTCTCTCTCTCTCTCTCTCTCTCTCTCTCTCTCTCTCTCTCTCTCTCTCTCTCTCTCTCACACACACACACACACACACACACACACACACACACACTCACACTCCCTCATACTCTCTCTCTAACAGACATACCTAGTCTCACCCTCTAACACAGATACCATACACGCACAAACTAAATAAAGGGATGTGAAAACCAGATCATATCTTAGAGCCAAATCTTTTGGTGATAGCCCTTGTGTAAAGTAATATAAGGTGATTGGCAATCTCTTAAAAACCCTATTTGTTTGAATAATCACAGTTATTTTTGGTTGAATTCTCAACATAGTGTTTATGTGGTGGGCTACATTCTAAAATACAGCAAAAATGTAAAATTCTTTGTGTATTTTCCTCCAAAGAGTTTCTATAGAAGAATGTGCGTGGTTGCCTCCTTTCATAAACAACGCATCACCTAATACAAACACACTCAGAGCGCCTTCCTGCTTCCTGTTATTGCTAAACACTACCCTCTAGACACTTCTATTTTTATTCCTTATTTAGATGCCAAGATTTACATTTATCCTAAAGTTCAGAAATCTTATAGACAAATATTATAGCAAATCATGTTTCATGAATGTTCTTAATGTACAACTTAAAGGAATTGCAGAAATTTTCTACAAAATAAAGAGACAATTTTAAATATGGATCTGAGGTAGATGTAAACCAAAACACCTAATGAATTTTACCTCGAATAACTTAGGTCATATAAACAATACGAAGTTAACACATTATGGTAATAATATAAAAATCAAGGGTATTTGTCCACATGGTCTTTGCTTAGAATATATATATATGTGTGTGTGTGTGTGTGTGTGTGTGTGTGTGTGTGTGAAGACAAAGAGATTTAGTTAGGAGTGTGTGGTATATAAAGCCCTATATCAATTTAGTACACTCATTCATTTCATGTCCTTTTGCTAGACTTTAAGACCTTTGGGAGTTAGGGTTTTTGCTTGCTATTGCCCTCTTTCCCTTCCTTTCTCTTTTATCCTTTAGTGCTTCCTTTGAAATTTAACACCAATCAATTTTTGCTGTTGAAATAAATTAATAAAAAATTAGAAATGTTTTTGAGTATAAGGAGCAATGAACTATTTGTATTCATGCCCACTAAAATGAAGGGTCCAGAAAGGAGCAGACATCTCTGATAGCCAGGAGCCTTTGCTGAGTCAGTCACATGCATAGGAGTTGTGTGTCTGATTATAGATTGTTTGGATTGAGTTTCATATCCATTTTATTACTCAGAAGCATGATTAAATTTTTTTAAAAAATCCAAAACTAAAATCATGGAAAGAAAGGAGAATCCAAAAACACAGGTACTAAAGAGAATTGACAGGCATCCTAAGGAAGGTGGTGAAGGCGTAAGTTACAAAACAATCCCACACCAGTTTGGAATTATGATTAATAAAATGGTTATTTATTTAAAAGAAAAACTTACAGATCACTGTCCTAGACAACAGCCGTCTGCACAACCAAGAAAAGGGTCTACTAATAGGAAGGGATCTAGTAGCTGGAAGTGGAGTCTGAAGCAAGAGAGAGAGCTCATGGCTACTGCTGCTTTAAAAAGCAGCAGAGACCACACCTCAATGGGCTGGTATCCTAAAGGCTATTGGCTGAAGGAGCTGAAAGAGCTCCCGCAGCAAGGTAGAAAAGGTTATTTTTTAACAAAGCTCTGAAAAGAGCTTTTTTAAATGCTCTGAAAAGAATAGCTATAATCAATACTTTTATATCATCAAGGTATTTTAATTTAAATTATAAAGGACCAGGGAAGTATTGATTGGCCAATAACCAAGGGCATAAAAAATGCAAGACTTTCTTCTATAATTGCACTTAAGCTAGAGCATGATGCTATCTGTCTCCATTATGTTAAAACCCACAAATGCAATAAATTGTTTTTAAGCATTGTGATTGACTATTAATATAAGGTCTTTAACAAGCATTAATAATCAGTAAAGTTGAAGCAAATTCTCCTAGTAAATAGATGGCATGAAATATTCCCTTGGCACATTGAATTGTTTTGTCCATGCAATCAAAATATTTTCTTTGGACTAAATCTTTCACAATTAAATTGACGTGTTATTATTTCATTCAGCTGATTTTCAATTGAATCATGCCCATAGACTCCTAGCTACTACTTATAGTCTCTAATATGTTAGGGTAGATATCATAAGATGGCGTTGAAAGAGCCGTGCAGAATTTGCAGAGAGATGAATCAAAGATGTATTATGAAGCTCAACCGACTGTCAAGACAAGCAGATCCTTCTCTAGTTATTATGGTTCACTAGCTATTATGGTTTCAGTCCAGGTGCTATGTTCTTCTGATGGAGCTCCACTGGTAGACCGCTTGCCTATTTTACAGGAAGTTCTGGATTTCATCCCTGGCACCACACTGAACAAAGTGCAGTAGGGTACACCTATAATCCCAGCATTTGCGAGGTAGAAATAGGAGTATCTGAAGTTCAACATCATTATTGGTTACACAGCTAGTTTGGTAGCTTTCCCTCTTGCCCCCATATCTCTATATTTAAAATATGATATATGTAATTATATATTTAATATATGATATATAATATATAATCAGATATATGTGATATATTTAATTAAAAAAAAACAAAAAAAGATTTAAAAAACTATTTCAAGGAGTCAGGATGATAACTCTCCAGGATAACTAACATGGCCACAAAGTAGTAATTCAAAAGCAGACTATTTATGAATTTAGTCACAAGTATTAAGTTGCTTTGAAATGCTGAGCTAGCTATTGGACCGGGTCATATATGTGATAATATATAACATAACAAGGATAGTGGTGGGATCAGGATTGGAGTATCTGGCTGAAAGATCCAATATCACCACTTCCATGCATAAAAGAGGGATGGAAGTTACATAGGAGATTGTTAGATACTCACTCATAAATATAGCCAGGAAAATATTACAGATATCTTGGTTACAGTGTGCACCACTGTTGCCTTTATTATATCCTTAAATTCAAAATCCTACCAGGAGAATGTTCAGGGTACTTTAGTGTGTCAGTGATACATTTTTTTCCCTCAAAATTCGTAGTCTGTCTTCAGCCCTAGCCTTTGGATGATTTCATAGTCAATGTCCTATTGTAAGTCTGTATTTCACCAGGACTCTGCTTCTAAAATAAAACATTTGCTTTATGTATATGAGAAGAAAGCTACCTATGTTCAGCTTTCACAGGAATAAGGGAGTGTCTTAAATCATTGTTTACTTGGCCCCTCTCATAGGGCTCCAGTGTTGAGGTCTTTTCCCATAAGGTACATAATAATATTATTTCCCATGACTATATATCTGTCAGAGGATTATTGAAAATAATAGATAATGTACAAAGAAGAAGAGAAAAAGATTCTGTCCATTTATGGTCTCATCATAGAATTACACAGTGCCATTCTGTTATAGTTCATTGTATAAACATTCAAACTTCAGTAAAGTGCTGTGTTTCAGGTTGAGTGAGGCTGGGTGATACATGGTATGGGTAATATAGATATGACTGGAAGGCAGATGTCTTTGGTGACCATCTGGAAGTACTGAAGACTATATGAAATCTACTATTTCTTGCTGTTTCTTTGAATTTAGAAATACTAATATAAAATAGCTAAAAAGCATTTCCTCGTTAAAGAAAAATGTTGAGTGATTTCTTTTAAAAAAAAGAACACATTTGACTTATGACCCAACATTTCTTTTAGAATAATTAAAAGATACATCCCATGAAAATATGTGTATGATGAATCATAGCAATTTTATCTGCAATAGTAAAAATCTGGAAGCAATCAAAACACCCTTCAACATGTAAATAAACTGTAATAAACTGTAGACCACCATAACTTAGAAACACTGCTTATCAATAAAATGTAGGAATCTATTGTGTATACAATAATTTGCATAGGCTGCAGGAGTGAAAAGTAGAAAAGTAGTCATTCCCAATAGTAGATCATTCTGTATGAGAAACTTATACTTCATTCCTCCATTACACATTTGCTTTCAAGTCCACAACTTGTAATTCATGGTATACATACCAAGTCACACAGAAACAGAAGTACATGGAAAGAGGTAGAACAAGAGAATCCCTCTTGCAGGCGTTCACGAAATGTCTCCTTTTGTCTAATGACTCACTCCGGAGCTGAGAATCTGTAGGGAAGCAGGCTGGAATAACCTCTGAGGGAGTCATCCCATTGCACAGAGGATCTCCTCCATCCTCATACAGAGGACCTGCACATTGATAGAGCAACTTACATGTGTAAGTTCTACTTCACGTTAGACACTTCTGGGAGATGCTAATCATCCCAGCAAGTAAACTTCTTGTACCACAGAGACAAGGCTAATATAAAATCAAGAAGTTTTGTTTCCTCTAACTTCGTGAATAGAAAATGCACTAATTTAAAAGAATATGGCAGAGTTTAATTGTACCCGAGGCTTGCCCTGAATTTGCTATGTAGTCATACATAGGATCCTCCCAGTGCTAACTGAAGTTACAGGTGTGGGCTACCACATCCAGATGAGTGTCTGCTTTGCTTCTCCCTCTCCCAAAATACCATCATCTTAAATCATGTGGTATAAGGCCAGAAGCTCCTCTAGTCAAAAGCTGTACTATAAGAGATAGGGCTGAGCAGTGGTGGTGCAGGCCTTTAACCCCAGCACTCAGGAGGAAGAGGCAGGCGGATCTTTGTGAGTTCGAGGCCAGCCTGGTCTACAAGAGCTAGTTCCAGGACAGGCTCCAAAGCTACAGAGAAACCCTGTCTTGAAAAACCAAAAAAGAAGAAGAGATAGGAAAACATTTAGACATTTGAGAGCAATAGGTATATTTTTATTGAACTCTGCAGTAAATATTAACATTTAATTTAAATTTATGTGCAAATAATATTTAGGTTAGCATTTTTATTATGTTCAGTTTAATATATAGTTGTTTTTAAAAACTAATTATGTGTGTGTGTTTTTTGTATGTCCTTGTGTACAAGAGTACAACTGCCCCATACAGGCCATTAGAGGGCATCAGATCTCCTGAACCTGCAGTAACAGTCAGTGGTGAGTCACCCCAAGTGGGTGCTGGGAACCAAACTCAGGTCCGTTGCAAGAGCAATGTGAACTCAACTGCTGAGCTATCTCTCCAGCCTTCATGTTTTGTTTAGTTTAAATGTTTCGTAAAGAGTTTCCCTTTCCTTTTTTTATATAGATTGTTTTTCCTAACACTTATGACTATTGTTTACATTTTCCAGTATTTTAATTAGTATTGCTTTAATTCAAACATAATACACACACACACACACACACACACAAAGAAACATGATGGATAGCAGATTCCAATGTGTAATCACAAGCAATGCTGTGCATTTAAATAAAAACCTATGTCTGATTAGCAAATGACTATGCTGTTTCTCAAATTCACATGTAAAGCAAAGATTTGACCTCCTGCTTACCAATATTTCTATGAAAGAAAGAGAAAGAAAGCACATCTTAGGCATATTTGATGCCCACTGCACATTTCACCGTACACCTTCCTTTTGGTTAGCAGTAGCTATAATATTACCCTGAAGAGAGCCAAGTGGGTAGAACACTCCCTTCCCTGTGTGTTTGGCCCACCATCAGAGTCCCTGGCAATGGAGTATGTTAAATCTTTTTTTCTCTCCTGCTTGCTTCTACTCAGGTTCTCAGCTGAAAACAATATTCAACAGCTACAGCTCTTTCCCATAAATAGCCTGCCCCCAATAGACCCAGACAAAGCTTTTGGCTATCAGCAGCCACACCCCAAATTTGCTACTATTCTACTTTAAAACTACATTTAAAATAGCTCCTTTAACTCCATTTTCATGAAACAATTCTTAGGGAAAGATATTGGTTCTCCCTTAAGATATTGGGATAAATATGCCTAGAGGCAAAGTAGAAAGTCCACTTTGCAAAGCAGTACAAGTCAACCCCATAAATGGGAATTGGGAATTGGGGTACCTATTTCTTCCTTAAATGTGCTGGTTAGCCTAAGTCTCTGGAAAGTCTAGGAGTCTGAGTTAATTTGCAGTCTATGGTGGAGTTCGGAAGTGCCTTTGGAAGCCAGGTTGAGTTATTACCAAGATTCACAAAGTTCCGGTACTCATTACCATCGGCTTAGCTCACCCGCTATTGCAAGAAAATAATTGAAAGCATGTTAGGGATCATGTGTTTTTATCTAACCTGAAGAGCTCAGCAGCAAAAATGGTATAGATTCCATAACATCTATATGTATCAATCCATCTAGCACAGATTGTGTTTTGTACAAAAGATGTTCCCTGCCATGGGCTCATGTGTTTGAACACTTGATCCCCATTCGGTGGTGCCATTTGTGAATGTGTTATAAAATCCTTAGAGATGGAACCTTGATGAAAGAAGTATGTTACTATATAACAACTCATCACACGATTCTCCAGACATGATAAGAGAATTAAATCAGGAGTATAGTACTTGGAATGGATGCTCAGTAGGATATGTTTATAAAAAGTTGACAGCTGAGCTAGGAGGGTAGCTCCATTATTAGGGAGCTTGCTTAGAATGCATATGGTCCTGGGTATCAGCCCAGCACATAGTGCAGGCATGGCTCTGCATACCTGTAATCTCAGCACGCTAGAGGTCAAGGTAGAAGGGGCAGAAAGTCAAGGTCATTGTGGGGTATATAGTGATTTCTGAAGGTAGCCTGGGCTACGTGAGATCCTTCTAAAATAGCAGCAAGATAACTTGAACATTGACATGTTGAGTCACAAGCACATGCATCTTGGGATCCTTAAAGCATAGATATTCTACAAAACAGTGAGCTTTTAAGGTGAGGCATTGGGAAAGAGTAAGAAGTGAAACCTGGCAGAGGAAATTGTGTAGCATTTACCCAGATAGTGGTGGGATGCTCACAGTTCCTATAACACATCTTGATGCTTATGTATATGGAAGAGAAGGGGTTGTCAGATGTGGGGGAGAGAAAGGAGAGGCACAGGGAGAGGGATACAAAATAGATGAGGGTAGGAATTTTAAAAAATGTGTTTGAAGACTCTTCTTGAGCCCCCAAAACTTCAGCCCCACTGGTGAGGTGGTTGATTGTCTTCAGTTTCTCACACCTGTGACTTCTTTGGCAAACCCTTCATCATCTCCTGCCATAAAACACTCATGCTGGCCTATTGCCCTCCCGGGCCAGACTGTGCATGGCTACAGACTGACATTGCTAATGCCTTTATCATGGCTGCCTTCTGTAACTTAAGCCCTTCATCATCAGGGCAAGAGGTTATTGTTAGACTCCAATGCACCCTTATTCTCGGCAGCCACTCCCTTCCTCAGGCTCTTCGTTCATGAGTTGAGAGCCAGGCCAACATATGTCCCAACTGCAGGTAGCTTCTTCCAGCTCTTTTTGTACTTCAGTTGCCGTCTTGGTTTGGGGTTAGAAAGCTCCCTTGTGTCCTTTTTGATGTCAAAGGTGTACACACAGCATAGTTCTCTCTAAAATAATCTCCTAATAAATGCTGCCCGTGGCTGCTAGAGCCATTTCTACAGCCCTTTAGAGCTCTAAGGGGAGAGAGGCGGCAGGGTACCATCACTCACATTTTATATTCTGTGCGAGGTCTAGCACCTGCTGTGGAACTCGGCATCTATTTTATCTTCATGCTTTGGCCCGAACTTTTTCTTTCTTCTTCTTCTTTTTTTAATTCTTCAAACTGCTGCCCTCCTGTGTTGACTGTGTTTCTATGCTGGGAAGCATTCTGGGAAGGAAGCCAGCTCTGAATTTACATTGGTCATCAATCAGGCGATTCATTAAAGTTACTGCATAACTGAACATCCCCACACGTCGCTTCCCTGAGAGTTACCACTTAGTACTGCAGATGCCCCGGAGAGACCTGGCTTTATGACACGTGTTGTTTCTGCAATGTAAAATCTAAGAGCATTTATGAGTGCACTGGCCACCCAAGATTTTCAGTTTCCTGTATGCATATCAAGGCCTGGGCCTTAGAGAGATCTCAGAAATAATTCTATTGTTTTCAATATTGTGTGGTGATCAGATTCTGCAATATGTGGGAATTGTTCCTACAAACCTGTACAGCTAGGAGAGGACTCTGAAATGGAAGGTATTGGCTCAGGACCCCCAAGGCCAAGTTCTCAGCACAAGGAGATTCATTTGCCCCAGAAGGACAGAGGGAAGGGAAAAAGAAACAAAAACAGAAGATAGAGGATGAAGGAAAAGGGGAAAGGAACAAAGGAAAGGGGGAGGGATATTTTCCCAGACTGACACAACACTGTCTCTGGATAGAGGGGAGAGGGGAGAGAGAATCAGCTCATAGGCAAATGGTGATTGATTGATTGATTTATTTATTTATTTATTTATTTATTTATTTATTTATTTATTTATTTCGAGA
The DNA here is from genome assembly GCA_028555095.1 of Dicrostonyx torquatus. NCBI lineage: Eukaryota > Metazoa > Chordata > Mammalia > Rodentia > Cricetidae > Dicrostonyx > Dicrostonyx torquatus. The sequence goes on from JAQHUG010000080.1 coordinate 6,624,752, forward strand.
CAGGGTTTCTCTGTAGCTTTGGAGCCTGTCCTGGAACTAGCTCTTGTAAACCAGGCTGGTCTCGAACTCACAAAGATCCGCGTGTCTCTTCCTCCCGAGTGCTGGGATGAATGGCATGCGCCACCACCGCCCGGCCAAATGGTGGTTTATAGAGATAAAATGGGAAACCCCATGTTATGTTGAGGATTTTTATTTTAACTGGGCATGTTAATTAGGTGAACCAAATGGGGCTTTTGATTTCTGGACTTTAAAACTTAGATAGCTGGACCTTGGTGATCAGCCTCAGGAAGAGGATGTGGCCAAAGAAGGAATTAGACCTGTGTGGCTAGCTTTAGGCATGTAATCTACTGGTTTGTAACAAAGCAGAGGGAATCAAGGTCTGGCAGAGCTATGCTTGCTATTCTCAAACTGGCCAGGGTCCCTTCAAGCTCCTGTTTGTCCTGTATACTTACTGTAAAGTTTTACATATGTTCAGCAGAAGCCTAATATATTTCTTTTTATATTATAAACACATACATTGTATCATGTTATTTAATGCAGTTTTAAGTGTATATTTGTATAAGACTAAAGCTCTAGCAGTGGCTTTCCACCTTCCTAAAGCTGTGACCCTTTAATATAGTTCCTCATGTCGTGGTGACCCCCAACTATAAAATAACTGTAATTTTGCTACTGTTAGGAATCATAACATAGGTATTTAATATGGAAGATATCTGATTCCAGATATACCACAACCTTGTCTTTCCATTGTGTGATACTGTGTTTTCAGGGACAAAGATTTCTTTCCAATGAAAACTGAACCAGACAAATATGATGCTTTTTAGTACCACTGTATATCAACATTCACACTTCTGTTCAGGTTCTCCGCATTGTGTCTGGGAAGAAGTGGTCAAAGAAAGCGCATAGGAGTTACTAGAAGTCATTTAAGTTACCAGCGAATATGTAAGGTAAAACGTGTCAGCAGGTTGATTATCCTTTTGTCTTTCCCATTTTTGAATGGCCACACAGTTAACTCCCTTATCTTCTCCCTCTCTATCTGTCGGCCTGCTTCTTACACTTGGAATGAGAAACCAGAATCATGAGCTGTCTTCACCTTTTCCTGGGGGTCGTCTGTTACCTGGGACTCTCGAGACTGTAAATGGTTTGAAAAATTGAACCCTGATGAACCACTTTTGATACCCCCCCCTTTTCTCATTAAACATTAGAGAAAAGTTCACTGCTGCTGACAAAGTAGTTGATTATGACTGGAAGGAGCATCGTGTTGGCAGCTACAAATTAGATCACCCTGGACTGGTTTTGTGTTTTGCTGTTTCAGCTGCCATGAATGACTACAGCAAAATACATTTCTTATTAATATGAATAAATAAGTCAGGTAGAAAATTACTTTAAAGACACTGGCTTTGGCATTGCACCAGGGATTTCCGTTCAGATGAATGCAGGATCCTGACAGGAGCGTCAACATCACCATCAGCACGGGTCTGGTGTGAGTTTGAATTTATGTGTTTGAAAATCATTTGATAATATTTAAAAGCGATCACAAACCCTTTTGCCTACCCCATTTCTCACTCCTGCCATAATTGGCAGTGTAAAGGCAATGCTTTAAAAATTAGAATTGTTATTTGGCAAATTAGTACTTATATTAATGGCTTAAATGAAAGATAAGCTCATTTTTGCAGCTCAAAATAACATGAATAAAAAATAATGAAATTCTGGGAAAGAGTCACTGAAGTTTAATACTCATGCAGATGACCGAAATACAGAAGAAACATGCATTGTGTATTTTTGCTCATGTTCTAAGTGTAAGTATATATATTTATATCCATATATATATATATATATGGATATATATATTTATATCCCTATATATATATATCAAGACTATATAATAAATGTATCAAACATGTTATTCAATCTGTTGACATTTTATGAATGGATTCGTTTTATTTGTCGTTTTCATTTGAAGACCTCAGTAGTTTCAACTTCTCTGAATGTTTCACTCATCTGAAGCAATTTTCCTGGTGCTGTCATTATGCTCAGACTACTCTAGTCCATAGGTCTGCAAGTGATGCTGTCCTGGGAAATTTACCCAAGTGATTGGTCAATCCTACCCACTCATCCACTTTGCAGGGACAGTGATCTCTATGGGAGAACCACTTATTTTGATGAAATGATTTCTAAGGCATTTACTTAAAATCGCATCCAATTGTTAACAAGTGTAAGATAACACCCAGGAATATGTACTACATCATTGTCAAGTTTACTCAGCTTTTTTCTTTTAAACTCATAGTAGTGACCCTTAGAACAACTCCAAGGTAGAATTAGTTGACTAGTCTTAGTGCATAAGTATAAAAAGGAAAAACAAACAAATAAAATTAGGAATGCACATGGGGAAATTACTGAATTACTAAATTTCTAACTAATACTTTACACAATGAAAGTCTGTGTCTTACAATTCAGTATGTTCAATAAAAATTATGCTTCTACTTATCAAGTTATAAGAAGCTAGCAATGTGATTTATCTTTCTGGGGAGTGTTTGGGTTCAAATTAACATGGGGTTTGTTTAATACCTTCTATATCATTATCACATGGCAAGTGATAAATAAATGATTATCTCTGTTGTTTATAAAATAAATGTGTAGCTTTTATATGATTTTGGTTTTCAATTTTAATCTTTAAATGTTCTTGTAAGGATGCACAAATAAATAATATACCACATACAATGAAAAGCTACATGGAAAAGGAAATTATCATTTTATTTCTATTAATGAAATATCAATGAAATTTTAAAAATTTAGAAGGGGTGACATCACTATGTATCAAGGAGCATATTCTTTCCAATTTAAAATAATACCCTATGTATTTATGAGGAAAAATTGTGTTCTTAATTAACTATTTACCCATTTCTCATTTTTCACATTCAAATGGATCTTTTTTATTTTTTTCACCTTTCATACAATGGCAAGTTTTAAATTTTAATTTTCTTACAAGTGACAGCATAGAAATCCATTTCTAATTTTGGATCTGAGAATTCAGAGCACGACTAAGCAGTCATAGAAACAAATGACAGAAGACATCTAGATTCCTCAAAATATCTTCCAACAGATAGTATGTGTTATGCAAAGAAAAAAAATAAGTTGCAGGCATAGTACCGGAAAAATAAGCACAGTGGAGTAAAAATTGATATTTCTCAGCAAATATGTGTTTCAAAGAAAATAAAGCTTAGTTACTGGGAAGAACAGTGGGATATGGAAAAATTTGTGAATATTTTAAAACAACCTTGTCAACATGTCAGTGAGCTTGAGAAAGTGCTGACAAATTTTTATGATGAATTTCATATCAAAATAATTACCCTCTTTTCAGATTGATTGGTTGATGTAGTTCAGTTTTCTGGCATGGCAAGAATGCAATTCAAAAAATGTTGAATTTATGTTCTTATAATGCCATTAGATCCTGTTTATTTTTCAAGTTCTACTTGGGTTTCTACTCCTTGTCCACATCACATGTCTCTTTCTTGAACAGGCATTCACAGCTCTGTCAGGAATAAGCTTAAATTGATATAAATCAGACTAGACGAGGAGGCTAACATTTAAACTGGTAGACCCCATGATGTGATCTATGATCACAGCAGAAACCAAGAGGAAACCAAGAGGAAGATGTGGTCTGTCACATCTGGGTCACTAAGAGCAGAGAGATGCTAATTACAGGTGCCAGGGCACAGGGAATGTTGTGATGAGATACATGTCTGCAGAAGGCATTTAGAAGCAAATCTTGTGGGGAATGCCTCTCTGTCAAACATCAAGGGATGGTAAGTTTTGATTGAAGAAGTATTCTTAGAGTCATTCCAGGTTTAGTTCTTAGATCCGATAAATAAAATTGATTAACTTGATGTTGTCTATACTTTCATGTTAATAATTTTTTTTTTTACTTTCTTAGGCTACTGGGTCATCATCTAGTCCAACAAGAAGGGGATAGAATGAATAAGGAGTGCAATACAAAATAAATGAATGAATACTCTCATAACTTATAATAGCCCATTATTCTTATCTGTGTTAGCCACATGGCTCAGTACCTTTTTCAGCGAGGCAGTCACATCTTGCTTCTTCTGTGACTGTGCCAGGACTGTGGAGCAAGCTTTCCTCTTCCTAGGATTATCCTGTTCTCATTGACTCACCTCTACTTTCTGTCTGGTTGCCCCGCCTATACTTCCTGCGTGACTACTGACCAATCAGCATTTATTTAAAATATAATTGACAATATACAAACAATTGTCCTACTCCAGAGATTTAGGGTCAAAGGTCAGCAACTCTAAGATTTATAATACTGATGATGTAATAGTGATGATAATTTTATCTTCATCCTCAAGTTGAATGGATTTGAAATCACCTAGGAGACATGTGTCTGTGTTACATCAATAAATACATCTCTTGGGAGCAGTAACATCCCATGGGCTAGGCCAATACTGAACTAAAAAGATTTAAAAACTGTTAAAAGCTAGGGAGTACCATGGCTCATCTATGAATTCCTTCTGTGGATTCAAGAAGAACTCACACTCGAAATTCCTTGACTTCTCTGCCACAGCAGACTGTATCCTCTCAAACCATGAGCCAATATAAACCTTCCTTTCCTTCAGTTGCTTGTCAGATATTAGCCACAACAAAGAGAAATTACTGACTACTAGAAGGAAATAGTTGTTAGCAATGCTACTTGTGACCAAACTAACCCAAATCAGTTCATGTCTTGAGGAAGGTGATATCAGCAACCAGAGCAAATGATTTCAAGACAGAAGCAATATAGCTATGTTGATCATGATGGAATAGAATTTTTATAGTTTAGTGAGGTTGATACTGCTTAAGACTTAGACAGGCTGAACACTCTGTATTTCCAGATCCCATACAGGTTGACAGCACTGGTTTCAAAGGTCTCCATGTTAATGGAAAGAATAAGAAAACTTCTCATCTCATTGCAGAAGTCCTGATGAAGTTAGGCTTAATATGTGTGAGTGTGTATGTGTGTATGAGTTTAATCATTATATATACATGTATATATGTAATCATATTATATACGATTATTATAGGTGTAATATTTTCCAAAAACTGCAACCTAAAGCCATTTCTCTGATAACAACATACGGCCTAAGCTTTATCTATTAAGTACAATGATGTATGATGAGTAATGTTTAACTCACTGCCATCTTAGTGAAATACACTAAGCACTGGGTTGGAATTCGCACACTGTTTTCAGAAATTGGAGGACTGAGCAGAAGTAGAAAAGGACTCCTCATGGTCATGAATTAGGAATTAAGTGAGAAAAATCTTATTGGCTACATTTGCAATGCAGTTCTGTGGAGAAGTCCAGTCATCACCGTATTCTCATCCCTATTTCATCACATGGCTTAAATCATCATTTCCAAACTGGCTGATATTTATTCAAACTGTTTTAGAACATTTGTAAGCTGATTTCCTGTCTCCTATTTCCTATCAATGCCCCTAACCCTTGTAAGCACTGCTGGTCAGGTAATTGTCTGCATTAGTTTGGCTTTTGTTCAGCCTTGGGAAAGTTCAGTCTTTGGTTATCTTTTGCTTCAGATCGATTTCTTGCCTTACAACCCAACTTCACCATTGTCCCATCAGTTTTAAGTTGTCTCCATAATACTTTGTCTCCCCACCCTGCACTTTTGCTCATTCCCCCCAGTATCATTTGAAAATGATCCAGATCTACTCTGTAAAGTGTGTGTGTGTGTGTGTGTGTGTGTGTGTGTGTGTGTGTGTGTGTGTGTGTGTGCGTGCACGTGTCCTTTTGAGCAGGACTTTATCATTTAAAATTTGTAGAAAGTATTTTAAAATAAATATGTAATATTTGTTTTTTCTGAGTCCTACTTCCTTTTCCTATTGAAGCTCCTGAGAGTTTGGTTTAGATGCCATTATTAAGCCAGATTTGGTGGTGTGTGATGGCTGCACTACCAACTCTCAGAAGCCCAACCAAGGAGAATTGTTATTTTGAGACCAACCTTGGTAAACAAGCTATTTCTCAAAAGAAAAGACAAAGAAATATATAAAAATGTAAATAATTTATCTGAAATACAGTAACATAATGTGTAATAATAGGCATTCTGTCTCTAAAATGTTGGCAGGGTAAAATTTAAAGTTAACACACACACAGAGCACTGAAGGGATTTTGATTCATTAAATATTTGTTATCCTAAGAAAAAGTCTAAAGAACTGGATTCAGTTTCCATGGGTAAATAAGGAGAATAATAAATAGAGGCAATAACTGCCAAAAAAGATGTAAGTTGAGCTGTTGCCATCTTTAGTGTGAGGTTAAAATGATTTGTTACACTGCATTGTTTTTAGTAAGTGGGCTTTCATAATGTCTGTTTGAAGTAAGCACCCTCTCTTAGCTTCTGGCTGACAGATTCAGTAAGGGAAGCAAGACTCATTGCCTGACCCCTCCCTGTCAAGAAGGAAAGCCAGGCACATAGTGCCAGTTCTGAACTTCAGCAGGGGAAAGGACTCGGTCATATTAGCAAAGTGGAGCAGCATCCCCATGCTGAAAACTGCCCTTCAGCAGAAAAGAAGAGCCCGTGTTGGGCATGAGGGAAAGATTTCCAGTGCTGGCTACTCATGCTGGCTCCTAGAGCCCTTGAAAGTGGCGCTCCACAATCTTAATTATCCAGTGGTCCAGCCATAGGAAAACACAGCTTTTCAAATCTTCAAAGGGAAAAAGGACCCAGGGGGAGTGTCACCTGTCTTACTAAAATGAAACCGAGAGTGCAATAAAGGTCAAAGATGTCAGAGAGCATTTGTAATATAAATGTATGTGTTTGATCTATAATCTCACACATATATATTTATGTATGTGTTAATCAGGAAGCAGTTTTCTTCAAGTGTGTGATTCTTTCCACTGTTACTAAATTTGAATTTGTTGAATACAATTAAGTTTTATTTCTCATCAATCAGTAAGTATGGTAATATTTGCTAGGTTATCTGATGTTGAACATTATTATATTCCTATGAGTGTTCCTGTTTCTCACAAGCAGATTCAATTTCTCAGTAGCATTTTATTCAATTTTATCTGTATAATAAATGATATTCATGTGTGATTTTTAATTTTCTTGTTTTCTTCTTATCTAATTTACATTTATTTACCAAATAAGTCAGATGACTAGTTGTCTGATCATCAATCTTCCTTGAATAAAATTTCAGAAGCAATTTTAGATGACATCAAATGCAAAGTTGGCCTGGTTCTTCAGAGTGCATCAAGGATGCTTTCAGAAACTATCAACACAAGAGAATTTAGCACATGCACGCACACACACACACACACACACACACACACACACACACTGCTTTCCCTGAGAAATGCCAATAATATAATAATAGTTGGGATGTTGACAAATGACTGAATGATCCTTAAACAGAGAGATACACTAAAGATGGATTATCTTCACAGATGAAAGGGAGAGCAGGGGCAATTAAATCTCGTTCTTAATCCCCAGGAAGACTTAAATACTAGACATACAGCTCTTTCCTCTTGGAGAGGCTGGATGTGCAGTCTTTATTCGGCCCCATTTCTTCCTCCTTTGAAAACAAAACAAGATAAAACAACACCAACAACAAAATAAACAAACCCATGTTCCCCCAATGTTTGTTCTGCTTCTGTCCCTTCAGTGGTAATTTCCCTCTTGTGATATTTTCTCGTGTCATTTTTTTTCCCTCAAGTTGGTACATGAAAGGTCTTTATCATTTCATCCAAAGGACTTGCAAAACACTTGTGTTTGACTTAGGAAGAAAAACTCTACATTGCAGACTATTACTAGTCTGACATGTTTTTTTTTAAATAATTCCTACATCTATTGGGACTGAAACTCCTTATGACAAGGAATTTTCCTAAAGTTCATACGTTTTTCCTCTAATTGCATGTATGTATTTGTGTTTCTGTGTGAATATGTTCATATAACACTCTATGAATGTGGAAGTCCAAGGACATCTTGCAGGTCATATTATCATCTTCCACCACATGGGACCAAATTTTGATCATCAGTCTTATTGGCAAAGCATGTTTACACATGGCATCATCTAGCAAGCTGAAGTCCATACTTCTTGACTCTTATTGGGCTCTTTGTTTCCAAGAAGATAGAAATTCCAATTTTTGGAACTTTTATTGTCCATTTATTGATTTAAATTATAAATTCATGGGAACATTTTAAGCGCTAAGAAAAACATTTTCATTCTCTTTGGGGAAAATGATGACATCTAATTGGTTTATTGGCAGTCAGTATTGAGAAAACTTATGTGTTTATCTTAGTTTATATACTTGCCTGAGTTCATAATTTCCTGCTCTGCAACTGGAGAATAGCATGGAAAAATACATAGATGACCCAGGAAGATAATTTTGATTTAGCTATTAATTAAAATTATGCTATACATCAATAGTTATAAAAGCTATCACATGTGTTAAATAGAGCCTATAAAAGTTTTTCTCTGTTTTATAGTCTGTGTCAGCTTTCCGAAAATCAAACTGTAGAAATTTTCATTTATATAACTGACCTAGATTTCCAGGGCTTTTTGAGAACATCGACCAATGTCTGAAGCCAGTCACATTTTCCTCACTTTGGGTGGAAGTGTCAGTTGTCTGTGTTTTCCAGAACTTCTACCATTTCTCACTAGATTTCTTTCATTGGGGTGTTAACTGTGATTTCCCTGCCTAGTGGACTAAGTTGAGCTCATGAGCTGTTCAGATGAAGTTGTACCTTCTGCTAGGCCTTTGGTCATTATCTGGTGGCGGGTCCCAGTTGCTATTGCTACTACAGTTAGTCTGCCTCAGACTCTTACAGCACTGTGGGGCATTATCTCGCCTTAGGATGGATATTGAACTTCTTAGTATGGGCTCTGTTGATTCTCCTACCTGCAAGGAGCTATAATAGTCCTGGCCATCATATGCAAACAACTTAATCTATAATGTCCCAGAAATCCCCACCTACTTCTACAATTATATATGGTGACCTTTAACAGAGTACATCCAAAGTCACCCAAGGAATCACAAAATCTACATGCGGAATTAAAGCAAATGTGAATCAGACACTTCAATCAAGAGACCTTAGGAAATAATCAAATAAATTTCTGCCCTTCACTTCTTCAGGGAGATGGAGAATGGAGATTCTAGAATCTTCTTTAAAGATGCTAAGAACAGTCGTGGTCTTCGTTTCATGATCACTTCATGAACATGCAGCTCACTTGGAAAATCATCTCATCATCATCTTGAATTCTTTACTTTGGTCTGATGCTGTGGGATTGTAGCTCTCAGAAAGGCTTTTGCCAGGACACTTTTTCCTGGGAACCTGGAAGTGGATACCCACCTCTCTCATTAATGTTATCTGTCTGATTGATCTGCTTCAGACTTTCAGAGTTCTATTTTCACTTTATTGTTTTTAATCTTCCCTTTTTTGTTTTAGCAATGTGGATATATTTGTATTGAGATACAGAGACAGTTCTAGTTGTTTAGAATTACTTAAAATTATTTTTGTAAATACTATATTTTTCATGTAATAATTTTCTTATTTGAAGCCTTTAGAATGCCCTTAAAGCACAAATATTCTTGCTAAGGACACACTATGTAACTGCGTGAATGTGTGTTGGTAGGAAATAGCTATAAGCAGTGTCCTTACACACTAATCATGGTCGTCCACAACATTAATTGATAGCTCATTAGTGTGGCGATGGTATTAGTGGTGAATACCCAGCAGGATGTTTCTTCTTTTCAGAATTTCTTAATGTTCTGTTGATATGAGTTCATCTTACCCTAAAAATAGTCTTTGCTTCAGGCTACCTATTAAATAAAATTAGTGGGGATATTGATAATGTTCTGTTAATTTTATCATCTGCCACAACATAGAGATTTACCTCTCTAGATGTCTTTCAGAGCAAAGAAAGGAAGAATCAAACAAAGGTCTTCTAAGACAAGCCCAAGTCTTTTCCAAATTGAGGGAATTCCTGAACTGTCTGGCTTGCTTCTGCTACTGCACATGGTGGATTATTGTGTTGAAAATATATGGCTGTCTTAACAAGAGGATTCTATGTACATTTCCCATAATGATCTGAAGACACCTAAGGAAATGAATAAAAAGGGTCAGCCATGTTACTGTAAATGGTATTCTTTACATTAACAGTAAGGTTAGAAAGGTTCAAACTTGCAAGCATTGGCCTTTTGTCTTTTAAGGTATGCATTTATCTGTTCCCCGCTTATAATATATTGCAACAGCTCTAAGATTGGACTTACATTAATTCTGACTGATGGAGAAGTTCTAGTGAACCTCCTTCAGCAGTGTTATATCATGGAGAAAAATAAAGGGTAATTAGAAACGAAATGTCACAGGGAAGCTCTTGACCTGTTGTCTCAATCCTAGTGATATTGAATTGCAATAAAATCTGCAAGCCCCATTTAGTCAGTAGTCAATATGATTAAGGTCCTGTTAGTGTTTCTAGAGACCCAGCATCTATACTAAACATTTATACTCGAGTCTGACTAAATTATTCAATGTAATTTCCGAAGTGTGTGTGTGCAGGCAAATCAATAACAGAGAATGATCGGGTTATCGTGTTGTATGTCATGCAGTTAAATTATTCACAAAGCCCACTTTTTACTCAATCTATTAACACAACAGACTGAGGAATGCTCTTCACTTTGGTGGTGGGGAAAGGCAGGGTAATACATTTAAATTATATAATCAAGACACACCTGGTTCTAGCATAGCTACTCTTGAGTTTCTGTAAAACGGAGCACTGTGCAGAGCACACTACATTCTAGGAGAATAGAGAATAGGATGCATGGGTTAAGAATCTGAGATAGGAGAGAGTGGATATGCCCTTTCCACCTTTATGTTTCAAATTCTTGGCATATACCAACTCTATTCAGTAGTAAGCTTGTTTGTTTTTTAATCTTTCCAGTAGGGCACATCAGGTATCCTTTTCCCTGCTTTTTTATTGATTTTATATACCAACCATAGTTTCCCCTCCCTCCTTTCCTTCCAATCCCTCTCACCGTCCCTATCTACTCCTCAGAGAGAATACAACCTCTCATGGGGAATCAATTAATCCTGGCATACAGAGTTAAGGCTGGACCAAGTCCCTCCCCACTGCATCAAGGCTGACCCAGGTATTGCACCATAGGAAATGGGCTCCAAAACCCAGTTCATGCACCAGTAATAAATCCTGTTCCCACTGCCAAGGATCCCACAAATAGACAAAGCCTCACAACTGTCACCACATTCAGAGAGACTAAGTCAGTCCCACACAGGCTCCTCAGCTGTTAGTCCAGAGTCTCTGAACTCCCCCTAGCTAGAGTCAGCTGTCTCTGTGGTTTATCCCCATCATAATCTTGACCCACTTTGCTCATATAATCTCTCCTCCCTTTCTTCAACTGGACTCCAGGAGCTCAGCCCAGTTCTTGGCTGTGGATCACTGCATCTTTTTCCATCAGTTAGTGGATGCAGGTTCTATGATGACAATTGGGGACAATCAGTCCCCAATCTGATTACAGGAGAAGGCCTAGTACATGTTGTGTTATGTGAAAATCTCTCCCCCATCTTCTTCTTTCATAGTGTGACAGATAAAGGAGATCATGAACTAACTGCTGGAATATCATCATTCCAGGAAGTCTCTATTATGTTCATCCCCAATTTAAGAAGATACAGCATTGTTTATAGAGACATTTTCTAAGTCCTTCAGAGTGTGTGGTTTGTTGATTATATATGACTGCCACTCCAAAAATCATTGTGTCAAATTCCTCAATGACTGCCAGCAATCATCCTTTTAATAAACCAAGATGATATATTTTCATACTTAACTTACCTGCCATTCCTTTTGAGATATGTTATTTTCTTATTTCCTTGACTCTACAATCTCATAGGTTTTATATAAACTACTCAATATTTCCTCAAGAGTCATTTGTACCCTTCTTTTCTCGGCTAATCTCCTTTCTATGGCAAGAATAAGTCCCTACGTCTATTTTTTGATTAAAATTACACTTGGCAATGTGGTTATTTGATTAGTTATGTCTTTACCCCTACATGAAGCAGATGGTCTGTGCTTGTGTCTGAGCTAAGCCTCAGATTTAAGCCTCTTTTACTCTACTTTATCCCATTAACCATTAAAAGAGTCACGGCTTCCCTTGCCATCGATGAACACAGACTTTCAGTTTGAGTTTTTCTGAGGAAACAATTCTTTGGTTTGTGCACTGATTTTATTCCTCTAAATCAGGAATATCCTACATCTTGTTAGGCATTTCATTGCACTTTGGGGACAGAGTTGGTGACGAGAAAGTAGAAGCCACGCTGAACATGGAACTTAGATACACTCAGCTGACTAACACACAAACCAAGCCCTGGCTTGAATCAGAATCCACCATCTAAAGTGACAACAACCAAACTCATAAGACACACAAGCAAACAAATTCACTTACCAGTTAGGGATGTTAAAAATCACTAGTCGAGGGGGTCTAAGAATTGCTCATACAGTAAGATGGGAAAGAAGGATGCTCTTGAGGAAATATCAACAGGCTGGAGTAAATGCACAAGGGGAGCAGAAGCTTGAAAAGAGTGCCAAGTTCAGATCATTTGTTTACACATGCCCTACACTTCAGTGCTTATCCCTGAATTCTGGGCAGAAAGAGTCTTCTTTACATGTGATGACTGCTGGCTGCTTATTCTCTAAGACTGGAGTGCTTACTTTTGTGAATTTGCGGTAGTCACTCATCAATTTCTCTCTTACTAAATTAAAATGATAGAACATGTGCTTGGAATTTGGGATGATTTTCTAATATCTCCTGCCTTGTTGATTGCCTTGTAAGCATTGTGTTAAAGTCCCCTGTTATAAAATATTTCCTATACTCAGTCAAGCCTTGACCAAATATAATTATATTTAGTGTATGTATGCATATATGTGTGTAAGTCTATAGAGAGCAGTGGTGATATTACCATTACCTATAACTGTGTATGGGATAGCGTTTACTTGGCAGAGCTTAGAAACAAAATACTATTAATGAATTGAAATCTAAAGAATGTTATCTTTTAATTTACTAATAAAGTTAAGAGCATACTTCCAGAAGAGATTTCAGAATAAAAAGGAGACTTTCCCAAAGACTGAGTAAAAGTGAATGGGTCTCCTATTTGTGAAAGTGTGGCATGCTTGAGGCTTAATTGAGTAGCATGAAAATCTGAAATGTGTCTACAGAAAGAAAAGGAAAAATAAGCATAATCAGAAATAGCCCTAGCTCTCCATGGTTCCGGTTGCTAAGAAAAGCTACTGAGAACATTATCACTCTGTGGCATTAATTGTTTGGGGAAATGTATAGCTTTTTTAAACAGGTATTTTCAGTAGTCAAACAACTGGGAAGAGACCCACGATGAGGACATCATGTTGGAGTCTCAGAACTGAGCATTTGGGCTGAAGCCAGAATAGAGAAACTCCTTGAGTCACCAGTGTGTGGAAACATGATACAGCTTTCACTGATATACAAGCAGACAGGCAGGACTGGTCTAGGACAGCAGTATACTTCCTAGATTGCTCATAGCGGTGAAAGTATAGCCCAGGCTGTAGAGCACACATTTCTGTTGCCCTGTTGCTTTGATTTTTCGCACTGATGGATCCTAGTAATTAATTAAAGGAAAACACTTGGAAAGTAAAAGATAGCAAGATAATGGAAGGGCATGGGGAGGCATTTCCTTCCCTGTAGATCATGATTACATTTCTAAAGGGCCTGAACTCCAGTCCTTGGAGACCTTTAATTTGGTTGACCTTACCTTTCTCCTGGAGACTTCTGTTCCTGACAAAACTTTGAATCTCAAGTACCCGTGTCTTGACCTCTCAAAGATAATTTTGTTCAGGACTATCCACCTCACATCCCAGGAGAGTGGGAGTAAAAGACCCCAGGAGAGTGGGTCCTCTACCCATGAGCTTTGCTATCTCCTTCCTCCTCTTCAGTGAAAAGCTCTCCCTTCCCATTTAAAATGTCTGTCTGTGTACCTCTCATCACATGAAGCTTGAGAATGTTACACTCTGATTTGATCCCAAGTCACCAATTGTTTACTTTAATATAATATGAATTAAAAATTAAATATCAAACCTTTCTAATGACTTTCAGTAATATAATTGTAGCGTTCTCATGGGCTATATTTTCTCTGGTTCCTCTGTTATGGGGTCATTGTGTGAAACTCCAAGCAATAATAGTGGAAGACTTTTGTCTTTTATGAGCAGGTTTCTTTGGAAGATATTTTTGGGTGGGGTTTAATGTGATTTACTGTCAGTTATCTTAAGACTCTTAATGACTTTCAAAGGCTATTAGGAAATATACAGTGGCTGAGGCCTTACTTAAAATTTTCTACAGGAGACCTCGAGCCTCTAAATGAAATTCTTAAAGGAGACAGCGATCCTAATTCCAGCAGGCAGCTTTCA
>JAQHUG010000080.1:6641847-6675267 GCA_028555095.1 Dicrostonyx torquatus
CATTATGATGGTGCCTGACAAAAAGGTCTGGCTATTGAGACACAGAGCCTAATAGTATATTTCTTTTCACTAATCTCTTTTCTTTACAGAGACCAGCAGTCAATGTCGGATTAAAGCGTCCGCCCCCTCAAATGCCTAAGACAGGTTACAGGCCAAGGATGCTTGTTTCCCAGTGATGGGAAAATTTGGGTAAATGGATGACTTTGTCTAATACAGGCGTGGTCATTCTGTCCTGTAGCGAAAGCACAGGGTTTTTTAAAGTTATTAAAGGAGAATGGATTGTGGGCTCTGATATCAGCCAGCCTGGCACGGCCATGGCTTGAATACAGCTTGGTAGCTGGAAAGCTAGCAATTTAGAAAGACAAAAGGTGAAAGGCTTGGCTCCGGCCTTCTTTTTACTTGTAGATTGCCCAGGAAGAAGTTGCTGGCTCCAAAGCTGGTGAGAGATACAGGTGTATGACTCACAGGTGTGGGGTTCCTGGAATAAGGATGTGAATAGAGAATTCCTGAGAGTGGAGAAGCAATTCAGGTTTGGAGAGAGCTTGGGAGAGAATAAACACAGGTCATACTGTAAAGGACAAGAAGTCCTGAGCTGCCTTTGAACGATGATGGGGTGAAAGAGTCTGGTTCTTCCACGCGCCTCCGAGAACACGCTTAGGGCAAAGCACCAGTTTCTATGTTGGGGCGATGGTCCCTGACAGTTTTAGACCACCAACAAACAAGAAGGGACCAGCATCTTTGCCCAAGAATGTTATCTGGTTGAGAAGCCTCTGTAAACCTATCAAAGACAGGATTAGAAGACAGAGGCAAACAGAACTTAAGGAACCAAATAAACCTAGGTGTAAAGGATATATAAAGTAGATCAGAACTTAGTTTTCAATGATGGAAAAAGGAAACTTAGCTCATGTGCAAGGTGTACATATTCAGCAAGGCGACCCAAAACAGCTTCCTATGCGATCTGTCCAGCAGATACTGACTGATAAAGGTGTATCAGGAGAGCACCATGGGGGACGTGGCACAATAATCTTTTCTGAAGGGTCCTTGGCATGAGAGTATGTTAAGTCAATGGAACCTCTTCCAGTTAACCTTTATTCAACAGATGGGTTGAAATAGTCTATGCCATTTACCAAACCTCCATGACAATGATCTTGCAGTTCTGTAGGTGACAGCCGAAGAGAATTGTTAGGCCTGGAGTCTGACTTCTGTTGCCAAGAGATCAGGTTCTATCAGGGGAGCCATATGTCTGCTGAGAATCAAAACTGTTTCTTCCTAGACTATTTATGCCTATTGAATTTTTTTACTGTACTCTATAAATGTGTTATGTTAAGTGGAATAAGAGCACAAAAATAATGGTGGTTGTTTCAAACTAATTGATTTGGAAAGACTCTATAAAAGAAAATTAATAGAACAATTATAATCACTTGGGGTGAAGAGAAGACAAAAATAAAATATTGGGGATGATAAATGAAAAGCTTAGGGCATATAGTCTTATTTATTTTTCAGTTCTTACAAGCAGTTATTTATTTGAAAAAAAGCTGCTAGAAATGGAGACTCACGTATGCCTTATTGAGAAATGAAAGGTTGATTATAATTACCGATTATACATTAAATACTCTGGATCATATGACTGAAATTTTATTTGTTGATAAACACATACTTACTTCTCTGCCTTTATTTTCCAATTTCTCTTTATTTACTATTTACTTGTGTATGTCCCATGCATTGTCCTTGTGATAATGTGTTAGGAAGGCCTTGGCATTTGTGTGGAGCTAAGAGGATAGCTTCATGGAGTTGGATTTTTTCTACTTTTATGTGGGTTCCAAGGACTAAACTCAAGTCATCAGCCTTAAGAGCAGGTGATTTTCCAGTTGAGAGACCCATGCCCATATTTTTTTTACTAAATGTTTCTAATTGCTTTAAAACTACTAGTTTTTAATGTGCTAAAGGATGCTAATGCAATTGAAGCTGGTTAAAAGCTCAACTCAGGCCCCGAATCAGTGACCTCCACTGGATCAGGCCCATTCTAGTGTCTTCCACAGGAGCAGGCATGAGCCAGTGACCTCTTCTTAAGCAGGCCCGTGTAAGCACCCTCCATGGAGCAGGCCCAAATAACCTTTGGGATTGATTGCAGAGCCACCTCCGGGAGCACCAAGTGTCCTCTGGGGTGACTGGAACCATGGTCCTGATTCCACCATGAGGAACAAACATCTGAGCCTTGGATCCACTGGCATCTAAAAGAGTGAACAACAGATACACTGCCCCAACTACACCAAACAGAGGGAAAGATAAGTAGACAAAGTAAGAACACACTCAATACTACAAAGTGCAACATGGCACCACCAAAAACTAATGACTCTACAGCAGCAAGACTTGAATACCACGATACAGATGATGCAGAAGAAAACAACCTAAAAAATAACTTTAGGATAATTCTTAGGGCCCTTAAAGAGGAAATGAACAATTTTTTCAAAGAAATGGAGGAAAACACACCAAGAAATGGAAGAAATCAATAAATACTTTAAAGAAAATCAAGAAAAAGCAATCAAATAGGTGAAAGAAATGATATAAGATATGAAAACCGAAATAGAGATAATAAAGAAAGCACAAACATAGGGAATTCTGGAAACAGAAAATGTAGAAAAATGATCAGGAACCACAAATGCAAGCATAAACAGCAGAATACAAGAGACTCTCAAGTGTTGAAGATAAGAAAGAGGAAATAGACTTATCAGTCAAAAATGTTAAATCTAAAATAAGCTTAACACAAAACATTCAAGAAATATGGGACACCATGAAAAGTCCAAACCTAAGAATAATAGGGATAGAAGAAGTCCAACTGAAAAGCACAGAAAATACATTACACAAAATCGTAGAAGAAAACTCCCCCCCCCCAAAGAAAGGTATGCATATAATGATACAAGAAGCTTACAGAACACCAGATAGAATCTGTTATGTCCGAGTCACTAGATCCACCCCCCACCAGACCATCATGGAGCCGACTTTCTGAGGCAATCACACAAGGTTTCTTTATTATTGTAGAGGCTTGCAACAAGGATCTTTGTCTCACACTTTAGTGCAGCAAATCCCAAAGAAGGGAAAAACATATACAATAACATTACCAACAACAAAAACTAAAATAACAGGAATGAGTAATCACTGGTCATTAATATCCCCTAATATAAATGGACTCAACTCACCTAAAAATAGACATCTGCTAACAGACTGGATACAAAAACAAAATCCATCTTTCTGCTGCATGTAAGAAATACAACTCAACCTCAAAGACAGACATCACCTCAGAGTAAAGGGTTGGGAAAAAATTTCCAATCAAATGGACCTAAGAAATAAGCTGGTGTAGCTATACTAGTATTTAACAAAATAAACTTCAAACTAAAAATCAATCAAAAGAGACAGAAAAGGACATTTTAAATTTGTCACAGGAAAAATCCATCAGGGGGAAATCTCAATACTGAACATATATATCTCCAATATAAGGGTACCTGCACATGTAAAGAAACACTACTTAAACTTAAATTACACATTAAACCCCACACAATAAAAGTGGGAGACTTCAATACCCCACTCTCACCACTGGACAGGTCTGCCATACAGAAACTTAACAGAGAAATAAGGGCACTAACAGATGTTACGGTTCAAATAGACTTAATAGACATCTATAGAACATTCCATCCAAACACAAAAAAAACATATACCTTCTTAACACCTCATGGAACCTTCTCAGAAACTGAACACATAGTCAGAAATAAAGCAAACCTCAACACATACAAATAAATGGGATAACCCCAGGTAACTTATCGGATCACCATGGCTTAACATTAGAATTCAACAGCAAAATTAATTTCAGAAAGTTCACAAACACATGGAAATTAAACAATGTTCACCTATATCACCAACGGGTCAAGAGGAAATAAAGAAATGAAAGACTTCCTAAAATTCAATGAAAATGACAGCGCAACATACCTGAATTTATGGGACACAATGAAAGCAATGCTCAGAGGAAATTTTGTAGCACTAAATGCTCATATAAACAAGCTGGAAAAATCCCACACTAGTGAGTTAACAGAACAACTGAAAACTCTAGAACAACAACAACAACAAAAAACTCACCCAGAAGGATTAGATGGCAAGAAATAATCAAATTGAGAGCTAAAATAAACAAAGCGGAAATAAAGAAAAGAATACAAAGAATCAATGAGAAAAAGAGTTGGTTCTTTGAGAAAAATCAACAAAATAGGCAAACCTTTATCCAAACTAACCAAAAGGCACAGAGCAGATATGTAAATTAACAAAATTAGAAATAAAAAGTGATACATCACAACAGACGTGGAGGAACTACAGAAAATCATCAGGTCATACTTAGAAAACCTGTACTTCACAAAATTGGAAAACTTAAAGGAAATGGACAATTTCAAGATAAATAACACTTACCAAAATTAAATCAAGACAAGATAAGCAAATTAAATCGATCTATAATTGCTAAAAAAAAAGAAAGAAACAGTCATCAAAAGTCTCCCAACAACAACAAGAACAGAAAGCCCAGGGCCAGATGGTTTCAGTGCAGAATTCTACAAGATTTTCAAAGAACTAATACCAATTCTTCTCAAATTGTTCCACACAATAAAAAAATGTGTAGGCAAGGAAGTTTACAGAGATGCCTAACTGAGGTGGAAGGGCTTGCCCTGTAGAATGTGTCTTATGCCATCCTCTGAAATGGAGTCCAGGAATGGAAACAGAAAAAGGACAAAGTCAGCTGAGCAGCAGCACTCCTCTTTGCCTGCTTCTTCTTTCTGCCATGCCTTTTCAACCATGAGAGGGAACTCTGGACTGTGGGCCAATAGTGAACCTTTTCACCTTTAGTCCTCTTTTCAGAAGGTGTCACAGTGACTTATAAATGAACCAAGGCACAGGTAAGCACTGGCTTAGAGGGAGGGGAATATATTAGAACAGAATAAAAGAACCACAAAGCTTCCTTGTTTTAGGAAAAGCCATTGAACGTTGTTCAAAGAAACATTAACCATATTATTTTGTTTCTGTGGTTTCAGGAGACAGAGTCTTATGCAACCCAGACTGGTAGTATAAAGACTGGCCATGAGCTCCTGATTATTCTTTTTCCAGTGGTGGATTATAAGCAGATGCCACCATTTCCAGATAGACACAAATTTACTGAAAGATAGTAATTGATTTGATGACTCTATAAAAGTTGATTTGCGTAGTATTTCCCAGTGTTCTCAATGCTTTGATGAAGAATGTTCTTGGATTCTTTAATCGGCCACTATTGATGATGTCATCAAACTGAATATTAATATTATGGTGAACCTTGTTTTCATAAATTGTTGATAGAAGATATCCCAAATGTATCTCTTTTGCCTGGAGGAGACCATGTTCTCAACATGAACTTGGATTTAGATTCAATTTCTTTAAATTATATCGGAAAGTGTAAGAGTCCTTCAAATCTTTAATGAACAGAGGAAATGTTGATATTTCTTATGATAATGCTGATGGATTTTTAATTTAATTCAATTGAGCTTCTCACATCAACTATTTAAGATAATGAAGATTTTCACTAAAGCAAACCCATCTTAAGCATACTTATCTTTATAATCTTCTTTAAAATTCAAATTATAAGACAGACAAGATCACACTATTGAAACTTTTCCAAGTTGAAATTTTACTCTAAATTTCTAAGTTTTCCATAATATGCCCAGTTAGTTTTAGGGGTGCATGTAGGAGAATACAAACAAATACATATTGATGTTGAGATACAGATTATGAATGCGTGACTATATAACACCAACCTTCATATTCTCATTATGAATGAGAGTGAATACCAAATAATATCTAATGAATATCAACCAAAGAATATTTCATTTGCTGTTAAGATTGTCCTTCAAGAATCTGTACTGCATGACTCTTGCACAATTTTTTTCTTTATTTTAAAATTTCTTTTATACTGATTGATTATTTGAAATTTATTATGTGCATGTGAGTGTTCTTGTTCCATGAGGCATGTATAGGGATTGATTTCTCAGGGAGCAAACATAGGTCAGCATACTAGGTGCTACACACTAAGCAATCTTACCACCTCTATATTTTCTTCATTTTTTTTAATGCTAATTAAGTTTTTTTCTCCATGAAATAAAAGAATAACACACTTGATTTCATTTGCCTTTATGAAACTAATAACAGATGACTCTAACCTTTAAAATTTATTAGGTTTACTAATGTAACAATTTAGACAAATTTTTCATGAGAACAAATTTTCTGTGAATTTGAAGTAAAATAGTTTGGCATCTCTTTCCTGTAGCTAATATAGTACTGGAATGTGAGAGTTTTCAGAAAAAATTCTTTTCATACTTTTCTGTCATTTAAGGTGCCATAATAATTTATTCATTTACTTAACTTAGAAACATTTTGATATTACAATAAAATTGCAACATTGTTCCCTTACCTTTCCTCCCTCCAAAACGTTTCATATGCCCCTCCCTCACTCCTTCAAATTCATGGCCTTGTCCATGGTAGCAGAGAGCATACCAGAAATGACGGTGAGAGCCCACAAGACCTCAACCTTACAAAGAACTGTAGGCAACTAAGGGATGCAGGGAACAGGAGGTGGAATTCCCCGGAGAAGAACACATCACCCGTTGTCCAGTGTCAAATGGTCATCCATGAAAACATTATACAAGTAACATTATGTCAACTGAGGATGTCATATTTAAAAATATAAATTTATGCATGCACATACTTGACATCATTGTGGCTATGAGTAGAGACGTACCTTTACACTCACAGCAATAACTAAGAGGATATGGAATAGTCATCTGTCCAAAAACCCACATCAGTGACTCCTAATCCACACTTCCATCACATCTTAAAAGCTTAAACAAGTCAATGATCATTATTTTAGTAGAGTATCTCAGAAACCTAACAGTAAGTGTGAAGACAATACTCTTATTAATAAGTCAGCTTACTTCTTTTGATATTGTTAGGATTTTTAGGTGTTCCAAAAGGAACACCTAAACCCTACCAAAGACAATAATGTCTCAGACTTACAGGCTGGGCTCAGCTTAGGCTGGACTCAGAGACATGGCTGGCTGACATGTAATGAGCTTTTTACTTATCAGGAATCTGTGAAATAGGTTTCAGGCTGCCACGAAGAAACACTTCCCTGATCACTTCTTATCCCAGGCAAAGGGGACACCTGGTTACAGTCCCCCACTGGACTCTCTGTCCAGTGTCAGCTCGACACAAGCTGACACAAGCAAGCATCAGAGAGGAGGAAGCCTCAGTTGAGGAGATGCCTCCAGAGATCCAGCTGTAACGCATTTTCTCAATTAGTGGTCAGTAAGGAGAAGCTCAGCCCATTGTGGGTGGTACCATCCCTGGGCCTGGTGGTTCTGGGTTCCTATGAAAGCAGGCTGAGTAAGCCAGGCGATGCAAACCAGTAAGCAACATTCCTCCTTGGCCTCTGCATCAGCTCCTGCCTCCAGGATCCTGCCCTGTTCGAGTTCCTGTCCTGACTTCCTTCCTTTGTGATGAACACCACCATGGAAGTATAAGCTGAATAAACCCTTTCCTCCCCAATTCACTTTTTGGTTATGGTGTTTTTGTTACAGCACCAGAAACCCTAACTAAAACATGCACTAACTTCCAGGCTGCTTTGGTCCAAAGTAACACTTTTAGTTCCAATCACTCTGTTACACATATCAAAACCTGACACTTCTCACACCCCATTCCTCCCCACTACATTATCTCTGACGGTTCCAGCTTAAAGCCCCCACCTACCCCCGCCGATGCATCCAGCTACTACCTGCTTTCTTACAACGAGAAAGCTCCCCTCCCACTCCCTCTGCTCTTGTTTCCTGAGAGATAAGCCTGGCCTTGCCACTCTTTTCCCTCTGAGAGGTAGCCATGGCTGCTCTGAACTCCCCGAGATGTGCCTGGCTATACTTTCTTTCATATTTACAATAAGCCTTTCTTCTTCCCACCCACGGAGCAGTCCAGTTTGGTGACGTCACTGCATTCTCAGTTACATATATCAAGGACTAACTCAAGATCTGTTAGAGGAGATGGGGAAACACAAAGAGAAACAGAGGGCTGGAGAGAAAAGAGAAAGGGATTACACCATCGGTGAGCAAAGGGGTATGATTGTATCCATCCAATTTGCTGAACTTACAATAAACCACTGTCTACAAACACATGGAGTGCCGGGGTTTGCCACTGGGTTGTATCATCTGTGTACTATGAGGCTATGAACAAAGATTTACTTTGGGGGTCTCCTGCCTCTTACTATTTTTTCCTCTAGTGTAAGTGGTGGCCAGCATTTTATTTTAAATTAATCTCTTCTGGTGGATTCAACACTTCCTTATCAAATCTATTGCTGTTTAGAAAAACCAGCATGCGTTCTTCTGAGGACATTTTTTAGAGTAAGACCTTCTGTGACAGCTCATTTTCCCACAGAGTGGCTTCAATAAAAGTCCATTTAGGATTACATTTCCCTTCAAAAATTTTACCCCCAGTAGGTCAGTGAAATTGGATAAGTTAAGATAAAGTAAGTGCAGATGATCTGTAAACTGACAACATGATTGCTTTGTGGAATGGTTAAGGAGACGATTTTATCGTCTGAGAGAGGCATCTGGAAGAGTCCAGAGCAGAGAGGAAAAGAAGATTGAACATGACCAGCACACTGGAACTGGCAACGAGAGAAGCAGAACAGACAGAGAGACAGAGTGTGTTGAGAGGGGAGGAGAAGAGAGGAGAGGAGAGGAGAGGAGAGGAGAGGAGAGGAGAGGAGAGGAGAGGAGAGGAGAGGAGAGAGAGCGAGAGAGAGAGAAAGAGAAAGGGAGGGAGCCTGTTGAAAAGAGGAGAGATAAGGAGAATGAGTAGCTTGGAGAAGGGAAACACAGAAACTGGAGGGAATTTAGGGTAGGAGAGGAGGTATGAAGAGCTAAGAGGTGAGTGTAGACTCAGAAATGTATACCAGATACTTGCAATATTGAGGGATCTTGGGTGTCCATTTGAACTTTGATATGGTAATAGATACCATAGGCTTTTCTGCCAGTGATGAGGGAAATAACCAATTTTGGAAGAAAGGAACCAGCTTCACAAAGTTCCTGTGGAACACTGACATTTTTCTAACCTCCTGATATCCTCCTGTAGCCCAGGTTGAGTTCATTTCTGGATATTTGGACTGATTTTTGGAGTTTGGGAAATTGGAGTTTTGTTAAGACATGATGGAAAATTCAATTGCTGGGGACCATGACTTCAATCCTGTGACTGACTATGGTTCTTTGCATCTAGCAGACTTCATAAGAGCCCATGTCTTAATGTGGACATCACGCTCTGGTGCCCTGGGGAGGTCCTGGAACCTTATGGAGGTGGGACCTAATGGGAGGAAGTTAAGTCATTGGGGTGGTGTCTAATGGGAGGAATTTAGAGCATTGGGGTGAAGCCTGTGAAGATGATCTTGGTACTTTAGATTCCATCTTAGCCTTGCAGTCCTGATGACTGATTCAAAAACAATATGCCAACTGAGCATAGACTGCAAACCTTGGAGATCATTGACTAAAACAAATGGTTTTGGTTTTTTTTCCCATTTAAGCTGTTTATCTCCGGAATTTCATTACAAGTTAAAGCTAACAAGCTCATTAACGTTTCTGAATTAGAAAAATAAGAATATTCTGCTTCAAGAGGCTTAAACAAATTTTTATTTGTTGGGGTTTTGTTGTTTCGTTTTGCTTCATATGGGTAACTCAATATTTTGGTGATTTTATTAGAAAGTAGACAGACTAAATGGGGAAAGACAATTCCATAAATGTGAAGCATTATGTTTCAAAACAGAGTGAATCCTAGCATAAATCGTAGAATTCACATGAGATTTCTAGAAATAAATCCAGCTTCTCAAAGGAATATAGATATTCATACTTTGTACTGCAGGTTATTTGTGACTTTAAAGTATCCATATTGATTATAATATATTATATATGTATTAAAAGCACATAGGAACCCCAGAATATGAAGCATTAAGTTGGTAGGGAAAATTATTTCATTATTTTGTAAATACTTGTTGGATGTTAGCACTCAGAGTCTGAGTTACTACAGGACATTTTTACACAATATTAGCAACTGTAAAATTGCCTTTATTTCCTGCTTGAACATTGGGATGCCATTTTGATACTTTAAGCAGTAATAAGCCTAAGGGGAAATTAACTGAATGCAACAATAATGAAAAACATGCCTAATAGTTATTGAATTTTATATTATTTATTTCGAGGACTATACTCTAATTGATTAGAATGTGAAAAGAACTATAATTGGGAGGGAGATCTAATTTGTGTTTAAGTATACTAGCCAAGAAAAGAAATAAATAAAAATAACAATGGCAGAATAGAGGTGTGAATATTCTATAGTTCTCTGATTAATTGAATACAGTGAATATTTCCCTGGCATATTCATGTAATATGCAAATGTGCAAATGCCACCTTCCATCACAGGAATAAGCCTTTTTAATATACTAGAATTATAAAAATATAAGCCACTAGGTGCACTGATCAAAGCTATACCTGAGATTCTATGGCTCTGATAATTATTCAGGAAAGTGAACATAGAAAACCTATTATGACTAGTAGCTTCTATTAAGAAATAAATCAAAACCATGAATAATTTACATAGTTTTTTTCATTTTTCAGAGTGAACAATGAACTATTTCTTTGTTGTAGAGTTTAAATTCTGAAACCGTGTTCACATTTGATGCAATAACTCCTGTGTCTTCTGCATCTTGGCAGGTAGTACATCTCTAAGTACTGAAAAAAAATATTTTTTCTTCTACGGCACTTAGTTCAATTAAAAACTGACAAGATATCAGCTTTATTGAAGCAAAGACAGCAAGGCAGACAAAACCAGACAGTGAATAAGATATTACTTCATGGGGATGAAGGGATGGTTTGGTGGTTATGAGTGCTTGTTGCCCTTCTAAAGGACTGGAGTTCAGCTCGCAGCACCTGGGGCAGGAAGCTCACACCTTCCTGTAACTCCAGTTCCTGGGAATGCAATGCCCTCTGCTGCGTCTTCAGTTACCAAACACATGGCACACATACGCAGACATGCACATATGTCACATGTACGTGCATAAAAATGAATCTTTTAGGTTCGAATGCTACCTGGTTTCTAATCAGTGACTGTTTTTGAGTGTACACTTATTTTGAACGTGGCATAAATGAAAAACAATTGTTTACACTTTCCCTTTGCACTTATGGTACTTTACCCAACATACTCTAATTAATTCCCAGACAATAAACTCCCCTACCACCAGTAAAATCCTGTAGCTTACTTTTACTTGGACCAGTGAAGGTCCTGACCTATTTGAGCTACACATTTTTAAGGCTGGTCTCTGCAACCTACACATTTTTCTGTCTCCTTATTTATGACGGTATCCATTTATTCACATGAACACTAGATGGCAGACCCACCACTAAACACCACTTAACTACAAAGTAAAATTTGCAAGTGTGCTTGAATTACACAGCAGAACAAGGCTTTGTTCTGCTCCTGGCCTCCGTGCTGTGTAGTTTGGGGATTGTGATGTGCAGGTCATCTTTAATTTCTACATTCTTTCAAGGCTACCCACTTGTGAACTGACATGCCTTCTCTTAATAATCCGTTCAAGATTCGTAAACACTGCCGTATGATACATAAAAACACAGGCTTCTCAGGGCAAATGGCAAAGCTATTTCCATAGAAAACTAAAAGGGAGACAAGAACTTTGAAGAATTCTTGCTTGAGGGCTCCCAAGTTTACTTTCATTCTTTGAGATACACTGTGAGGTAACTATGAGTTCAATGTGTGATGTGTATTTCTGCTTATGTCCTATTCCTTTCTGTTTCCAAAAGGAGCTCAGACCCTGCAGGAGTCTGC
This sequence comes from Dicrostonyx torquatus, assembly GCA_028555095.1. Lineage (NCBI taxonomy): Eukaryota > Metazoa > Chordata > Mammalia > Rodentia > Cricetidae > Dicrostonyx > Dicrostonyx torquatus. The sequence goes on from JAQHUG010000080.1 coordinate 6,653,779, forward strand.
AGGATCAGTTTGAGCTCTGGAACCATTCCTAGTCAGTGACTCAGACTCCTCACTCTTTACTGCCTCGTGTCCTTTGGATTCTGTACATTGATTTTCTCTTTCCTCCTTACTGTTTTTTCTTTGGAATACACTGAAGCCTCCCATCACCAACGCTGAAATCGCCTCTCGATTTCTGATGTTGAATGCTGGGCAACAGTTCATCTCCAAATAGGCCAGTGGTTATTCTAAAGAACAGTGAGCTGTCTTTTGCAGAAATCAGAATCATGTGCTTGTGTGCATGTATATATGTGTGTATGCTTGCATACCCGTTCAGACAAGCAAAAATGATATGAAACAATTCCCAATACTGCTTTAAGTTAATCTGAAACATAAGGACAGCATTCACAGCCATTAGGTCAAACTAGCAAACATTTCTGAGTTCTCAATGCAAGTCTGAAGTTGGGTAAAATTCATGACTGTCTAGCATATCAGGGGAAGTAAAGGTGTGAAGGTAACTCACATTCCATACAGTCTGTTAATCCATATGCTGGTTATATTTTGACAATGTGACAACAGCTAGAGTTGTTTTGGAAGAGGAAGCCTCAATTGAGAAAATATCCTCAACAGTATAAAGTTCTGTGGGCTAGATTGTGATGTATTTTCCTTATTGTCCACTATGGCAGAAGGCACAGCTCACTGTGTATGGTGCCGTCCCTGGGCTGGTGGTCCTGGGTTCTATAAGAAAGCAGGCTGAACAAGCAATGGGGAGCAAGCCAGTAAGCAGTTCCATCCATGGCTTCTGCTTCAGTTTCTGAGTTGAGTTCCTGCCCTGATTTCCTTCGACAATGAAATGTGACCTGAGTTGAAAACTGGAATAAACCCTGTCCTCTCCCAGTTGCTTTTGTTCGTGTTCTTAACCCCAGAATAAAGGCTCTGCTAAGACAGTTCAGGCAACAGCTCGATGCTGCAGTCTTCAAATACCTCACGCCAGGTAGACTATTTCATCGTAGAGATATGGGGAATTTAAAATCTGCCTTTCATACTGTATATTGATATTAACAAAATGACTAAGAAGTAAGTCACAACAGTATAGTATCTTCTCTTCATTAGTGACACAGTATAGATTCTATAGGAAAACTCAAAGAACATGTAAAATAGGATAAGATGCTGAAAACCCAGACTTAACTCTTGTGATCGCCCCTGTGAATGTCCTTTCGGAGGAGTTTGTGTATGATTTCTCTCCTCTCTTGTATTTAGGTTTGATTGTTAACTTTGAGATAACTATAGATTCAGACACATGTGTAAATAATAACATTGAAGGACCAAAGTGTCCTTAAGTGTTCCCCTCTGGTAATACAGAAAACAACTTATAGGTAGTATATTTATATAAATAATAAATAATCCCAATATTTTGATATAGCTAAGACACAGACTATTTTCATCTCTACTAGTTTGCAGTCAGATGTGTTTTCTCCAGGTCATCCTTCTTCAGCAGTAGTAAGCAATGAGATATGTCACATGTGTGTATAGTGTTGTCCCTTCAAAATTTGAGAGATGGACTCTGTCATATCTGTCTCCAAGCATCCAGACTCTTCTATTCAGCAATTCTCAACTATTTATGTATTTATTTATTTATTTTCTTACTTTGTCTTTCATGGTGGTTATTGATGTATCATTGATGAGTTCAGTCTCTTCTGACCAAATGGGACTATGTTTCAGTTTTCTGGTCACAGTTGGTTTAAGTAATCACTTATCAGAATCCATCAAGGTGCTTTCTAGTTTTGGGTCTATTATGGGTTAAGCTTCTCTGAACAATCTCATAGACCTTTTGTGAGAACATAGCTAAATGCTTTCTAAAATGTATGTCTACGTGTTGTGTCTGTACATGTGTGTGGTTGCTGATGCCTGTGGAGGCCAGAGGAGGGTGCTGGGTCCCCAGAAGCTGGAGTCAAACAGGATTGTGAGCTAGCAGCATTGAGTGCTGGTGCCTGTGAAGGCCAGAAGAGGGTGCTTAAGTCCCCAGAAGCTGGAGGCAAAAGAGACTGTGAGCCAGCAGACTTCAGTGCTGGGAACTAAACCCGGGCTCTCTGCATAAGTGCTCTTAACGACTTAACATAGCAGAGAACATAGCTTTACATTGATCTGCGATCTATTTTTAGGGATGTAATTGTTGGATTTGTAATAGTTACATCTCACTTCTGCTTTTTCTGTATTTTTTGAAGACTGTCAAACTTATGTGTGTATGTGTTTCCATTCATTTTCAAAATACTATGAAAATGACCTATATTTATATCTAGATTTCAGTAAATGATATGACATTTGGAATACGTGGTCAGTGCCAGAATTTATACGAATGCTTGGCTTGGTTTTGAATGTGTTTAATGTAAAGTAAGTGTTGCAATTGTAGCTAGAATGATGATTTCTGCCACCTAGAACTACTGATGCTTTGCAGGACTCATTTTAAAATCTTCAAAGGAATCATTCCTTTATTGTCAGTCTCTTTTTCTCCCTCAAATGCTGACATTTCCTCTTAAAAGTAGATACCTCTTGCTAAGTGGTGGTGGCACACACCTTAATACCAGCAATTGGGAGGCAGAGGCCGATAGATCTCTGTAATTGTGAGGCCAGCCTGTCTAGATATCGATTTCCAGGACAGCAGAGCTTCACAGAGAAACTCTGTTTTGAAAAACAAACAAACAAGCAAGCAAAATGTAGATATTTACCCAAATGTAGAGTATTGGCTATTCTTAAAATAAGTAATTTGATCACAAAAGTGAATTCTGCTAAGTTTTAGTTGTTATTTGTTTGTCTTATATATTCCGTTGTTTCACATAAGCAATGAAATCTGGCTCTTGGTCTCATGTTAAAAATATATTTATTATGTTTTTACTCCTAGCATTAAATTAATGGAACACCTTTTGTGTTTAGGAGTTTTGATATGAATTTTGTGCAAGAATACATTCATTCTGAATTGTGAATTTTGCACACATTTTAAGCATGTTACAGGATTATGAATGTATGATGACTGCTTTGCTTATTTCTCTAAGTTAAAGAGTTTTATCTTGAAGTAAGAATATCTGCTTTGTTTTTGGTAATTAGAAAGAATTTGAAGCTTCTGAAGTACTTGGTGATTTAGAAATATTTGCTATACATAAGGTCAGAACAGAGTTATGCATGTTTTCATTTTTGTACCTAAATGACTATTTGAAGAAGCAGTATCTTTTTCCTAATCTGTTTGTCCATATCATTATTTCTATGTTTTTCTTAACTCCTTCACAAATACACACACACACACACACAAACACACACACGAATGAATGTGCACAAACTCATGATGCAGAAACACATATGCACACTCACACGCGCATGCTAACATAGGCAATTCATATTCTAAGCCCTGGAATTCTCACAGGCAAAGCTATGGCCATCATATAACAACTCTAGATTTCTTTACAATGACGATAACCACTATTTGATCATCTTGCAGGCCAGAAATTCTAAATATCTACTTTTCATATTTAGTTCTTTCTCAAATAGCATACATACCTCACTTAGTTAGAAAACTGAATTTTCTTGCAAAGGATTCAGTTTGTCTCTGGGTTGTGCTGTTGTAGAGGCGTTAGACATTGTAGAGTTTGAAAAATCATCTCATAGGTTTTTAACCATACTGATTTAACCCAGGATAAGTCTTTTGTTACTAGTCACCTTCATAAACAATTTTGCATAAAAGTGACAATCTGGTCATATTTTAAGTGAATATTTCTAATGAATATTTAGTCTCACCAAGAAGTAATGGCTAGCATCATCTGGGAGACAATGTAGAGTTGACAGGAAGATGAGTCAACTAGCCAGTGTGATTTCCCCTGTGATCAGTCAGTTTAGAAGAGCTTAGAGGTTCAACATCCCCTCTATTCAGAGACCTTCCTCTTGTTGGAAGTGTTTCACTCAAATGCCTCTTCTTTATGATCTGCACTGTGCTCTTCCAACAGCTTACTTCTTGATTTCCACAGGTACCAACAGCAGTATTACCCTAGTACCACTTACTCACTTTCCAATGATGCTCTTTTCTTCTGTATGAATATTCATGCTCTGCACTCATGTTTCTTAACCAGAACATATGCTCCTGGACATGGTCGTCTTTCTGTGAAAGTAGCTCATTATGCCTTTATATTCTACATCTTGGTTAACATGGCTTATTACATTTCCTTAGTCATTAAACTAGAGAAGGATGGGCACCTCTTGTTTGAGGCATTGGACAGAAGCACGGCTATGAACAACTCAACCTCTCAGACTCAGCTGCGGTGTGTGGTGGTGGTGGTGGTGGTGTGTGTGTGTGTGTGTGTGTGTGTGTGCGTGTGTGTGTACTGCTTTGTGTGACTAAAATAAATGATGCCACATAGAATAATTTTGAGGACAAAATGATAGTGTGTGGCTTTTAGAATCAGCGATGAAAAGTGTTTTGCAGTCAGCTCATGGTAAAAGTGAATTCTTTCTTTCATTTTCCCCAATTCTTGTAGCAATAGAACACCAATTACAATTTACATATATTTGATATGCCTTAGTATTCATGAGCAGTCACTACCACTGCTTGGTTTTATAACTCCAAGTGATTCACTTAAATTCATAAGCTTGATTTTTCTCATTTTTAAATAAGGATATGACAAAATTGGTGTATTCTATGATGACTGCAATAGAGAGCAAGTTAGAAAACACAGAAATGCTCTTTTTAACCCATAGGTAGCCATATAGGCACTCAAGTCTCATCTCTTCATAATTTAAAAATCATGTTAGTAGCCTGGGTTGTGTCTGGTTCTCTGCCAATATTATTACTGCAGTCTTGATAACTACCCTTTATGTACTCATCCAGTTGCTTGTTATATAAGCCTAATGTTCTGAAAGAATAATTATCAATATCTCACATTTCTGAGTTGACTAAAATTGAGGAACTCTAATTTGAACTTTCTCATGTAGTTGTTTTGATGAGTGATGGTGGGGAGTACAATTATACTTATTTCTTGGCCCTGCTATGATAACATAGACCCAAACTGAAGACTTAAACAACAATTAACAATCCCTCAACTCTGGATGCTCTATCTCCCAAATCACGGTGTAGGCAATGTCATACTACCTTGTCTCTGTCTTTTACATAGCTGATAGCACACCTTTTGCAGTTCTAATCTTGAAAACACATCACTTAAATCCTGTTTCTATCATGGCTTAGATATCACTGAGCATTTTACTATCTCAGTGTCTTTTTTCCTTTCTTATAAGAACTTGAGTTGTATTGAATTCAGGAACCAATATTGTTGAAAATATAGCCCCAAATACAAGGCAACTGGTGTCTCTTTAGTGATAGATGCAAACACCTGAAAGATCTATAGAGGACTGTCATTCAGTACCAACTAAATTGCCTGAAAAAGGTTTGATTCTTCTACATAATTTTAGCATTGAATTTTCCTATGGTGCTCTCCCTGAGAAGAAACCATGGGAATGCTCTCAGTCCAGTCATTCTGTAGTATATGTGCTTCCATAGAATGTTTCTCCTTCAAACCCAGGGAAGAGCTGGACTGAAATGTATACACACTTGCAAATCCACTAGGCACCATGAGTTCTGGTCAATGTTTCTCCATGGGGTTGTGTGGTTCTTGACTGTTCATTTGGTTGGTTTTATAGTCATATATTGGATTAATCCTGTAAGCAGGCCTTTTGATTTATAAATTCTTTAGAAGCTGTAGCCTTAGAAAATTAATTGAATCAGCAAATATGCCACATGCAACTATTGAGTACAAGTTCTTCATAAAACTTCAATTTTATGTAGGATGGCACTTTTTTTTTTCGGTTTTTCGAGACAGCGTTTCTCTGTGGCTTTGGAGCCTGTCCTGGAACTAGCTCTTGTAGACCAGGCTGGTCTCGAACTCACAGAGATCCGCCTGCCTCTGCCTCCCGAGCGCTGGGATTAAAGGCGTGCGCCACCACCGCCCAGCTAGGATGGCACTTCTTAAACATAAAATAGGATCACAACTTTTAAAATAGCAACATATATAGCATCACGTCTTAGTTTTGTTTCCCATTGCTAGGATAAAATACCATGCCAAAAGCAACTTAAAGGAGGGAAGTTTTGTTTTATTTCATGACTGCAGATGTCGAGAATTTAGAAACATTTTAGAGAACTTTTGGAAAACAGTAAATGTAGGGTAGAAAATACTTCTACCTAGAAGTAACAACGATTTTTTTTACTTCTTCTTTATAATATTACTGTAAAGTTTTTGCATAGTTGCAAGTTCACATTCATAAATTTAAAGCATTTGTTTTGCCATCAGATAATCATATTTGCTATCTTAATATCACCAGTAAGTACATTATTAAATCAGAGTTTATTCTACAGTTATATCAAATTGATTTAATGTCTTTCAATACTTAGGCTGCTTGCTTTATCATTTTCAGTTGTTTTCAACTATTATGCTTCAATTCTCAAAATTGTTTGATAGATAGTGGGAAAATGTCTAAGATCAAAAGTACCTAGAACCTTCAATCATAATAAATTTCTGCAAGTTTCAGTTGTACAGGTGATATCATCTGGAATTACTTGGGACAGAGTCTTCTCAGGGGACTTTTTAGATTATGTTGGTCTTATTCTACATCATCGGCTCCAGGACAAGTATAACAACACATTATTGGTAATATTATTATGTTTTTGTTTGAAAACAGAACACACCTGATTCAATCTGATCACTGCTACGTGATTCAGACAAAGATCTGAGGAAACAGAGGCTGTGTTTGCAAAGCTTGTCCGGCCTCTGAGATGGTTGCCGTTTCCTTGGTGCCCAATCTGTGTGAACTTTTCTGATGCCGATGGCCTGATTAGCAGGTGCTTTTTTCTCACAGATAAGTCAGCACCTTGGTTCCCATGTGACAAGTCAGAGTTTCTGAGATTTCTTTCTCAAAGAAGAGTTTGTCCAAATTAAAGTATCGTAATGACATGAGTGCAATGAAAAATGCTGAAGGGAGCAACAGATTTATTAGTATAAAATTTAACTTTAACATCTAATTTATGCATTGTATATTTATTGTTAAAGATTATTCAAGATCATTAAGCACATGAATAAAATGGAAGCAAGGATGCTAAGACCAACACTAAGATAAATGACATAATGATATAAACATGCCCAATTACTCTCTAAAAATAGTATAACTGACAGGGAGAGAGTTAATTAAGCCAAATATTAAATTAGGCTTTGGAACTACATATTTACAGCAGAAAAACAAAAGCTTTGCTGATCTAATGAAGTGGTTATTGTATAGTGTACATTTGTACTCTGTGCCAAAGTACAGGGACTCCCAACTGTATTTTCTAATCATTTCTTTAATGAGTGCGGCAAAAGCAAATCATGTGCCTTTGCTGTTCTATTATCTGGTCATATCCTTAAACTTTCAGGAAGTGCATAGCATTAATCATATAAATTAGCTTTCCCTCTCAGAAGGCAGGCGTGTAATTCAGGCCAGAAAAGGATGTGCTGCAGAAAGTGCCAACACTGCCAATGTGCTCTGCCATCGAGGGAACGTTCACATACTTCGCCACCTGATTTTATTCCTAATTCCATTAGTGAAATCCATATGAAATATTATAAGATGTTATCAATATTGACACTGATATTAGAAGCTAAGTTTCTAAATATGAAAATGTTCCCAACTCCCTAGAAGCGTAGATGACATATTTTAATATTTATGTTCCCTCCTGGTTTCATGGTTTAATTGTATTAAGTATGTAATTAAATCTTCATTATATCCAGGTCCTGCCATTCTTCATCTTCCCACCTGCAAAATCACTGCTCCAACTTTAACTAATTCAATCATTAGGGCTTCTACTACCTATTTTCTTCAATTTTGGGCAACATTACAAATGGCGGAGCCTCAATAAAGAAGAAATTTTCTTGTCATTGTTGTTCTTTATAGAAGAACTATGTAAGGCAGAGAGATTGAAATTGCTGTTCCATGTCATTGATCATATCACCCACCCCACAACCCTTTCCAGAATCACACCCTCACTTTCTATACACCAAACTGTGTAATGTTTTTTCTCCATCAGGACCAGCTTGCACAGCTATATATTCTTGGATGTATGATCTTCCACTGCAGAGTAGACGGCTTACAAAGGGCTTGGCTACACACAGGGAAAACTGACTCTCCTCTCCAAAAGCTAATCAATGGCTACTCGGCTGTGGGTGAGGTTTCATGCCCAACACTCCTTTACATGTTGGGTTTTAGTCCGGCTTGGGCTTGCACATGTCTTGAACATGTTCCACAACAGCCATGAGTTTGATGGCACACTTAATTTCTACAATTAAACTCTAAGTAAAAATTAAAGATGCAAAACAATCCTACACCAGTTTGATTTAAAAGGGGTTATTTATTGGAGGGGATAAAGCTTACAGATCAATGTCCCAAACCACAGTGCTCTGGTCGCAAACAGAAAACAGAGTCTAGCAGTCAGAATGGGAGCCAGAAGCAAGAGAGCAATCTGAGTGCTGCCACCACTTTTTAAAGTGAAAACCACACCCCAGTGGGCTGGTATCTTAAAATCCATTGGCTGAAAGAAAGGGAGCTCCCGCAACAAAAAATAATATGACTTATAGGGCCCTAGACAATGTGGTTCCTGTTATTTCATTTGGTGGCATTTTCCTTTGGATTCCAAAGGTCTGTTATATTTCTTTTAGGCCTTCAAAAGTCCTGCTTCCACTAGAATGCTCTGACATGTAGTCCTTGGTTTCTACCAGTGAGATCCTAAGCTTTCCTTCAGTGCCACTCATTTAACATATCTCTCAATGTATGTAATCAGCAAATACTTTGATATAAAGCCTTCCTCTTCCTATAATTTTCTTCAAAGTTTATATTTCAGTTTGTGATATTTCGGGCTTTTTTCTTTACTTTTGCATACATTCCTTTTTCCCCTGTAAACTTTAAGCACTCATGAAGGATGAATACTGCACATCTATACTCTGCATGATACATGCTTGCTATTAACAGATGAAACATTTGCTCTCCAAGCATAGTAGTGGTACATTGAGAGAGTTCTAAAGGATCGAGACACACAAAACACATTTTCAGAAACACAAAACATTATGGTTCTTGAAGTTAAAATAACATTATGCTGTTATGAAGTTAACATTTGGTAGTTTATTTTCCACCTGTATAAAGAGGATAAAGGAGTAGAGCAGGAATAGAAGTCTTTGGAAAAACTGGAGAGAGAAATGACTGTTAGACACAAGGAGGAAAAGTTATTCATAACCTGTTACTCAAAATAATATGGAGAGCAGTAATCATTCAATATTGAAATATTGAAGGTTCCCTTTGCCAATTAGTAATTTAGGTTTAGTTATTAATTTTTTAATATAAAACCCTACTCAACATATTAATAATGCAATAAAGAGCATTAACATCTGACTTTAGGGATTTAGAAATAAGTCTGTAGAGATTGTAAGACAACAAAAATTAGATTATTCAGATTTTCAGCAATCATTACTAATATTAGGAAAGGGATTGTTGAATCTTGAGATGAGATAATCAGCTGCTGAAGTAGTGATGACCTATATTGAGATATGAATAGTAGATATGAAACTTAGGGAAGTAGTGTTATGATCTACTATTCTGAAAATAGAGTTTGTCTTTTCCACGAAAATTAAAGAAAAACAAAACAAACACAAACATTTTAACAAAAGCTTGGTAAACAATGCCTATATTGGAAAGTTAAACTAGGTAAGATTATATACTTTTGATCTTGTAATGTGGTATTTGTATATGCTCTAGATATAGGTCTACCAGAATTGATATTGACCTGGTATATGTGTGATTTTACTGTGTGACCTTTGGAATCTGCATTTGTGCTACAATGTAAGAAAGCACAAAATGAAAAAAATTTCTAGGTTCCCATGGACTATATTGCTCACATATATGTTTTTATTTTTTAAAAAAGTGAACTCTCATAGTTCACCCAAGACCCAGAAAAAAAAAATTTAAGCTATAACTCTAGGTGCCCATGTACTGTGTGTAGACAGTGATTAAATGTTTCTGGTATAGTGAAACATGCCCATCTGGAGCTATGCGATGCTTTTTATGGCTTCCTTGGCATTGGAACTCCAGTGCCTTTTTTCTGTTTTCTGACAATGCTTGAGTACCCAGACCATTTTCAGTCTATTTTATTTCTTTTCCATTCCATCAATGGTCACAATGTCACCATGACCCAGTGGCTTACCAGAGAGTTCTAGCTTTGTCCCGATTCCTTATGACATTTAGATGTTCTCTGATGATCTGGCCCCTAAAGAGTGATAAAGTAGACAGATTTACTTCTAATATCTTTAAAATAGTTTTGCTGCTTTACTGAACTATCAAACTGAAATGACATCAGAAGCAGTGTTGCTTCCAGTGATTTTGAATTAATACAATTGTGGGAAGTCCTTCTTAAAAGTGTTGCTTTTATTGGTTAATGAATAAGTAAGCTGTTTTTGGCCAGTGGTTTAACAGAATATAGCCAGGCTGGAAAAGATATATATAGAGAGTAGGCAGAGTCAGAGAGAAGCCATGGAGCCACCAGAGGAGAATGATGTGAATTGCAACCTAGAACCTTGCCGGGAGGCCACAAACCTCATGGTAACAATCAAAGTAATAAAAGTGGGTTAATTTAAGATGTATGAGCCACAATAAGAAGCTAGAGATGATAGGCCAAGCAGTGATTTAATTAACACAGTTTCTGTGTGATTATTTCTGGACTGGGCATTGGGAAGGAACGAGCAGCCGTCTACCAACGAAGTTCTTCTTGAACAAGTCATCTAAAACATTTACTTTCGACTGAACGCAATCTCTAGAGGCTAACACTTCACTGTCTCACTGGAGACTAAACATTCTGCCTCCTTCTTAGTTAGCATTTGGTTTCTCTACCCCAGTATGCGGTAGGAGCTGTTCACTAGTAAACCAATAATAAAACAATTTCCATACTAAACTCACAACAATATTTTTTGGCATAAGGTAGCTTTTCTGTCTTAGAAATAGAAATAAGACTTTGTCAAATGTATTCCCTCCTTTTTTTGCACACGGTATATTTCTTTCTTAATCCATTATACCCTTTCATCCCTAAGCTACATATCTCAGTTCTCTTATGTATGAGAACACACACTGCATGCCATAATACTTAAGATGTTTTATTAATAAATGGAACTCCCTTGGTTGCTAGAGATATGCTCTTTCCTCATTGCAGGCTTCAGACACTCACATAGGACACACACATACATATGCACATACACACATACTTACATGCATACATATACATAGAGACAACAGGCAGACAGACAGACAAAACACTCATCACATAAAGTGGAAATCACCATTGAGCTAAAGTTCCCTACCTAATTATCCCTTTAGACGATCATCCTAGCCTTTTCTTCATATTTTCCAGCTTCCATTGAGTCTCTGCAACATCACTCGATGGTCCTTCAATAAACCCAAGCTTTCCAGAACATTCCTTAATTCATTCACATGTTTTTCCCAATTCATATATTCTTTTCCAACATATTTATATTCTCTTTCGTGCATTTTCTGACTTTGATATTATTGCTATTCACCCCCTTCAACCCCACTTAATTTTGCTTTCCTTTGCAGTCACAAGGTAAATGACTGCACTAGTTTCTAAGCTTTTATTTTCCTGTTTCAGTCCTGTCCTTCCACCATGAGTTTATAAATGTCAGAAACATGTGAACATGAATTGAATTTTACCTCTGTTACTTTCTTGTTGTTTAACCATGAACAAGCTCTACTTTGTTTCTGAGACTTTTGTGGAATAATAATGAAGCTAATTCCTTGGGAATTCTGTTTGATTTTTAAATAAAACCATCTTTCTAAAGTTTTTTCTGTCATACTCCCCTTATAAATAAACACCATAAATTCTGCTGTGTTGCTTTGTTATACATGAGCTTTGGAAAACATTAACATTGTGACTTTTTGAATTCTAAGAAAATGGTCTTAAGCCAACACTAGGTAAATACTTAGCACCTATTTTTATTTTAGGTTATTAGAGTTAATCTTTGATCTTTTCCAATGTACCACATAGCACATAGGAACATACAAGTTCCTCTTTTTCATTTTCACCAATTTTGAATGTCACCTGCATAATATTTGTAGAAAAATGGCAAATTACTTTTTTCTCTCCAAAATAATGCAATTTCATATAGGGCCAGTATTAGAAGGTTGAACAAAGAGTTATATTTTACTGTGACAAGCTTGATTGATTGATGTTATTATAGTAATAAGCTCCCTTGTGGTTAAAACCATTACTCTAGAAGAAAGGTTTAAATTCCAAATGGAACACAGGCATAATTTTACCCATTAAGACAATTGTTCTGTAACTAATGGCCATTTCTAAGGCATCTCCTTTTCTCTTTTCACCTTGGTTCCTTTTACTTAATTCTCCCCCTGCTGTTTTTCTCTGTCCATATTGTTGTTCATTGTGCTTTGATCACTATAGTTTTGAGAAAAGGACCAACTGTACAAATGTTCATCAAGAAACTAATGAGCTTTTGGTTTGGGAGGTCCTTCTGTCTGTGTGTTGCTTTTATTGGTTAATGAATAAAGAAACTGGCTTGGCCTATAGCATGGGAGGAGGAAAGCAGAGTTAGAGAGAAGCCATGGAGCCCCACTGGAGCTGGATGGAACTTTACCCAGTAAGCCACTGCCATGTGGCAATACGCAGATTAATGGAGATGGGTTAAATTAAGATGTAAAAGTTAGCCAATAAGAAGCTAAAGCTAATCGGCCAAGCAGCCTTCCTCCAACAAGCTTTCTTCAGGTCATCCAGATCACTAATGACAGCAAAAAAGTGATTCCATCCAAATATGGTTTAGTGTGATGACACTTTTACTGGGGTAACATACAAGAATCAAAAGATGAAGGATTGTGGCCTTGAACATGGGTGACTTGGGAAGCTGAGTCAGTGAAAAGCCCACCCCAACATGACTGCCAGCTAGCTGAAGTTGAAGTAATTCATGCATAAACTGTAGGCATCTCTACCAGAGAGTCTGCTCTTTGTAGGGGTTGTGTACCGGTCACACAACTGTTGGGAGGTTCCTCAAGAGTCTGTTGAGCTTGTGACTTTCCTGGACTTTGCAAACTTCTACATCTCCTTTCCAGCCAACAATACTTAATTCCTATGGGAAAGGGCTGAACAAGTGCCAAGGGTATTAATATTTGTAAATGCCTTACAACATTGCCTGGCACTGAAGTTACACTCATCCATCACTCTATTTTAAATATATAAAATAAACAACTATGTTTTATTGTTCTTGAAAATAACTGAGCAGCACTTGTCTTAAAACAGGATTCCATTTTTTTTTGCTAGTTTCAATGTGGTTTCTTATTAGCTATTAATTGAAAATTGTTTTTATATGTGCTATCCAAGCCCTTTATAAATGTTTCATATGCTGCAAATTATTTAGACCATCTTAAAGGTTGGGAGCACATTTTATAATTGAAAAGGTGTTTTATATAAATGGATCATGTGATTATATGTTCACCTTCATTTATAGGAATGTTCATTGAATTATAAATCCCAGTACTACAAGTTCAATGCAAACAATTTGCACATATCTCTTTTATAACTTTACAGATTTGAATGGTTTTATTTAAATACTTTTTTTACATTTGTATTTGGGTTGTATGAAAATTTAACAAGTTGACCTTGGAGGGAAAACATGCTTTAGTGTTCACAAGTTGAGCTTTATGGCTTCATTTCACAGTATCATCAATCCCCTGATAACTGCTGTTTTATAGACACCGTTGTTCTCTTGGGACTACAAACATATGCAAAAGGCACTTTATAGGTCAAGCCATTCGTCTCCTGCTATGCAGTTTTCAGGTACTTCAATGCTGCTACACTCTAATTTGCCCCTGTATTCTGCATTCTTACTAGAGATTATGAATGTACCCTTATATTTTCCATTGAACTATTTACAGGCAAAATGGCTATATAGTTGAAATAACTCAGTAGAAAACATGGTGGTACTGAGTTAATTCTAGCATTTACAACAACACACACTACTAGTTATAGAATAAAATATCCTAGGTCTTGTTATTCTTAGGGCATAGAAGGCATATCTGCACTTCATCGGTAATCCATATCCTTTGGTCTGATATGTAAAGCAGTTACTGCAGCTAGAATAATGGCCTCTCTATAGTATGCTCTGTAGATGCTATCTCATCATCTGTATGTAGGAGGCTTATGTATACCATAGCTATTTAAAAATTGGATCTCCATGTAAAAGGAAAAGAGTATTTATGAATGCTTACAGATATGGGTGTGAATGTGCCTGATAGCATGTGTGTGTGTCCTCTGGTGTACTTTGGACTTCCTCTGTTCAAATTTATTTCTGTGGTGTTTCAGCCATGTATTATCTTCTGACCTTATACAGCATTGGATCAGTACATCACAATTTGCTTAACCATGGACTACTGATGGACATTTGTCTAATGTAAGGTTGTATGTCATGATGAGCTACTATTTACACATCCATGTGTGATGATATATGTATATGTTTATGTGCAGCTAAACATATACATGTGCATATACGTGAGTATGGAGGGCAGAGCACAACCTTGACTGTTGCTCCTTATGTACCATCCACTTTGTATTTGAGACAGAGTACCTCATTGGTCTGGAGCTCTCAAAGCTGGCTAGGCTGGCTACCCTATAGATATGACTGTCTCTGCCTTCTCAGTTCTCAAGGGTTAAATGCATGCTACTATGCATAAATTTTTCTATATTTATTTTTGTTAATTCTAGGGGATACAACTCAGGTTTTTGATTCAGCTTCACCCATCCTCCAAAGCCTTCTGAAAACATGTTCTGATAATTTGCATATCTCCATTTGTTCAATGTGCATTTAATCTTTTGCCTTTTTCTCTATTGCATTGTTTTCTTACTGATCAAGTAGAGTTTTATAAAGATTGCATTTTTCACACCCTAAAGGTTAAAATTTTACTGCATTAAAATTACTTTTGTTAATAAAAGTTTTATTAATGTTTATACTCTCATGTTCAGTGTTTCACTTTATGTCTAAAGGTTAAGAAAAATATTCTTTACATTTAATTATTAAAGTTTTATCATATCATTTTATATTAAACAATTTGATAATCAATTTGTATAGACTTGAAATATATGCACAGTATGAAGTAAGAATCTATATGATATTTTCTGATGACTATAGCCACTTCAGTACATACAGTTTATGACTATGCCTTCCCACAAACTTATGGCGTCTTGGTGTAATTGATGAAGATCTTCTTTTGTATAGAGTAGGTTTATATGCAAGCTTTACTCCAGTTTTTCTTTCCTGAGCCATAGGCATTTCTTTTATTCCTGACAAAATTTTAAAAATGAAAATATAATATATAATTTGGTTTATTCAAGTTGTGACAAATAGGAATTCTTATTACCTATTTGTATGGTCAAGGAGACCACCAGTAATTTGTATCTTGGGCAGAGTGTCTCAGGTGATTAACATAAGGAATTATAGGGAAATAATGGCTTTTCATGTCACCATTTGGGCTATTACTATCCAAGTGTATAGGAGTTGTTTCTAAGGTGTGATCTCCAGACTTGTGTCTGTTCAGAGACACCAAGAAGTGTAAGGGAGAATCCCAGAAGCAACATGGAATTGTTTCACGCTGTGATGCTAGAGTGATGTTGAAATCCTACAGACCATTGGCTAAACTCCCTATCAGCTGTTTGTGTAAATAAAGTTTTATTGACTAATTTTGTACTACAATGTTAGAGCTGAACAGTTACGAATGAAATCTTACGGCCCACAAAGTCTAAAACACTTTCTAGCTGTCTTTTTATGGGAAGTAATTATCAACCTCTTGTCAGCCCTTGCCCTAGAGAATCTCCATGTGTTCCTAAAAGAATCAGCACGATAATCGCCCTTTAAGCTTATATAAGCCAAACAGCTACATGGCTTTCTGACTGTCTCATCCAGCAGTCCACCAGGGATGGACCTAACTGGGAATGAAGAAAAGATAAAGGCATGAATCAAAAGCTGGGATCAGAGACTCTGGGATTTCTAATGGAGAACTCATATTACCCTGGAAGTTCAGCTGCTGCACATCTTTTTTTTTGCCACAGTATCACACTGATCAGCTCTGTGGTACATGCAATAAAATGTGTTTTTAGAGTTACAATAATTTAAATGTTTGAGCATTGAACATAGTGACTTGTACCTGTAATTCTAACACTTAGGAGTCCGGGGCAGAAAGATTGCTATACATTTGAAACTAGCTTAAGGTAAATAATGAATTTCAGTACAGCAAGAGCTAAAAAATGTGCGAATTTATCTTAACAAAACAGAACAAACAAAACAAAAATCTCTAAAATACAGCTTTCAATGAATGAGTAAAAAATATATGTTTAGCTAAAAGCTTTCAAACTCCACACTTAAAATTATTAACCATGAAATCTCACATATATATTTCTCTACAGACTGCAAATATGTTCATTATTTTAAGCTGCAAAGGGATGGAGAGTGTTGGGCTTGAACTTGAAGCATCAGAATTTGTATTACAGATATACAAATTGATAATAGAATGGATTAAGTATTTTCAAGTAAGCTACACATAAATGACCAATTAAAATTTGACAAAGGTACCAAGATAATACACCAGTGTAATGGGCTAAGAGATGTCCACCTCAAAATAAACAAACAAACAGCAAGTAAAAAAGCAAGGTGCTTGGTGATTGTATATATTTAACTGAAATACAACTCATAAATATAGAACTGAAAGTTAGAATAGAGCTTGGGAGGAAAAAGGACAGGTGAAAAATATTCAAAGAATTTATATGCACATAATTAGATAGCTTTAATGTTAGCTATAATTTTCAGCTTGACACGTACTAGGGTACTCCGAGAGAAATCTGAATTGAAGAATTGCATAGATCAAGTTGATGGGCGGCCCTGTCTGTGAGGGACTTGTGTAGGTGGGCCCAGTCTCCAGTGGATGGTACCATTTCTTGACTGATCGTTCAGGACATATAAAAATGTTAGGTAAGCCTGAACCAGGGAGCAAGCCAGCAAGTGAGCCAGGAAACAGTATTCCTCCATGTGTTCTGCTTTGAATCCCTGCTTGCGTTCCTGTCATAAATCCCCTCAGTTATGGATTATGACCTGGGAGTGTATGGAAAATAAACTCTTTCCTCCCCTAGTAGCTTTGGTTCAGGATGTTTTATCACAGTTGCAGAGAGAAAACTAGAACAATGCATTTTAAAAAGACTTAATAAAAAGAAGAAAGAAAACTATGATGCCACCATCAGAATTAATAACTTTTGTTTGAAAGACATCTTAAAACACATGCAAACAAACAAGAGGATTTTATGAATTAAACTTTATAAAGTACATCATACATATATTAATATTGGAATGCTACAAATAAGACATCACAATTTTTAAGTGATCAAATGCCCTATTACAATTTCATCAACTAAGGAAGACCAGGTGTAACCTCAAGAAAAGTCCTCAACTTCTCAAGTCACAGAGGAAATACAAATTAAAACAACAATGTGAGATCATCATTCACCCTTCAGGATGGATGCACAATTTTAAAAGGTCAGACATATGGAGGATGAACAAAAGAGGTTTGTCTTTAGGTGTGTGAGTGTGTATGAAAGAATAGAGTCACTTTTTAATAATATAATTATTCTTAACTTTTACTCATTTTTTGTTAAAATGAAATTACATCATTTAGTGTACCTTTATAGATAACTTGCTACATTGGTCATTTTTGTCATTTGTAGCTATTGCAGTTAGGTAATAGAATTAACCTCTTCCTTCCCTTAGCAGCTTGTATATTTTCTGGTACAAAGAATGCCAGATAGGAGGAAGAAGGCTTTTGTGTCAGATCCAGTTTCAAGTATTCTGCATCCTGTGTCTCAAATATGAGTTGCCTTCAGCAATAGAGGCTTTCCTTCAAACTCAGAGAAGCAACGAAGGGCAACAAGAACAGCTGCATTGCTTTGGAAGTCAATTCAGCTACCCTGATGAGCCAATCATAAGGTGTTTTCCATGCCTGGTACTGGGGTTTTGTTAGTCCATGGTTTTTTGTGGGAGCTGTTGTCAGTCCAAGTGGTATAATTTCCTTTAAACTCTATTTTCCTTTCATATATATTATGTATTTTATATAATTTTATTCAAACATAAGAGAATATGAGTCCTTGAGGCATTGTCAAACAACATTGGTGCTATTCGTTTCTCATCCATCATTTTCCCTCTATATTAATCTCCCTCCTCCATCCCTGTTGGTGCTTCCTCTAAGGTTTTACGTTTATTTCTTCCTTTCACCTACATCAGACTATTTCATTCCCAAGTCTATACCCCACCCCACCCCAGCCCTATCTGGACTTTCTTTATGCTTTTATGGTTTCTGTGTTTACTGCCGATAAAATACTCACATCTGAAGATTTGGATCTAGGGGTCATAGATGAGAAAGAACACACAGTGTTTATCTGTTTGGGTCTAGGGACATCTCTCTCAGTACAATTGTTTTGTCGTTACGTGAGTTTACCTGAAAATTTCATGATTTCATTTCTCTATAGAGCAGAATAGTATTCCACTGTGTCTATGCAACACATCTGCATTCTTCCTTCCTGTGTGGATGGACTTTTGTTCCATTTACTGAATGATGTGAAGAGAGCAGCAGTGAATATTGCCAAACAAGCATCTGTGGTGTAGGATGCCGAGTCCTTCCGGCATATGCCAAGGAGAAGTATTAACTGGATTATTCGGTAGATTTAGTTTTAGTTTACTTGATGATTCTCCACACTGATTTCTGTAGTTGATACACTAATTTGCATTCACTGAACGAGGGTTCCCCCTTTCCTCACCGCCCCCCGGCATTTGTTGTCAGTTGTTGATCTTAGCCAGAATTCTGACCAAATAATATTGAATCTCAAAACTGTGTTAATTTGCATTTCCCTAACTGTTAAGGATGATCAAAAATTTATGGTAATTTTTAGCCATTTTTAATCTTCTATTGAGAAGTCTCTGTTTAGATCGCTAGCCCATTTTTTAAAAAATTGTTGCCATTTCAAGAGACTTGTCTCTAGAGCAGATCCCAGGTGTCCACAGGTATGTCCCCAGCAAGAAATTTCGCCCGATGGATGGTGATAGAGTCAGACACCCACATTCACATCAGAGCAAGGGACTGAGCTACCAAGGTCCAGTCAAAGAGCAGAAGGAGGGAGAAGATGAGCAAGGATGTCAGGACCGCGAGGGACTGGCCCACCAACTGAGACAGTGTGCTTGATCTATTGGGAGCTCATCAAATCCAGCTGGACCAGGACTGAATGAGCATATGACCAAACCAGACTCTCTGAATGTGACTGCCAATGGGGACTGACTGAGAAGCCAATGATAAATGGCACAGGGACCTATCTCTTCTGCATGTATTGGCTTTTTGGGAACCTATTCTATATGGATGCCCACCTTCTTAGAATGTGATGGAGCGGGGAGGGCCTTGGGCTTCCCCACAGGGCAGGGTATCCTCCCCCCTCTTAAGGAAGCAGGGGGAGGGAGGTGGGGTATTGGGGGAGCGGAAGGGCCTGGAACAAGGGGAGTAAATGTAAATTTTTCTTTTAACAATAAAAAAAACTCCAAAAAAATGTTGCCATTTGCTTCATTGCTTTTATAAGTTCTTTGTATATTCTGGAAATTAATACCTTGTCAGATGTATAATTAGCAAAGATTCTCTCCCATTCTGTGGGTTTTTTTCTTTTCTTGATTGTTTCCTTGGCTGTATAGAAGATTATAGTACCAGTTATCCATTGTTGGTCTTAATTCCTGGGCAAGTGAAGCTCTGTTCAGAAAGTCCCTCCTTACTCTTATACCTTGTAGATTATGGTCTGTATTTTCTTCTAGCAATTGTAGTATTTCAATTTTCCAGTAGAGGTATTTGATTCAATTGGACCTAATATTTCATTCTGTATATGAACACCCTGTCTTCCCAGCACCATTTGTTGAAGATTCTGATCTCCATAGTATGTTTTCCACCTCCCTCTGCCAAATGTCAGATGGTTGTAGTTATGAGTACCAATGATTGGGTCTTCTCTATATTTCAAATACTATATTATCATGTCTGTCTTGTGCCAATAGCACACTGTTTTTATTACTATAGCTCTATAATTTATCTTGAACTCTGGAAGAGCTATCCCTCCAACCTTATTCTTTCCACCCAGGTCTATCCAGGGACTTCACTGGATCCGTAGATATTTCAGACTTTTTTTTTTCTGTTTCTGTTATGGATATTTCTTTTTTTTTCCCTGTGGATATGTTTTACTGTGACTGCGTTGGAACTGTAAATTGCTTTTGGTAAGATGGTCAATTTCATAATATTCTTTTCACTGACCCACAAATGTGGGATACCTCTCTATCTTCCGGTGTCTTTATCTATCTCCTTCTTCAGAGGCGTGAAGTTTTCACTTTAGATATCATTCTCCTGCTTGGTTAGGTTCATTCCCAGATATTTTATTGTCTTTGATACTATTGTAAATGAGAACACGTCCATGGTTTCTTCCTCAGAGTGTTCACAGTTGGTATCTATGAAGGCTACTGCAGTTTTACAAGTTAATTTTTCATCCTAACACCCTGATTGACTTCCTGAGTGTTGCTAGAATTTTTCTAGTGCAAATTTTGGAATTATTTTATTTATAATATCATCGTATGAAAATATGGATAACTTAACAACTTCTTTTTCTATTTGTATAATTCTAAATCCCTTCTCTTGCCAGCACTATACTGAAAAAACAGTGAGGACTGTAGACAGTTCTAGCTCGTGCTGCATCTTGGGTGCTTCCTTTGAGTTTTTCTCCATTTAGATAATATTAACTATGTTGACGTGTGTTCCCTTTAGTCCTGCTTTCTCTAGGCCTGTTATGAAAACGTGGATTTAGCAAAAAAGCTTTTGCTTTATCTATTGTGATGATCATGTGTGTTTTGCCTTTAAGACCACTTATATGATTTACTATATTTATTGGCTTATATATATTGAACCAACACTACAATTCTGGGACAAAGTCAGTCTGATTAAGGTGAATTATTTTTTGATATGAGCTCGTTATGTTTGATAGTATTTCCCATCTGTTTTTATCGGGGATATAGAGCTATAGTTTTCTTTCTTTCTGTTTTGTTTGTTTGTTTGAGTATTAGAGTAATAACTGCCTTCCTAGAATAGTTAGGGAGTGTGCCTTGTATACCGTTTTTTTGAAGTGTTTAAGAAAAATTAGTTGCAGTTCTTATTTGAATGTTTGGTACAGGTCTGCTGTGAATCCACCTGGGTCTGGACATTTTAGTAAGAAGGCTTTTTATTACTATTTCTATCTCCTCTTTTTTTTAAAAGCTCTTTTAGGCTTAACTATTTTAGTTTGGATGAAACAAGAAAGTCATCCATTTCTTTCAGATTTTTCAACTTAATAGAATACAGTTTTTT
>JAQHUG010000080.1:6681735-6697176 GCA_028555095.1 Dicrostonyx torquatus
TCTTCTAGCCTTCAAAATTTTTTTATTTGTTTTGTACATTTAGTGTCTTAATTATGGCATGTTGAGGAATGTCTTAATTTTTTATTTTTGGTCTTGTTTAGTTTGGGATCTTATATTTGTGTGTGTATATCCTTCCTTAGTCTTTTCGCTGTCATCTTGTTTAAGAGTTGAACTATGTAATTGACCTAGAATTCCCCTACCGCATTTATGTGTATAATGGGAAGATTTGCTCTTTTGATGGTTTCCTACATTTCTTGCATGTTAATTTCCTGTGCTTTTAATATTTTTCCTTTTCTTTGCTAATTTTGCTTAGACCCACAACTTTGTCTTGGTGTTCTTATTTGTACTCTAATTCATCCATTCTACTTGTAAGACTTTTTTTTTGAGTTCTCTAATTAGGATATTGAGTTTTAAAATTCCATCTTCATTTCACTTTGTGTTCTCCTTAGTGTTTCTGTCTCTTTATTGTATTAAGTTTTCAAATCCTGAATTATTGTCATTATTTCATTCTGCTTTGTATTTATATTTTCTTGGACAAACTCAAGCATTTAATGCTATCCTCTTGGAGTTTAATGAAGTGTTTCATGCCTTAAGTTCCTTGAATTGTTTCATGAAGTTTTTAACTGTTATTTTAAATTCTATGTTTGGGAGTTTATTTATATAATACTTATTTGGACCAGAGAAAGATGACTCTTGATCCATGGGTCTAGAGCTAAACCTGTGAGTGTAGAGATGGCAGTGGGTTGAGGGCAATGGTAGAGGAAGGAGCATCTCAACAAACAGTCAAAGGTAACTCTTGAAGAAAGCAGCTTCAAAGGCTACTAATCTAGAGCTAGGCCTGTGGATGTGGATATGCCTACAGGCAGATGCAAGGGCAGTTGGAGAAGATGGGGTGTATGTTAAAGTGAATAGCATCTTTCCCAACGAAGGTTCTTAGGATCAGAGAAGGTTGTAGTTCTCCATCTAGAGCTAGACTTGCAGGTTTGCTGATGGCTGTTTGTTGGGCAAATGGAGCTGCTTTGACAGAAACTTAAAAGGCCAAATATGAAGTTAGCATGTGTCTCAGCAATTTTTCTCCTAGATATAGGTGTAACATTTAAGCAACATGAAATCAAAAGACTACACGGGACATTGTGTACAAGGATGTCACATCATCCATTATAGTTGATATTGAGAAAATAAAATGACCCGAATTTCCTCTGCTGGTGAAAGTTTCATATCAATATGCTAAACAGATATCATGCACCCAAATAGCAGAGTGCTATTCCACAGCAAAAGGAACAAAATTCAGAAAAGGGCTGTAACATAAAAGAACCTTAAAAATATTTTAAGTAGAAGAATCAGGACCCATAACTCTGAGTTAAGCTTGGGAGCTGGGACTGATCACCAAATAAACTCAATGAAATTTGGGCAGAAGTGAAGGAAATATTCTAAGAGGTTATGATATAGTCATGGCTACACAGTTTTATAAACCTTATAAAATTATCATTTGTATACTCAAAGTGAATCATCTAAATTAATATCATGCTTTAATAAAGATGTTGTATATACTAGCATTTAAACAAAGTAGGTAGGAAACAAAAATGTAATTGTAATAAAGTAGGAGTGCTACAATTATAATAAATACATCTAATGAATATCATTTTGAATGCTTTTTCATAACTGTCAATATAAAGATAATTTGCTATCATTAAGTGAAATAAATCACATTCTGTATTAGAAAGATTGTGAAATAATAAATTCTATTTTTTTATTTACTTGAGAAGATTTAAAAACCACAAAGAAGAAAAGTACTTATCAACGTATGAGAAAAATCTACTAAAGAATACTCAAGATTGCAAATATATTCAAAATTTATTCATTATGGTAGTATAGTGGAGATTTAGCATTGGTCTGGGAAGGATGAATAGCTCATCTGTAGAGTGCTTGCATCACACATACAAGGTCCCATGTTTAACCTTGAGGACCACCAAAAGTTGACATTAACACTAAGATGAAATATCTTTCTCCATTTCTTTTAAAATGAGAGATCATGAAAACAGATGATAACCTACTCTGCTCATTTTCTCAGCAACCTAAATAATGATGAACCCAATGAAAATTCTTAGAAACAGACACAACAAACAAGTTCAGTAATGATCAAAAAGTATTCACACAGAGAATAAAATATTTTAATTGTAACAGTGTTGTAGGCATGTGTTATGATAATTTTTTCTTTAGTCCAAAGAGTAAGGCTCAACTTACACTAGGAGAAGTTAACATTAATTTACGGAAACAAATATAAGAAAAAAACAGGATTTAATAAGATCTAAACTCCATCTGGTGGGTAATTTTAGTGGTTGATAGATAATGACTGAATTAATTGGGTCTATGCAGGAAAAAAATCAAAACACACAGCTATTCCTCTAGTTCCTAATAATTTTAAATGTACTTAAAATCTAAATGTGTGACATATGTCAATTTCCTTTTCAGTATGAATATGTTTTATATATTCATATTTGATATAACATATCCCTGTATCTTTTATCGATGTATCTATCCATCCATCCTGCTAACAAGATGCCTTAGGCTGTTTAATTGGTGTATCATAGAAGTAATTCTATGGAAGCTTTTGTGTCCAGGAAGTCAGGTGTGGTGTCTGCTGAGACCTTTCTTTCCGTCTTAAATGTGATACATCAAATTACAGAAGGGAAAATGTTATCCCTCATGTGGTGGAAGCGTTGAAGTCATAGCATATAGTTATTTGTAAAAAGCAGGTGCATATCTTTAATTCCAGCATGTGGGAGACAGAAACAGAAGGATCTCTGAGTTCAAAGCAAGCCTGGTCTACAGAGAGTATTCCAGGACAGCCAAGGCTATGAAAAGAAACCCTGACTTGAAAGAAAATAAAACAAACAAATAAAAAGTAAGGTCACAAAATACTGTAAGGAGATCAACAGAAGCAAAATTGACCACGGAAGTCCCTTATTATAAATTCCAGGAAACTAGTGTTCTTGATATTTATGAAGAGCTCCTAAAATAAATAGTAGAAAATCAACCTATTAACCAATAACAGAAAGCTAATTTATAGATTGGGAATACTATTTGGGCAATGAGATATGAACCTCAAACTTATTTACATTTAGGTAGATGATAAAGTGGTAATTGGTGTACCATCCTTTATAGGAATGTTTGAAGACAATGAGGTCAATATAACTGTTATGATAGGCTATATTTTGTCAGTTTCTAGTGAAATTAAATCTACCTAGAAATCCATTTTGGTGGGCATGTTTACAGATATGAAAATAATTCTGACAGTAAATGGAATAGCAAAAAAAAGCACGTTAAGTACAATTGTAAACAATCTGGTGTCCCTTAGATGAGGAAGTCTGAAGCAGTCTTGGGTAGGGTGAACAGTAGTCTCTAAACTCATGAAGAAGTGGCTGGTCTTACAGATACAGTGAACAAGGGGAGGAAGGGAATGAACCGCTAAATTGAGGATAAACCCTAGGGATTAGAAAAAACTGCAGGGCTCCAGGTGTTGAGTTTCTCACTAATCTTTTGAACTTTAATTTCTTACAGAAAAGAATAATTACAGCTAAGCATTCGCAAAGAATATTATATTGTAAAAATTTAAAGATAAATGAAAAATTTTGCTGTTTAATTATATTTCATAGAATAATTCTTCTGGAATCAAATTAGTAGTAGGGCAATTTGAAAGAAATAAAGCAGTACTTAGGTGAGAACCATTTTTCTCTCTTTTTTAAAGGTTAATACTGTGCGCTGTTTTCTAGTAGTGGTACTATTCCCCACAGTAAAGACCTAAGAGAAGAAAGACAAAGAGAATAATAATTAAAACACGAAGAGGCCTAGGGAGATATTTTAATTAATAAAATGCTGAGCTTGCTATTGTAAGCATTGTTAGATGTCCTCCAATGGCTTTATTGGGTCCATGTGAGGGTGCTCCACCCTTTCTTAGTCTAGTGTGTTCGTAAGTTCTCTGGACTGGCTTTCCTCTTAGGATTTTAATATGTCAATGTCCTTTTCAGATGGTTCTAATCTGCACTCATAATTTTATAAGATTGTTTCCTTTTACTTTAAGCAATATGTTTTTATTGTCTGTTCTTCAGCTGGTGCTGTTCACATCTACAACAGGGTGCAGATTTAGCTCTGAGTTTGTAGCCAAGGTAAAGTAAAATGCTTCTTGTAAAATGGAGTAGTTATGGATGTGGGGAGTAGCTAAGGGAACGTTTGCAGCCTCAAAACCATTGCTTTACACAGTATGGAGTAACTTATATGAGTGAGGGCAAGCCTTAGTGGGCCTCTCCTCACACTTATATGTAGGTTCCTGTGCAGCTCCACACTTCACTGTGTGTGACATGTTGCTAATCTGCATGGTAAAGGAAAGCGTGCTAGCACTGTGTGTCAGAATTTACAGATTTTAGACTCTTCATTATCACATGGATGTAATTCAGAAAGAAAAGCCAAAAAAAATTCTGATATCTGGTAGAGAGTACAAAATTATATGCAGGCTTTGTTTTTTAAATGTGGGTACTAATATGAGAGGTTTGAATGGGTATAATATTAAGTGAAAGAAGTGAATAAGAGAGCAAATACATGATAGGTTTACATTTTGAATGAAAAGAGAGAAAATGTGTGTGTGTGTGTGTGTGTGTGTGTGTGTGTGCTTCTCAAAGGAGTTTTAGACAAACTAAGAAATAAGGCTTCTGAAATGTGCAATTTGGGGTAACTGGGTTGGAAAGTGATGGTAATGAGTGAATATATATATTTGAAGACAGACCAACCAGTAGTATAGTTTCTGCTTTTATGCCGCTCTGGCCTATAAAACTAAGTATATTATTAAATTGCAGATAGGATCAGAATTTAGGAATATGTCCTAATATGTTAAGTTTTATGAAATCTAAAGAAAAAAGTGAAGGAGCAATAAATACATATTTATGCATAAAGTTATATAACTGATTGGAAAATTGCTTTCTTGCATAATTTCAAAAAAGGCATAAACATATCCACAATTTGACCCAATTAAAAAATGTGTCTCAGCTGTGATAAACCCCACCTTCTGCTCATTCCTATGCATGAACTGCATGCAGGAAGAGGTTTTGGAGATGCTGCAGTAGGAGAGGAAATCAGTCACAGGATGCTGTAAGATGCAGTGAAGTCATTACCTAATAAAATAAAACACCTTAGTGAGTAAGATTGCATCAGATAAAGAATTGTTGCTATACCTTCTAATGTCTCATAGGGGTAAGAGCATGACCATAGGACATGCTGTAATGCATAATTTAACTTTCAGCCAAGTATTAATTTATTACGAAGCCATCTTTTTAATTAGGTATCTAAATCAAGATTGTATTTCTACATTGGAAGTGACATATGGTTTAAAGTTCAGGATACATCAGATTATAAAATTTGTATTGCTTACGTTTTGGATTCACACTAAAAGGTCACATTGACAAGGCAAAGGAATTAGTGGAATGCATTTTTCATGGCACCACCTAGGTTTCAGTGTTACTTTGGTGAGTGATCAACTCATCTCTTCCCATTATCAGAAATTTCCCCACTGAGAGGGTTTAAGAGGACTTACATGACATAATGATACATAAATTCATTCATCTTGATGCATTATATTCATCTCTGTTTAAACCATCATAGCCATTAAAATTAAATTTGATTTGCAGAATCTTTCAGCGTTTTAGTTTTGCTTAATTAATTGTAAGTAGAAAGCAGATTTGTGGCAGAGCTACTGCTCTTAATAGACAGAACAGTGATATATGCACCACTAGGAGCAGAAAGCAATAGTTCTGCTTTGTCAACTCACCAACTTGTTTTCTTGAAAAATATTTTAACCTCACAGAAAAATAAGATAAAATTATGGATCACACTGAAACAATAGCTTTACTCAAAACTGTGTATTCTTTCTATTTCAGGGTCTCTCAGTATATTAATGCAAATCTTAGAAATTCAGAAACATTTCTATACTTTATCAACATGTAGTTATATCCCAATTTATAATATATATTCAAATTTTATTGCATAATGCTAATAATGGTATAAAAGTATCCAAAACTTCTGATATTTTACAGTTGCACCCCACAGAAAAATGGCATAGGTGCATTCCTAGGGAAGAAGAATGTAAACATCAAAAATCATCTCACGTGAAAATACGCAAAATGCAGCACAGCACTTTATCAAATCCTTCTGTGTTTTAGCTGCTTCAGTGAGCGATCCAGCACTCAGATATAACACATTTGCTAAGTGTCAACAATGCCTTAAGAAGGATGCCAGCTTTTCAGCCTTCCTCTGTCTTTACTATTTGATTGCTACATGTCTTATATTCTGTCTTTTCTTCTAGAAAATTTCTACCAGCAATACCTAAAGAATTAGAAGTTAATGAAGAAAATGGAATTAACAAAACAACCATTAGGCATTTTTCCAGTCTTTAACTGCTTTAAATCATTTTAATATCACAGATGCAGGCTGAGGCTCCTTGTTTATTTCCTAACCACCCAGACTTGAAATAATCACACAGAAACTATATTATTTAAATCACCGCTTGGCCAGTCACTTAAGCATGTTGCTAGCTAGCTCTTATATCTTAAATTAACACATTACTATTATTATATATTTTACCACAAGATTTGTGGCCTACCCCCAAGGTTCTGTCTGGTGGCTCATGTCTTTATACTCTGGTGACTCTACGGATTCATACTGACTACGCCTAATCTCTTCCTCTCTATCCATGTGGAACTCCCCCCTTGCCTTATTCCGCTAAGCCACTGGCCGAAAAAGATTTATTCATTAACCAATAAAAGCAACATATATACAGAAGGACTTCCCATACCACATACGTATAATTTTCTACCTGTAGCTTGTGGAATAAGTTTTAAGCAAAATACTGCTGAGCAAACTATATTATGACTAAATATTTTCTCTGAATATGGTCAATTTGAACGTTGTCATTTTTGTCTCTTTTAACCTCTACCTCCCAACTTCTGTCACAACTGCCAACAACAAAATTTTAAAAATAATGATACAAGACTAAGTGAAGAGGGCAAACGGTGCCCATCAGCCATCTGACTGGTTTCAGCTTTTCCACATTGTTTTCACACAAGACTTCAAACAGCCGAAAGTTCCATTTCCTGGTTGCTGCCATGCCTTTTGGAGTTGGTGGCGTGTGATAGATTTTCCATTATGCAACTGTTGTTCATCTGTGAACAAACAACAACAGGGTACTTTATTGTCAGGAAAGTATAACAGTGCAGAGATAATGGAAACCTTATTAGCAAGTGGTGTTACGAATAGGTCCTAAATCATAACAAAGGAGCAAATTATAAGAATTGTGCCATCCATCACTGGTTGCAGGATTCATTGTCTTATAAAATTTTGGGAGACTATTGTGTATCTTTTCTTTGTTCTCACTTAGTCTCTCAGATCTAGGGATGTGTCTACACATTCTGTTCCCTCACTTTACTACACTCTCAAGCTCATCATCTTCCTTCTTACTCTACATTTTGCATAATAATTAGGATGAGGAGGTAAAATTATACTCTCTTTAGGTGGGGAGTTGGATGTGAAAATTGAAGAGTACAAATAACATGTAAGGTGTCTTTCTTTTTTTGACTCGTGGACTCTCTGAATTAAATGTCAACAAATTAGTTTGAATGATGGTCCCTACGTCACGCAGAAGTAACGTTCAGGCTCTCAATATCACTCAAGTCCTTGGCAGTGTTTTAAGGATGGTTGTTTAGTCTCTACACTAAATATGTATGTAAAGATGCCTCCCGTATTGGTCAGTGTAAGTACTTTCAAACCCACAAAATTCCCCATGGCCAAAAATCCCAAGTCACCCTTTCTTGTTCATTTACAGAATCACTGGGAAAAGGGAAAAACCCATGATTTTCCATCATGTCTTACAGCATGAAATCATGAGTCAAACTGACTGAATTTCTACATATAGCTTGTACATGTTATTACTCTAGCCAGTACTGAGCAGTGCATGGAGCATTGACCTGCATCTTTTGCTTGACAATACAATTCTCTATTGCAGTGTAAAATATTATAAATCAAATCTGTCAAGTGTAATTGTAGAACTGTACATAGGAGAAAGTGAAGAAACCCTCAAGTTAAAATGAATTATTCAGAAGCTATACCCATGAAGTCTCACCAGCGTGTCTACCCATGAACAAGGATGACATTGATAGACACATGAACCATGATGGAGGAAGCTCATGAGGCCTCCATCTAGACATAATTACATACAACTAAAGAGTACTGAGAATTAAAGAAATAGTCAACCCCTGGTTATTTGATAACCACACCATCTGGTTATCAAATACAAAATGGTCAGCCCCAAGTAACAATATAAAAATTTATCAGTTTTTTATGTATTTACAAATTTTATATCTATGAAATATATCTATATAAATAACAACATATAAATTAATGAAGAAAGAGGCTATGCATTAGAAAGAGCAAGGAAAGTTACCTGGGAGGGGCTGAATGGAAGAAAGGGAAAGGGGAAATTATGTCATTATTTTGTAATCTAAAAGCCAAACAAAATATTTTTTAAAAGAACGGATTACTTGGAAACCTAAAACATGGGGAATTTCAGAACATTCATAAGCGAATTTTCTTTGAACTCCTTAAAAGTATTGTAGTCAAAGGAGAGCCTCCTTTTTAGCACAGGAGAGTCCAGGCCAAGACCCAGCGGTAAGCTCTTCACATGTGACGCTGTTTGAGAGCTGCAAGGAAATGCCGGCAGCCATAAACAGCATCCAAGGTAGTCTTGCCCATAAATATTTTCAAATTTATAACCCTGACTCTGAAGAACATCTTGTGTCAGGAAATACAGTGTGATAAATGGAAATTGTGCTCCACTAGAGTGAGAAAGGGGAAAATATGGTTTTATTTCTTGCCCAACATTTCTACATCATGATATCTCTAAGCATGTAGCCATAAATCTAGATGAGTCTCAGGAAAGGCAGTGAAAGATTTCATTGCTAGTCTGTCAGAGCTTAGGGTTCCCTTCATTCTGCCCGTCAGAGAAATTCAGAGAGGCAAGGTAGCAGTAGGGTCAGAAACGCAAGGGGAAGTTTGGATTTCCTGGCCACTTATAGTAGAAATTTGAAATCCTGAAGAGATTTCTTTCATGCACTGTGTGAAGGCTGAGATGGTTTATTACTGCCTATCAATGCCATATAGAATTGTATTTTTCTTTCTCGGCCTCAAAAGAAAAATATAAAGATTTGTTCTTTTGGAAATGGATTTGAGGAGCTTTCATGGATTATTCCACCCATGATATATTTGCTATTCAAAGTTGCTTTAATTATCTGTAAATAAGAATTACAATGTACTAATGTGTCCTGTGGCAGTTAGAGGATATAAATAAATATATTTGCTAAGTCACTGATTCGCAATTGCTTCTCAATAAACAGCCATTAAATGTCTTATTCTGAATGGGCATTAAACTTTTAATTTTTGCTCTATTTAAAGCTATAAACTCATAATTAAATATGTATACACATATATTACTTCATTCATATATTTTCCAAGTATTATTTAGTTTTTTTCCTTCAGAGTACCTTTTCACTTTCTCTGGATTCAAATATTAATTCTATTTTTCCTTATTTATTTTCTGTATATCCATCTATATAGACTAAGAGATATAATTGCCACCTGAATATATGTTTAAACATGTGTGCGTCTTTGAAGTAACAGGACATTACTTCAAAATAATTTCAATATTATTGACATAATCAAAAATTTTAAATTGGCAAATTTTAGCTTGCATATTCAAATTTTTCTGAATGTTCTTTGATATTATTATTATTATTATTATAGTATTTTATTAGAAAGTTGTTTTAGATGGTCAGATATTTGCTTTCTTCATCTAACATAGCCACTCCAACTTGTATATGGGCTCTTTTGCTTATTTGTTTGATGTTTAGTTCTATCTCTAGCTCTCTCTCTCTCTCTCTCTCTCTCTCTCGCTCTGTCACTCTTTCTTGTGTATGTAGCATGCTTATAATTTGTGTGTGTCCTATGCCATTAAAAATTTTAGGCTTATGGGTAGAAATATTCTTGATTTCTGAAATTAGACTCCTAGTAAACATATTTTTAACTATAGTGTAGACGTTATCATCCGGTTCTCTTCAAGAGCCATATTGAAGCAGTGGCATTCTGCACAGTGCATTTTTCAATACTTTGGGATTGTTGTGTCTAGTTGCTACAACAATGAAGTTTAAAATGTATAACTAGTGACATCTGCTAACAGGAACATGCAAACTAGAAGGCTATAGCTTCCTAAGTGGCCTTGCTTTAGCTTTTGTGATGGTGGAAACGCTACACAAGGGTATTTTGCTTTGCTCTTGCCATTCTTTTTTTCAGGGGAGGATATTTGGAAGAACAGAATCAGCAAGTCAAATGAGAGAAAAGTGTCCCTGCCAGGCTACAGTCCTAGTAGAATCCCTCCCTTTTCAACTCTGGCATCCAGGAATTTCTAGGGACAGCTTGATATAGGTCTTTGTTGGAGTGTGGGTGTTTGCACTGCCCAGGACAGACTAAAATCCCTGAGAGTTCAGTATTGTTCATTTTGAAGAAAGTGATGCTGTTAATGCTGTTAATACAGTTAGAATAAAATATGTCCAGACTATAGGCGACATTGGTGAGTAGGTAACAAAGGAAGAAAACCAGCTAACAGATTGCTAGTGTTGAAAAGCAGTTGACTGCTAAAGAAGGAACTCCTGTTACAGTCAAAGACACCTTTTTGTTCTGTTTTTGTTTTACTTATTAGTTCCAATAAAATTAACAATCACTATTTATTTGAAACTATATTCATTCACTCATCGCAACTTTGTTTGGCAAAAGTTTTCAAGATATTCTTGAAATTCAATTGGTTATAGGCATCTTTGCAACATATCCTGTTGTATATTGACAGAGGTTTCTATCCTGCCCCATCCTGCAGCCATTGAGCCCCAAAGAAACACACAGAGATCTACATTAATCATAAACTGGTTGGCCTATTAGCTCAGGCTTCTTATTAACTCATAACTTATATTAGCTTGTAATTCTTGTCTGTGTTAGTCATGTGGCTTGGTACCTTTTTCAGAAAAGCATTCTCATCTTGCTTCCTCTACACCTGGGTTACAGCTGCAGACTGAATCTTTTCTCTTCCCAGAATTCTCCTGTCTCCTCACCCCACCTCTACAATCTTGAGACTGTTCTGGATGTAGAACTCAGATCTCTGTGCCATCTACTCGTAACAGAGATTTCTCAGGAGATCTTCCTTAATCAAACCTTATTTATTTTTCTTAATCCAGAATGAATCCACAATCTCTCATTTCCTGTGGAAACAAAAGCAAAACCTCTTCTCCAAAGTAACATACCTTTTAACTTAATCTTGACATCTAGGTATTTTCATAAAACATATGTTGGATTAATCCAGCAGCATTTATAATCAAATGCCCTTTAACAGCTGTTGCTCCTACCTCAGCAGTCATACAATTCAAAGACAACACAATAAAATACAGTATCAAGACTCTCTGTATTTTGCATCTTTATGTGCTTCATGGCAGGGCTACTGGCTAGAGCCATGTTTATTGCCAGAACTCCAAAGTTTCAAGGTCCCTGCTACCACCCAAAAGCATGTTGTCAGCTATTCATCAACATGATTTAACTGGTTCATGACAGGGCCTCTTAAAAAAGCTCCAAGGTTTTTACAGCTAAAGCTGAGTCAGGAAATCTCTCTTAAATGAGATGCAT
Organism: Dicrostonyx torquatus; assembly: GCA_028555095.1. Classification (NCBI taxonomy): domain Eukaryota; kingdom Metazoa; phylum Chordata; class Mammalia; order Rodentia; family Cricetidae; genus Dicrostonyx; species Dicrostonyx torquatus. Next base: position 6,693,496 of record JAQHUG010000080.1, read on the forward strand.
TTGCCACTCACCAACAGAGCCTCTTAAGAGAATTCTACCAAGAGGCTGTGCTTAACCCTGTTCTTTTGTGTCCAGAATTCCTTTCCAAGTTTTCTCAAGTTTTATGTAGATTTAGTTAGTATATGTTTGAGCACCAATCTGTTGTAGGAGGCTACTTATTTTTTTCCCTATGCTCAGCCCCGAAATAACCACACAAAACTTTATTAATTAAATAACTGCTCGGCCCATTAGCTCTAGCTTCTTATTGATTAACTCTTGCATCTTAATTTATCCCATTTTTAATAATCTGTGTATTGCCACGAGGCTGTGGCTTACTGGGTAAATTTCCAGTGTCTATCTCCCAGAGGCTACATGATGTCTCTTTGACACCATCTCCTTTAGTTTTTCCAGTCTAGCTAGTTACAATATTTATATCTACTTTATAAAGTTCTGGGATCTCTTTCTGGTGGGACTACATGGCAGTCTAATTTTCCCCACCTAACTCTACTTTGTCCTATCACAAGTCAAAAATGGCTTCTTTATTAACCAATGGTATTCACAGCATACAGAGGCAAATCCCACATCACCTCCCCTTTACTCTTTAATTTAAAAGGGCATAAATTTGTAGTAGGAGGCCACTTGCTTTTTCCTGGCTACTCAGCCCCAAAATAACCACACAGAAATGTTATTAAGTAAATTCCTGCTTGAACCCTTAGTTATAGCTTCTTATTGACTAACTCTTACATCTTAATTAACCAACTTCTATTAATCTGTGTATCACCACAAATCTGCGGCTTACTGGTTAAAGTTCTGGCATCTGTCTCCAGCAGTAACATGACTTCTGACTCTGCCTTCTTTTTCTCAGCATTTAGTTAAGTTTTTTCCATGTAGCTAAGTTCTGCCAACATAGGCAGAGCTGTCTTTGAAATTTCCTACTTCATGGAAAAGTCATCCAGATATTATGGGCCAGTACTCTAAAGATGGATGCCCTAATGGTACAGAAGATCTTTGGGTGACAGTCCAGGAAGCAAGGTGTCTCTGTCAAATCTAGGGTTTAGGAAGTTGCTTAAGATGCACTTCCTGTTTACTTAGGTAATAATATATTAATATATATATTAATATATAATATATATAATAATATATTACCTAAATAAGAGTTGAATATGTACTAATAGTTTTCCTTACTTATGATGAAAAATAAATTAGATATAAATATTTTAACTGTAATTCTTGCTTGATATCTCTTTTGTTATATGTAATTTTTCTGTGTTAAAGTTAAAACATAACCTTCCTTTTTATTTAAACTGAAAAGGGAGGTGATGTTGGAAATCCTTCTGTATATGTGGTGCTTTTATTGGTTCATTAATGCCGCATAACAATCCCACACTCATTTGGAAATTATTATTAAAAGGGGTTATTTATTGGAGCGGGAAAAACCTTACAGATCAATGTCCCAAATCACAGTCCTCTCGTCACAAACAGGAAACAGAGAGTCTAGCAGTTTGAACAGGAGCTGGAAACAAGAGAGGGTGAGCACAGGGCTGCCACCACTTTTTAAAATGAAAGAGAACAACAGTTGTGTTATTAAAATTCATGAACTTTTGACCAAATATCTATTTTGTATAATTATATAAATTATATTCATATGCATATATATCTTTAAAGTCTTTCATTAATCATTTAACATCTCACTTGCACATAAAGCATTTTGTCATGGAAATGAAGGTGTTTTTAGTCTGTTAATTAACAGATTTTTCAAGATCTCTGTAAGATAAAGTATTTTTCCATTTATACTTAATACATATTAAAGTTCTATTCAATATACTCATTCTAAATTCAACATTTTCACCTGAATCATAATTACATCTCTGATTACAAAATAGTGTTTTCAACCATCTTTTGTGCATATATTTATTTATCAGCTACCAGTTTTCTACAAGCAGGAACTGTTTCTAGACCACTATGGATAGTGCTGACAACTAAACAAAATGAAAACCTGAAAAGTCCTAAATCACACAGTCATGGGTGTTTTTATTTTTAAATTATCTCCAAGTTCAGAAGCTTTCCTTTCAATTAGCTTCTCATTTTCTGAAGAAACAATCTCCATATTTGGGACATTTCTTTTTAATGTTTAAGTGTTTAATTAAAATATATTACCCCTATTTCTCCTCCCTTCTACTCCTCCAGTACCACCTCTGCTCTCTCCCAAATCCTCGGTGTCCTTGATTTTATCTATTGTTGTTTTCTATACATATGAATGAATAAATATATACCTCTAAGCTCTTGAGTCTGTGAGTATAACCTGTAGTATTTTTTTCTAGAGCTGACTATTGGTATTGGATAACCAATCAGGATGCTCCTTCCAGGGGAAGATTAACTCTATCCATTTCATCCATTAATAACTGCTTACAGCATCCAGGCTTTGAGATTCTCCCGAACCATGTCGGCTACCTGTTTAGAACGGCTCAGGTCTAGTTTAGGCAGCTGTGTTATTGAGGTTTCATGGAAGTCCCATTTATTAATTGTTGTGCTCAGTGTCTGTGCTACTGGTGTTATATTTAGGAAGTGTCTCCTGTGCCAATTCATTCAAGGCTACTTCCCACTTTCTCTTATGTCAGGTCCAGTGTAACTGGATTCATGTTGAGGTCTTTGAACCACTGGGTCTTGAGTTTTGCCCGGTGACAGATATGGATCTATTTGTATTCTTCTACATGTCAACCTCCAGTTCTGCAAGCACCATTTGTTGAGGATGCTTTCTTTTTTTATTTTCCCACAGGTATAGGTTCCTGTCACAGATAGAAGTCTGCATCTCACAGCACACTTCCTGGTCCTAAAGCCTTTTTCTCTTCTGGCCCGTCTTCCCAGAGGTTCTCTGAGCCAGTGGTCAAGGGTCACTTTATACTTTATCTCAACCACAAATCAGCCATCTTAATATTTAGATATTTGCAGTGACAAACTTTATTTAGCCACTAGAACTTGGGTGGTGTTTGTGTTCATGTTGCTATGGGAATATCATCCTCTTTATATCTGTAACTAAGAAAACCTTGCATATAAAAAACAATTCCTCTACCTCAAATATAACATAAGAGGAACTATTCCTACTGGTTTTCATTTTTGTTGTGTATTATTTTTCTTGACATTAAGAACTTTAATTTACCCAAACATCATATAGCCAATTCTTTTCTCTCTCAACAATCATATATATATATAAACTTTGAGGATGATAGTGTCACCATTAGCACTTCTCCATAAAGTTCAAGGTTCTTCTGTAGTTGTTATGCTTCTATAGTATTTCCCAGGCTTACAGCAAGAGAACTCTCATCCAGGTTTCTTTAAGTAAACACTTTTTTTCCCTTAGCTGTCAATAAGCCATCAGGTTCATATATATTTTTTAATTTAATATAAAGTTTGCTATTGAGTATTCTAAATTCGTTCATTTGTATAAATATTTGTTTATGTGAGGCCAAGTTTAATTACATATAGCAGACTAGCATCCAACTTACAGCCTTACGATTTCAATATCCCTGTGCTTATGTTGCAGGCACATATCACCCTGTTTGATACTATACTACTCATGTCTGTTTTTGTCTTTGGTGTACCCATCCATTCATCAAGCCCCTTAACTTTTGAACCACTTGTAGTCTAGTTCTCACTATATCTCTTCCAGCCTGGCTATATTCTTCTCTGCCATAGGTCAAAAAA
>JAQHUG010000080.1:6699653-6727076 GCA_028555095.1 Dicrostonyx torquatus
TTGGTTGTATTCCTACCTAGCTCTTATATCTTGAATTAATCCATTTCTATTAATCTATGAATTACCATGAGGTTGTGGCCTACTGGTAAGGTTCTAACATCTCTCTCCTTAGGCAGCTACATGGTGACTCCTTAAATTCTGCCTACTCTCTATATCTCTCCCAACCTGGCTATTTTCTGCTCTGCCATAGGCCAAATAAGCATCTTTATTAACCAATGGTAACAAAATATATTCACAGCCTAAAGAGAGGAATCCCACATCAACCACTTTAATTAACTCATGATGATTTTATCCAATCAAAATGATTTTCTTCTCTTTGAAGAATGTTCAGTTTGGTGGAGTCCTGTGTATGACTTTGCATGTGTTGTCTTTGTGATGGCTCGACCTGGAATATTCAGCAAAGCTCAAGTGCTGAAGCCATGGTACGTAATTGGTATGGTAGTGGATCTTTACAGTACATCTGGACATCACCCCTTTCCAGTCTTTCTCTCCGCATCCTGATTACCACACCAAGAGCATCTTGTCTAGCACGTTTCTTACCATAATGTGTTGTAATGGAGGCTGCCTGTTGCTCAGCCCTGAAATAACCTCACAGAAACTATATTATTTAAAACACTGCTTGGTCCATTAGCCCTAGCTTCTTATTGGCTAACACTTACCTATCTTAATTTAACCCATTTCTAGTAATCTGTGTATCTCCACATGGCTGCGGCTTACCGAATAAAGTTCCATCTGGCTCCGGCAAGGCTATATGACTTCTCTCTGACTCCATCTCCTTTCTTCAGGTATTCTGTTTAGTTTTCCCCCACCTACATCTATTCCCTACTCAGGCCCAAGAGAGTTTCTTTATTAATCAATGGTATTCACAGCATACAGAGGGGAATTTCACATCAGTAATGCTTGACCCCAAAGTGAAAAGGATATAATGCCCATGGCCTAAAACTAAAATCATGAAAAAGGTTACTCTCTCCTCTTACAGGTTGATTTTTTTTCAGGTATTGTCTCTTTTTTTCTCTCTTATGCACAAACACACACACACAAAAATGAGTGAGAAAAAGTGAGAGAGAAATTTTGATTAAAGAAACTATGGAGTGGAAAAGTATATTCCCTTCCTTGAAAAAGACTAATAATTATTTAAAAATCCAGAGAACTCTTTTGGCCAATTTTGAAAAGTTGTGTTTGGTTTCATTTTTATTTCTTTGTCTTTATCTCAGAGTGCCATAACATTTTTGCTGTACCAAGATATTTCAGCTTCTTATCTACATCCTGTTCTATCACAGAATCAGATAATTTTTTCCTAAGTATCTTTGTTACTTTATTAAAGAATGGTATGGAAACTATGATAGAGTCTGATTTATGAGATATAGGGAATGGCTCTAAGAAAATATTTTATCAGAAAGAATTTCACTGACTTATGGCTGTGGCTAGCCTGTGACTTCCCATGTAAATCAGACTGGCCTTTAAGTTACAGACACATCCACCTCACTGGCTCCCAGGTGCTGGGATTGAAGGTGAACAACACCATGCCTAGTCCAGTGGTTTTCTTAAAGAAAATAGTTGGCAAAACTCAGCTTTTCTCTAAGGATGTCGACATTCCAAGTGTTTTTGCTAGTTTTTTAATGCAATTCCTGCCCCCATGGTCATATTAATGAATCTGGCATATGAAATGGCTTGTGCAGCCATTGTACATGAAGGAAATCAGGATGTTATACAAACTAAAAAGGATGTAATTGTGGTATATCTCAAAGAGCTAGTGACAGCTACTTCTAAATGTGACTAGAAGGGTTTTCAATTAGTTACAGAGATTTATTGGAAATAAAATTTAGTGATTTTTAATTTCTACTGTTTAACTATGAATTATCAAAATTAGGCCAAAGGCTAATATGGATTTTTGTTTAATTAAGAAGCCTGATGTAATTTTAACTGTCAACTTCTACTTCTGAGCTTTGGCGTGTTACTGAATCTTCCCCAGGAGTGACTCAGGGACCTCTAAGCTTATAAAAAGAGGCCTTCCTGGTGAAGCTTCTGGATTCCTGACTTTAGATGAACCCCACATCCATTATATACCCTGCATGTGGAACAACCGGCCTGATAAAGACACACAGAGAATGTGTGAAAGCTGCTGCATGCCCCTCACCTAGGAGATTCTCCTCAGCTTCTCTTTATATATTTGAATTAGATGGCGATAAGAAGGTAGCAATCCCTTCCAGTTTTAGGTCACTGTCACAGGCTAGTCCTCTCCTTTTCCATTTTAAGGCACATCTCAAGGCACTGTAAGTCCCTGTCCCATGCTGGTCCTGTCTTCTTGCCACAGCTCTTATGCATTTTTAGTTTTTCATTTTCAACAAAGATTACTTTAGATTCTTAAACTTACTCTATCAGGTCTGCCTGACTCAGTTAAGGTCTGGTTCTTCTGTTGTTCTGAGTTCTCAAACTTAACAAATTCTGAGTGAAAATCTACATGTGATATTCCCCTATGACTGATTCATGGTGCTAACAGCTGCCCATCTTCTGCTTGACGTTTGAAAAGCACTTTAATAATCCCCATATTCCTTTCTACTTATATGTCTTACGACATAGCACTTTGAGATGCAATGAATTACATTTTGCAGAACCTAAAATTATAAACGTTAAAATAACATGACTGATGGCACTTTATCAGTATACAATCAGGTGGGACAAAGAAATTTTTAATTCTTTTTTATTATTAGTTCTTTAAAATTCCGACAACAGCATTAACTAGGCATAATATAAAATATTTGCATCTGTTAACATGAGAATGAAAGACTAGCTAAGAATCTTTTTTTATTGTAGCTAAAACCTTTAATAATTTAAATCAAATAAACAAATAAAACTTGTATTTTACATACTAATCTTTTAGCACAATACTAATAAATATTGCATGCTGTCAGTACTGTCAAATAGCAACCCCAAAAGCTCTATACATTTTCTCCCCCCAAATCTCTACAAGTTAGGCACATCAAAATTAAAGGCATTTAGTATAGTTTCTCAAGAGTTTCATAATCAATCCATATTGTAGTGGGATTCAACTTTGGTAATTTTCACTCTTGTATAAACAGTTTTAGTTTGTTCCTACAGCTGTTATTTTAGGAATGGGAAGTGAAAAATAGTCATTTTTTCCTGAGAACTTGCTGTGTGCTCTGCACTATAAAAGTGACTGCATTGGGAATGAAAATGTGCCATGCGATACGTACATTCACGATCAAATCCACATTCTTCTCTGGAGCTGGTTTTACAAACACCTTAATTAGGAAGAGGTAAAACCATACATAGTGATCATTTATCTGTACAGTTCCCAGGGTCACAGAATAAATGTTACCTAATGTGAGGAAATTCCTTGTAGCTCAGCAGTCTCCAGGGTTTGAAGAATATTTTATTCTATGACAAAATGGGTGAATAATTGTACCAAATTGTCAAATGAAGGAAAACAAGAATGCAAAATTACATTCAATGCCATCTTTCTCAGGAATGCTGAACTAACTTCTTCTTATTCAGTTCCTTATGTAATTGAACAAAGCTTCACTACTTTTTAGTTGTTTATTATTTTTGTTTTTGTTTTGTTATATAATGGATCAAAAGTTAATGATAAAAGGAAAAGTTTCTTTTATTTAGACAGACTGGTTTTAAAGTAGGGATAGAGGGTTGGTGTATCACTATGAAAATATGCCTACTCATACATAATCTTCAGTGTTCTGGGAAGTCTTGGTACTTGGTACTTTCTTGGTACTTGTTCGCTTTAAAATAAGCTAAAGCAATTTATGTACATACACATAAGAATATTATCTTAGGGACATGTTATAAAGCATGCATAGAACAAAAATCGAACTGACACATTTGGAAATAAACTAAAAATTTCCATTATATGATTCATGCAGTATATTTCCAGAAAGGCACATGTAAAATATTTCAATAATTTATCAAATTTATACAAAACAGAAATTGAACAATGAATAGTTTCATATTCTTATATAATTTATGACAAGATTACAACACCAGACAGGCTGTAATTCATGTTGGCTATTCTTTAAATAGTTTTTAATATGATCGGTAACAATTCATGCTTTCTTGTCTTATACTTTAATGAAAGAAATATTTGACACCTTCAGATTTAAGTAGAATAATTGCACACAGCAACTGTTGATAATTAACTGCAGCAAATTCTCCTATCTAAAATGTGGCAACATTTTTCATCGTGCCATATTGTTAACAATGATATACTTCCAAAGTAAAGTGCCTCTCTCATAAGTTAATTTTAAAAGTAGACAACTGTTCAAGAGACTAGATGTAGTTCCTTGTTTCTTCATAGTCGTATTAACTCTTCAGGGAAAAGGCTAGACAGAACAATGCTGGGGAAACCTGAATGGAATAATAAATTATATTGAATAGATCAAAGGTGTATACAAACAGTGAAAATTGGAACAAAAAATAGATGGCTCCAGAAGTTAAACTTCAGAGAATATAGCTTAGGTCTTGTTGTACTAATTTTAAAGATATATTTTTAAAGAGCATTTTTTGCCTGCTTTACTATACTATAAACACAATTACATGACATAGAAACAACAATACCTTTTTCTGTCACTTTTCTCGTCTGAAGTTATTTTACATTTATGTATCTCTGAAGAACTTTCCTGCTGTGGTACATTTCTATATTCTGTCAATTTATTTTTAAATAAATGCTGATTGGTCGGTAGCCAGGCAGGAAGTGTAGGCAGCAAAACAAGACAGGAAGTATAGGTGGGGCAATGAGAACAGGAGAATTCTGGGAAGGAGAAAGCCCATTCCTCCCGTGTCCTGCCCAGATATTGAAGAAGCAGAATGTGACCTGTCCCGCTGAAAAAAGTACTGAGCAATGTGGCTAACATATATAAAAATAATAGGCTAATATAAGTTATAAGAGCTAATACAAAGCCTGAGCTAATGGGCCAATCAGTTTATAACTTATGCAGCTTCTCTATGTGACTTGCCAGCTGTGGGAACTGGACAGGACAGAAACCCCAACAAGCAGGCTCTCATGTTACACTATTCTTTACTATTAGTACTTAAGCCCCTTTGAAAAGACATCTCACAAAAAGTTCCTATCAACTGATTTTATTTTTAATTTATGGTAAATTAAGTGTTCCCTCACTACAAATCTATGAATTTCTTAACTAACAGTGTTTAATCATCAAAGAATTTAAAATGAACTTGTATTCTTCCAAGTATTTATTCATTAGACATTCTTATTTTATGACAAAGCTCTTAAAATCTTGAACTGTTAAGGTATAATTAGCATTTAATAAACATGTACTTAGTCTATGCCAGATAGTTTTTTCATAGGAATAGGTGTGTAGACATAGTTTCATAGGCACAGTGAGAAGTACTTACACTAGTTGTACTCTACAGGGTTGTGTCAACTTGATTTTAATGAAAGTAACTTTTTTGAATTTTAATAATTTAATAATTATTAATGATTAAGATTATTAATAATTTTAATAATTTAATTTTAACATTTAAAATCTATTTTGTAGAATGTTATTCTAGCAAATAGACAATTTATTAAATAATTTATTTTTAAGTTTATTTATTAAATTAATTCTCTGTTGATTCTGATCTAAGTTGGCCTTGGTTGTTGGAGAGTACAAATCAAGCAAGCATGAATATTTGTGTGTAAGATTTTATATAAATCATATTTGCTTGATTTTGAGCCTATCTGGAGCAATGAGATGATTGTCTTCTCTGTGTGTCTGAGATATGAAGAAGCCCACAGGATGACTGTCTTCTCTGTGTGTCTGAGAAGCACATGGGATGACTATCTTCTCTATGTGTCTGATATATGAAGAAGCACATGGGATGACTGTCTTTCTTCTCTGTGTGTCTGAGCTATGAAGAAGCATATGGGATGACTGTATCCTCTGTGTGTCTGAGATATGAAGCCCATTGGATGAGCGTCTCCTCTGTGTGTCTAAGATATGAAGAAGCATATGGAATGAGCGTCTCCTCTGTGTGTCTAAGATATGAAGAAGCATATGGGATGAGCGTCTCCTCTGTGTGTCTGAGATATGAAGAAGAACATGGGATGGCTGTCTACTTTGTGTGTCTGACATATGAGGAAACACATGGGATGACTGTGTTCTCTGTGTGTCTGATGTATGAAGAAGCACATGTACATGTGTTTTAAGATCATTTTCCATACTATATTTATCACCCTCCCTGTTCAATTCCATTGCTTGGGACGAATTTTTCCAGAAATAGCACGAACCCTTTGCCAGGAGTCAATTTCACAGCCTCTGTGAGTGGCTACATTTGACCACAACTTACAGGATGATGAATTCTCTTAGTTGTACAAAGAGACCTTTAGGTTGATTACTTTAAAAAATCTCTTTATACAACAGTGTAATTCTTCCTTTGGGGTTGTCCAAACATTTGCTTTGTTTTAGTCCAGTGTAGTATTTTATACCTGTGCTGTCAGCTTACTCTACTTGCTTCTAGCTGTGTAGGGAATTCTTGTATCCCATAAAGAAAATTTCAATCCATGAACCCTGAATAATATGTCCAAAGTCTACTACTGATCTGAATTACTGCTGTACTGAATAAACACCTCCCTAGTAATGTGTAACATCTTTTATATGTCTCCATCTTTTAACTCAGGGAAGGCAGAGTAGCAGGGTTGGACACCCGACTTGAAAGTATGGCATGGCAGGAACACAGATGGCAATTTGAGCTTTCTTACCATGCCTGGGAATTTTTTGCAAATCTAGATGAATTTGGTTAGTGCTATTGATATTGTACCTAGCATCCTAATGAATTCTGAAAATAAATGGTCTCCTGAAAACTAAAGAATATATATCCACAGTGGGAAGCTAAGACACAACTCTCCATTCCCTCAAAATTGTACCTAGAGAATATTTTCATGAATCCACTTTCCTGAAGGCTGAAAACATGATACGTGAAATGATCAAGTAACTGATATAGTAAGGTCTCAGAACTAAGCAGACAGGGCAATGCTGGGGAAGAGGTTACATGTGGGTGGGGAGGGACTTTCTTTTCCTCTGTCACTGCAGATCCCTTTAGTGTCTGCTGTGATCATGAGCACACAATGCTGCCGTTTATCCTCAGACTCTGGATTCCCTGTCTGTGTTTACAATGCTCCAACTGTGGAGCATTAGCAGACACATTGCAAGGTGCTCTGCGGTCTTCCTCAGTTCTTGCCCTTTTTAAAATTGCTGCATATCTTTGAAATGGCCTGTCAAACCTTAAGCAGATTTCTTTATAACATTTATGGCCTTTTTTCCCCTGCCAGTAAAAGCAATAAATGAACATTGTAAACATTTAGAAACAAACCAATTTCAAAGGACAAAGCCTCATGTAAAATTTCAAAGCTCATAGAAGACAATTACTAAGTTATATTTGATGTGTTTTCTTTAAGCCTTTTGCCTGTATATGTATAAACATGTGCTCACTTAAAATGAAACGATACCTGGTCGGTAAAGGCAGAGTTTCAATTCCCATCTCTTGTGATACTCAATGGCTCTAAATGCTTGGCCTGCCTTGTTCTCTGAGTAACTGAGGTTCTCTCTGTGTTTTTGCTCGTGTGTGTGCACTTTCCTTGCAAGTACTTATTCCTTAAATATCTTATTTTAATATGCTGCAGAAAATCTGTAGGCATTTAAAACCTAGTAAGCTATGTTACACTGTTCACTGCAAAGAAAAAATTAAAAATCAGATATGCAGTGTTTATCTGGTTATGGAGTTTGGTGCAGAAGGGAAGATACTTTTAATTTTATGAACCTCAGCCCAATGTTTGATTTGTTTCTGATGAAACTGCTTTTCCAACAGACTAAATCTAGTTCAGCGTCACATCCTATTCAGAGAGTGTTAACCTCAAATCAGACACCTAGTTGTTATTATAGTTATCATCTCTATACTCTCTGTGCAAAGTGTGAATATATAACATAAGCCGCAACCTTGCCATAGAATGCTTTATGATCTTTAGTTAGCTCATCATCATGTATAATTTTGGGTTCAATTAAAAATAAAAAGAAAGAAGTGACTTGGCACTTCTTGTTTGTTGTGGTTCTGGCACTTTAAGAGAAAAAGTCACGCCCAGTCCCTCCCCCATCCGCTGAGGCAGGCTGATCTTCAGCTTCCAGCCTGAGAGCTCTCTCTTTCCTGTCTTTCTCTTGGAGAGGCAACTTCTGTCTCTCTCTCCCCACTTCTCCCCTCCCCCCAATTCTGTCTGTCTCTCCTCTGTCTCCTCTCTTTCTCCCTCTCTCTCTCTGTCTCTCTTCTTCTCCCCTTCTCCATTTCCCCTCCATAACCCTAATAAACGTTTAACTTTACTCTACATGGCGTGCCTATCCATGTCTCTGGCTCCCGCCTGCCCGCCACGTGTCTCCCTGCCTGGGCCAGCCACCACTCGGGGACTGGCAGCCATCTCTGCCTGGGACTGGCTGCTCTTAGGGCCTGCTGCCCGCCACCAGATGGCCTGCTACCACTTCCTGGGAACCTACAGCATCTCTGCTCCCTACTGCTGCCGGGGGTCCTGCAGAATTTTTAATTTTTTATAACACAGTTGTCAGATCTGCTGGCACACTGGTACCCAGGCTGCGGATGGAAGTTTTGTTCACCTTTATCTTTATCGAGTCCAGGGAACCAGTCTGGGAAATAAACAGACTTTTTCTCAGTTTAAAGTTACATCTAGTTATAGGGAGGTACCAGTGGAGCAGTGAGGAAGGTGGGAGTCACATCTATAACACGTGGCAGGAGAGGGGAAATTTAAGATGAGTCTCTTGTGATTCTCGAAGTCTCCAAATTCCTGGCCTACTCTTGTTCTATAAGTCGCATATACATGCTTTTGAATCTCTCTCTCTGTCTCTTTATGTGTGTGTGTGTGTGTGTGTGTGTGTGTGTATGCAGATGTGTAGATGTGTAGGCACGTATGTGTGTGCAAGTGTTTGTGGAGGCAGAGGTCTCCATAATATGTATTTCATAATAATTCTCCACTTTATTTTTGAAAGACAGTTTCTTGTTGAATTTGTAATTCACCTATTACACTAGACTGTTTGGACAGGAAGCCCGGAAGTCCCTAGTCTTTCCCTCCCTACCTGTGGATAGCAGAGGTATGGTACCTTCTTAAGCCTGAGTACTAAGGATACAGCTTAAGTCCTCATGCTTGCTTGGTAAACACTTTCCTGACAGAAGCATTTTCCTAACCTTCTTAAACCTTCTATAATCCATACATCACTTCTTAAATTTCTCAAGCTTGCCATGCAATTGTGACTACCATGTCACCTGATCCATTAAATAAATTTTGACCCAGTTTTGAAGTAGCCTTTATTAGTTGTGTGAAACTGAACCATGGTCTATTAAATATAAGGGTTGGCCTTCTCTACTGTGATAGTAAAATAATAATAATTAATAATATGTTAATTGTTAAGATTGAAAGAGAAAAGGAGTACGGGATTACCAGGCACCACTTTGCTGATGAATTATACACGAAGAATTTAATTAAACATGACTGTCCCATTCTCCTATTCTATAGAGAAGAATGTCAAAGAGCTTGGTTTGAATCTAGAAATTGCTATTTCAACTTTCCAAATATATGCTTTCACCTAAACCTTATTATCTCTCATGGTTTCATTTGTCTTTTATGTCTTTATTTAAGTGTCCAGCTAGATTCATCTGGTGACAGTTTTCATGAATTAGGAATGCTCCTCTTAGGATCTGAGTTACATTACAAGCTCATCTGGTGGCTGAATAGGGACAGTCATACTGATGATGCCGCTTTCATTTGTGACCTTCTGGTGAATTGATCTGTGCATTCCAAAATCGTTTTGTTCTTCTGAGCAGAGGTGTCTCGGCTTCCTGATTTGAGCTTCCCGATAGAGAGATTGAGACTCTGATTTGCCCTACATGTTTACATAATTATCATGATCCTCAAACATAGTTATACAAATTATCGTTATCCCTTATAATGGGGCATGATGTGCTAATAACAGAGCGGTTGGGGAGTAGAACTAGGGAACTGTTCTACTAGGGAACTAGGAAGATCACTGGTTTATTGAACATTAAGGATAGTAAAATTCCAATTTGTGGTCAGAGGTATGGGGTTTCTCCTTTTCTCCCTCCCCTTTCTCTTCCCTTAAGTTTTCATTCATCTGTTCTTGCTTTGTAGGTCTTTGGTGAACATCAATTTTCTTTTTGAATCTTCAGCTTTACACAGTTGTAAGGCTTGAAAAGATGAGTTTCTGGTTATAAGACCATTTATTCACCTCACTGCCAATGCAAAAAGAATACATAAGACAATGCTAAACAATAATAAAATTCCTTGCTGAGGAAGAAATTGATCTGTCTGTCTGTCTGTCTGTCTGTAAGTCTATACATCATCTACCCATGTATGTGTCTATAGTTTATTCTGCCCCTGAAGTTTTAGTGCCTACTTCCTTATTACCTCAAATAAAATTCCCAGGAGGCATGTCTGCAAGTGTCATACCTGATTATTTGTTCTCTTTTACACAACTAAAGTAATATCTAAGAAAAATAAAGACATAATAATAGATGATATGGGCAAGTCAGAATTTCCTATTTACTGAATCATATTTTAGTATGTGTTTATTGTGTCTCTATGAGTTTACTGTATCATTGGAAAGGAGCTTAAGCTTATTTCATGTCACCTTGGGGCTCCCTGAGGAAGGCATTTTAATAAGTGAATTCTGAGAGGAAAGCATAGAATGAATTTCCTGAGTTCTGATATAAGAAACAGCTAATTAATACCTAGAACTGTTAAAATTTCCTGGGGCAATCGAACTGTCTTTGTTTTGTTCAGATTTAGACACAGTACATTTTAAAAAGGCAATTCATCCCCACTATCCCTTAGAGTGCATTCTAGGGTGAATCTTTTCCAAAGTCATGTAAGAAAATTATTTTAATCTTAAGAAAAATTAAATTTTAATTAAAAATCCCTGTCACTTGCTTCATAAGTAAAACATTATAGGCAGAATTATATTAGATCCTGTTTAATACAGTCATAATGTGTAGGTGTAATTATACAAATATAACTACAGGGGTTAAGTAACCACCCTATCCACACAGCATGCTATTTGGGGATTATGAAGTAAGAGGTATTTAGTGGGCTCTCCAAGGTCACAGTCTGAAAATAAATTTGGATCAAATTGGAAGCATTGATGTTTACGTAAAAATTTTGTGAAAAACAATATGAATTAGTACAGGATGAAGGAAATAACAGAGAAACAATCATATTATACCACAGCTCTGTCTGCAGGTTTATTCCTGGCAGAACCTTAGTATAATTTAGCTGCATAATACCTTTTGACATAGGTTATATTATCTAGATTCTGATCCGAGGAAAGCAAAAGTTTAAAGGTTCACAGGATGTACAGTGTCCCTCACGGGATGGCCAGAATTCAAATTCAGATTTGCATTATTCAAAGTTATTGGGTTTTTGAGCTCTGCAGAATTACCTTTATGAGAGTTCAGTCTACCATCACAGGATTGGTAATTGACTGGAATCACATGTACCTTCAATGCTGTTAGTTTTAAATGTCAACCCAACAAAAATTTGAATCATTTTGGAAGAGAATCTTAATGGGGAATTATTTATATCAGGTTGGCCCATGGGATGTATGTGGAGGAAAATTTTGTTCATTGATGGAGGAAGACAGCACCCATTGTGGGTGATACTATTCCCTAGGAAGGAGGTCCTCAACAGCAGAAAGGAGTAGAAAGGTTGCTGAGAGCAAGCAGGCCAGAATGCACATATTATGTGTCTGCCTTGGTCTAAGGATGGGATATTTTTACTTGGGTCCCTGCCTTTATTTGCCCAAAATGAAGGATTGTAACTTGGGATGTTAAGCCAAACAAGTGCTTTTTTCCCCTCTTCTCTGTTGATTTTGGTTGGGGTATTTTATCACGCTAGCAGAAATGAAGCTAGAACACACACTAAGCCTGTGTTCTACCACTGAGCATACCACCAGCCTCTGAACTTTTAGCTTTCTGAAGTCACTAATTGAGAAGAACTCTATTTTGCGAGATGATTGTATATTGTATTCCATCACCTCAGTCTACCCTTTTATTTTAAAAAATGCATTTTATGCTTTCCATTATTTGCCTTCAGAGCTGATAAAGTTAATAATTGCATCCCTGAAAATGATTAAGGAACTCTTTTTTCTTAGCTTCCACTTAATTTAAACTGTTACATTATGTTCTTAACTTTTTTATTTTGCACAGCCTTATAACCTTCCAGAATGTGGAATTGTGTCAGCAAGTTTTTTGAACACTCTCCCACTGATTTTGCTCATGAAAAGAAGAGGTCAATTTTGGTGGCTTTGCAAGAAAAATATTAGTTCAAAGTTACATAAAAAGAAAGTATGGAAGTATGTGAGTATAATTGGTAGGCTTATCTTTTACAGCAACAAAAATGGTCCTTAAGAATTCTGAAAGCAGTCACAGGTTTAGTTGGTTTGCTTTATTTGGGGTTTGATTAAATATTGGAATGAATGATGAATCTACATAGCACTAAAGGGTAAGGCAATCCAGGTAATAGACAAAACACACAAATAGATCACAATAGAGGCATCAGTCTTCAATTAAAAGCAACAATATAAGAAAAGGAATTTTTGAGCAAAAATATATTCATATATCAGAAGAATTGGTGGATATATCAAGGAGGGTGGTAGAAAATGTGTTTTCTCAAAACTCCTGCAAGACTACACAAAACAGCAAAGAGTGAAATGTGTGGTTTTTATAGAAGTTGCATGGTGTTGAATCAGGCTATTAATACCTGGAAAGAGAGAATCAATTGCTCCATGATCATTGTTACTCATGGCTGCAAAAATCTTTGGACAAATAACAAAAGATGAGCACACTGGAGGCCTCAGTGTGAGGGGAATATTAATATCTGCTAGCACTCAGATGAAATGCATATAAAGGATTCTGCAGTGAAATAATGGGGGTTGCTCATTGTAAGTGTTTGAGAACAAAAGATGCATGAGGTGATAAATTACCTGGAGCCAATAGTGAATAAGAAATTGGTATTTTGCTCCATTATATGAACTAATAAGCACCTGTCCCATCTTTATATTGGTACAAAAGGAAGGAAGACTCAGGGAAATCATGGAAATGTCCCAAATAAGGTATAATAAGCAAAGCTTAAGGAAAATCAGAATTGGTCTAAAGAGGCTTGTCTTCAGTAGCCGTGTCTACAGAACAGACACAATCTCAAGGCTGTGTTTTAATCTATTTTGAATGATTTTGATATAAAATTAAGTTTTCCTAGATTTGTCATTATAATTCTGTATTAAAGACATCATAGTACAAGATAGTGACTGTGTAAAATGAAACAAATATTCATGATTTGTATGCATTTCTACATGTATTTGAAGTAATGACAATAGTTACCTTTAAATTCTTATTTTGGTAAATGTAATCACCTGATTCTTACCTATCATGGTTGAGCATTCAATATTTAGCTGCCAAATTAAAAAAAAATAGCTAAATTGTGATGAGCTATGACAAGGGCAAGTTGAGGAACCATCCCATCATTCAATTCTATCTAGAGATTCCTTGATCAAGATATGTCTCAACTGATGCTTAAAAAAGAGAATGTACATCGGCTAACTATTGATAATACACAGAGAAATTCAAGTTACGATTATTTCCATATGAGTTCCTATAAAATGTAGTTTCTTGATAGTTGCGGTGGCATCTGATGCTTTATTGACCTATGAAATTTGTCTGACTTATTAACACTAAGCAACCTGGTTCAGAGTAGCCATATAGTGGTTAGGCAAATTGCTTTGCACTGACTGAAAAATCTTCCATCTGATCTCTAATTTTCCTTCTACTTTACATTTATTGAAAGATAATTTATATGTAATAAAGTTCTTCATTTTCAAAGCAAAAGCAACATTTTGAGCAACATATGGTCTACAGGTGCTCATCATTTCTTATTTCAGAATTGCCAGAATTCCAAAGAGAAAGTATATACCAATTTATCAGTTCTTGTGTCTTTCTCCCTCAACATACTAGTCAAATTGGTTTCCAATCAATTTGTGTGTTTCAATAATTTCATGTCACAGTCTATGTATTCTTTATGATTGGCATGTTTCACATAGCTTGATATAATTTAGGCTTATCTACTGTGTAACACGAATACCTATTTGGCTTTTCTTTATGCACAAATTATATTCTACCATGTGGTTAGACAATATTTATTATGATGCTGGTATGAAAACATTGAACTTTGTATGAATTACTGCCTCTCTAGTGTAAATACCTGTGGTTGGATTTCAAGATGATATCTCAACTCGATAGTCATCTTTCTGAGGTCCCGCAGATTCTTTTAAGAGTGACAGCAGCATTTTATAGCCTCTGTGCTTTGCTTTCTTTTCACAGACTCCAGAGGAACTAGAGGATGTTTCGG
The DNA here is from genome assembly GCA_028555095.1 of Dicrostonyx torquatus. Lineage (NCBI taxonomy): Eukaryota > Metazoa > Chordata > Mammalia > Rodentia > Cricetidae > Dicrostonyx > Dicrostonyx torquatus. Next base: position 6,714,094 of record JAQHUG010000080.1, read on the forward strand.
ACCTTGAAGAAGACCATGAGGTCCGTAGCCACACCAGCATTCAGACAGAAGGGAAAACTGACCGAGTAAGTTCTCTACAGAGGGACCTCTGTGGGTTGTAAGTGGTCCCTGTTAATCCAGGAAGTCTCTCATACATGAGACACTTGGATCTGGATTTGGGTTTCTGAAGCACAGAGAGGAAGACCTCAGACTATAGGTATAGGGAGCTAAGAAGATATTTTCAGTTTTGAGAAATCACAATGAGGGCTCTAATATTTGGTAAGGAATCATTACAAACTTCTTTTGATCATATATAAATCCTGACTGTGAAAGTGAAATTCATGCATGTTTGTTGAGTGTAAGGAATAGGATTCAGGATTTTGTAAATATACTCTGAAATAATAAGAATCAAAAATTTTTACTGTGTCAGTAATGGTAGCATTTCTTCTTCTTTACTGCTTTCTTTTGAACTTCCCTCAAAGCACACATGCACCTCCCTCAAAGTGCATGTGTGCTCACACACACACACACACACACTCACACACAAAGTTATTTTTTTCTAATTTTGTAGTAAGATTAGTCCATGTTTCTCTTTCTTCTGAGTACATTGTTCTGAAAATAGACACCATTTTTGAATAGCCATAAAGTAGTTAGTAATGTATGGGGTGGAGACTCCATCTTGAGATTCAAGTTTCTACGGGATACTTGGCTTGTCAATCCTCTTGAAGTTAATTCCTGCCAGGAACTTTCTAGAACATATAGTATCTAGGTGTAATTTTCTTTAAACTTGGCTGCTATCATTGTTAAGAGATGGAGTCATGAAAGTAGTCATAGACATGTGTTTTGCTGAAGGTAAACTCTGCTCCAGTAGCTGGTGGAGTATATTTGTGTCACTAGAATCAAGGTAAGTCTGAAGGCTGACAAGATATTGCGAGAAGGACTTTTAATTAACACAAAGGGAATATTTTACATTTGGATAAATGTGACTGTTTTTACATTCAGGTATTATACAAATAGACAATGAATCCTTGGTTTAGACCCTTAGCATGAATAAATTTCATATTATATTATATCATATTCATATTATATTATTATTATTATTATTAGAAAATGAGGATTACGTCAGATGTTTTCATGTTTCCCTAGTAACTTCAGATAAGATGACAATGGTTAGAGAATTTTATAAACCTTAAAGCTGCATATGACAAGGCAAATCTTATTTTATTTCCATGTTTACTTATGTTTATTCCATTCTGGTTGCCAGCTAGATGGCCTTCTTGATCTTCTTCCTGGACCTTTTATGGGTCTTTCCTAGGAATGGTAGAAATGTTTATAGACTTAAGACCATCCAAAAATTTCCAAGGATTGTGAATTTCTTCCCTTCTTGGAGTTCTATAGTAATCTGTGTTCTCTTAAGGGAGTCTGTCTGACAACCCCACCATTAACAGCAACAAGACAGAACACTGACCATCAGTTCTCTCAAGGGATTCTGTGTGACAGCCCCACCATTCACAGCAACAAGACAGAACACTGACCATCAGATGTGCTGGGAGCAAAATTATATTTCACCTAACTAATACCTCTGCTCCTTTAGTTTTCCATTATGTATATCCCAAGTGACTCAGATGTCCACCCTGTCTCTCCCTGACCCTTGCCTATAATTACAGTGTGAAATTCTAGAAGATGCTTTAGAAGATCATTGTGAATCACATATCTCTGCAAAGACAAAGGTTTAGATTCATTTTTGTTGCTTGTATGATGAAGGTCTCAACATTTTTCTGCTTCTTGTATTTTACATACTCTGTTATATTGGACATGCACTGGAAAAAATTTTAGACACTACTTAGGCACTGAGTGACATTATCATTTTATTTCCTACGTTTCACTCCTAGTAGCTTTGGATCAGCGTCATCTGTTATAGCTGTCATCAACTGTAAATGCCATTGGGTATTGTAAAGGTCTGCAACTAAAAATAATTATTCAGAGTCTGTAGACAATGTGGGACCAATATTAAATGACCAATAGTGCATTCTTTATGAAGTGGAAATTGGAGAGCCAAGCAAACATGATTATCTCAATATGGAACATGGGAATTCTCTGGACCAAAACTGTGATTATAGCTAATGAACAGGTTCCACAGTGGCCCAGGAGCTTGACTGTATAATAGATTTGTAGAAGATTGTTCACAGAGATGATCATTTATTCTGTTCATTCTTTAGTCAAATATATTATAGGACTTTTTCATCTTAATGTTTCAAAATGAAAGAGGCATGAAAATAGATTTCTGTTAAGACTTATTATAGACTTACTTCCCAACCTTACTATAGTAAAGATTTTGTGAATCTACCTTTTCTTAAGATTAAACTAAACCCATGCTAATTTACATTTTTCTATAAACACAGCAGTTCTAAATATTGAGAAACACATCAAAGTTCATACAGCATCTCCATGTTTGTATCTTTTTAACAAATGACTTGGAGTTTGTGTTTATTATTATTCTCTCTTTAACTTTGGAGACTAGAGAAGGAGATTCAAAGAATTTAAATAGTTTATTCCAATCATGTTGATTATGACAACATCACAGGTTTTATGTTCTCTCTCTCGCGCACGCTCTCTCTCTCTCACACACACACAAACACACACACACACACACAGAGAGAGAGAGAGAGAGAGAGAGAGAGACTTTTTAGAACAGCACATTTACCATACAGATCAAAGCTCTCATGCCTTAGTATAAAGTTAATAGTAGAACTGTCCACTGGGAAAATGATCTGTGAAACCAAAGATCAGGTCATGAAATCACATCTGTTTGAATCTTATAAAACTCTAAATGTCCTAGTTAAAGATCTTCTAGCAATAGGAAACTCAGTTTGTTGATTCACGTTCAGCATCCATCTGGTAAAGTCCACTTACTCAGTCTCCTGTGGTACAATGCTTACCCTTGATAAATGAGTTCTAGGAAAATAGAGTAGGAAATCAGGAGACTTTGTAGGGAGTAAAACTCAAATCTCCCAGCATGGAACTCACAAGAAGAGAGGCAGTTGCATTGCTTACAACCTCTTATTGTGCTGACTTTTTGTTTTGTTTCAATAATAGAAAGAAGAGAAATCTAATTTCTCATCTATTTCCCTGATTTATCTTCTGCCATAGGGACAGCAGGGGCAGCTGAGGCTCAGTAAATTGTCTCAGCATCAATAAGAGAACAACTGAAAGAATGCTCCTCAAACTTTCTCATGGGATGACTATGTATTTAGAGGTGTTTAATAAAGTGAATTGAGAGAATGCAAGGATTGGAATGCACGGAGAAATGATTAAGCTTCTAGCAATGCTGATAATGTAAAAGTCAAGAATAAGGTATTTATAGTAACAAAAGAATAAGTACAAGTCTTTGCTATATTATTTACAATAGACTTTTAAAATGTTCTATTTCTGAGTCTCAGTTTTCTCATCTGTAAAATTCTAACAGTATCTATTTTATGTGAGTTTTCAAGAATAAATTATATATGTGAGAAATTAATTCAATTCATGGCACAGAGAGTATATTCTATCGATTTTTATTTTTTGGTATTCTAATACTATAAAGACTCAATAATCTTCCTTAATTTTGCTTCTAAGGGTTTCATTGTCCCACAGATGAACATAGTTCATAAATTTTAAATGGACACTTCCAGATATAAACAACTCATAGATTTTTAAATTATATGTGCTCACTATTACTTCATCCTACATAAGAGTTTAATTACTCTTTGTTCTTCCCATCCATTTGGTGTATACCACCATCTCATTAGCAATCATGTTGTCATCTTGATTCTCAGGCCAACTTTATTGGTGTTAGCATTTCAGTACTGTGTTTAAGTAATCATCATTTTACTTAATACTGCCCCAAATTGGAAGAGCAGCAGTGCTGGCAATTTGAACACATTGCTACATGTACTCTATTTTGCTATTTGATATCAGTAAATTTAATTTATACATTAAACTTTATGATAAGATCTATGCACAAAGCATGTATGAATATTAAATTTGATACCATGTTTAGCTTCAGGCATCATTAAAACATTTATCCCCTAGTTAGTGAAGTACAGCAAGACACTTGTTTCATGGTACTGAAAATCTTTAACATTCTAAATATTCCATTACCTAAAGTCCTTTGAAGTGTTTTGTTTCTTTCTTTGTTTCTTTGCAAAGGGTAAGAAATAAGGAGACACTTCAAGAGTTTAAAAGGAACTTGACTTTGATATGATTTCCAATGATACCGAAACACTTAGGGCTGTATAGGAGCTAAAATAGAGACCTTAAGTCAACTCCTTAAAGTAGAGTAAAGCAGAAAAAAATATCCAAATATTGTCAAGTACTTGCTTTTTTCAATATTGATTGAAGACCTAGTCCTGTCATCTGGGAATTTGTCTTCTTTGCAACATTTTGGTAGCTTGACAACCCATGGATTATGTGTCCATTAGAGGTCTCAACCACTTTTGCAAGATTGTGTTTACAAAAAGGAGAATTCATAAATATATATCACAAAAGGGGTTGAGACCCCTGATGGAGACAGGAAAGTCTCATGCTGGTGTTCTCAAACCTCAAAATTACATAGAAGTTGGATTCCTATATTTTGTGATATATACTGGTTAAGAGAAAGAGACAAAAAAAAATCTCATCCTGACACTTCAGAGAGTTTTCCAAGGAAACATTTAAAACTGACAATATTTCATCTAGCCCAAGAAGTGCCCAGTGTTTCTTTCCTCCACCCACACAACTTGGAAGCCAGTAGAGCTTTATGTCTGCCCTGTCTCCTACAATTATACCAGACCATGTCTGTTTACGATTAAGGAGTGGTAAAGGAGACTCATTCAGAAGTACTTAATGAGGCCAAAAGTTTGTTTGAAGCTGTCGCCTCTAATTGCTAGAATTGTTTGTGTGCATGATCAAAATAAATGTGTGCACATTTTTAATTTTAACCATTGTTTGCTCATCTTTCGGCATGAAGTTCTGCCACTTTTAAAAGGGCTCCCAAACCATATAAATTACAACAACCTATATTTTTGAGTTCATCACTTATTTAATATTTATGCATGAGTGTATTGTAGCTTATAAACCTACTCTGCTTTAAAGAAATGTCTTTGAGGCCATTGAATCCATATAAGCTCTATAAATAGAAGCAAATTAGGAGAGAAATGAGAACAGTTGCCTAGGTTACTGGACACAACCTCAAAATGTCAACAGCAGCAAATGAATTGGAGCATATCAAATCTTAAAATGATTCTTGGTGGGTTAAAAAAAACACAACTACCGATGCTCACTGCAAGTTCTTGGTGATACCAATAACTACCTCATTATTGCTTGTCTACAGGCAGTTAGCCCAATGTCCTCTGCTATGAGAGTATGATAAAACCTGCCACAGGTGGGTGATTTACTTAAAATCAAGAATTGAATGGTTTTTATAAGCCCTATTTATTATCAGAATATGCTTCCAATATAATTGTATACTGAATTACCATATAGCATATGAAGAGACGTGACCTTGTTACCTGCTTCATGATACAACTTCAGCTGGGTTATTATGAAAAACAGTGCAAGGAGACCTGGGTAAAATTGCATGATGCAGCAGCCCTTCTACGGAAGGTTGTGACTTCTGATCATCAGTCTCTTTTCTCTCAGTTTTGCTTCTTTCAATCCCTCTGCTACTTTCTGTCTTCAGTCAAGAGGCTGTCTGTGTGCACGTGTTTGTGTGTGTGTGTGTGTATTTACAGTTGTGTGTGCATGTTGTATGTGTGTGAGGTTCATTGGCAACCACCTCAGGTGTCATCTAACTTTAACTTTAGAGACAGTCTCTAGTATTGGCTTTGAGTTTACTGAGACTTTGATTTGGCCGACAGACTACCTCCTGTCTCCACCTCCCAAACACTGGGATCTCAAGTGGACACCACACCTGACAGTTTTCTTGTGAGTCCTGAGGATCATACGCAGGTCCTTATGTTTGCAAGGCAAGCATGTACGGACTTAGGTGTTTCACCAGGCCCTTCTCTGAAGGTTCTGAAGGGCAGGTTCCTTCAAACCTCTGTTCTATGAGCCATGGTTCCCCAGTCCTTTCCATCTTTCTTAGACATTCTCACATAGAATCAAGATTTGTTATCTCATTAGCTCACAGTGCCTAGTGCAGTCCTCTCTCCTAAGCTCTGTCTACACATAGACACCGGCTTGGTTCTTTCCTCTAAGAGATGGCTCATTGGCATTTGTGACACAGTTTCGAAGGTTACATGCCTCAATCTACCTCACAAATCTGCTCCAATTATGTACTCTTGTGGCAGTTTTAAAAATTCAGCAAATTCAGCTCAAAATCTAAGAGTAATTTTGTAGTCCTTCCATAGCTTCCCATAAAACGCATTCTGCTTCTCCTATTTTCTTTATAATGTTCTAGATATATCTATTATTTCCATAATGCCTGCTATTAAAAATGTATATTCATAAAGATTTTGACCTAGGTTGCTGTGATAGGCAACCAAAGTCAGAACACAGTTTGTGTTCAATTTTGCCTAAAAACAAAAAACCACAAATGGGCTGAAGATTTTTCAGAAGTTAAATGACAAGAATTAAAAATCATTAACCTTGCTAATTATTTTGACTACCAGCAATAGTTATTTTTTTTGTGGTGAGTTCTCTTTCCATGATGAAATATGCCTTCTAAATGTAGGCTCCTCGTCTTCTGGGGAGACAGGAGAAAAATCTAGCTTGACTGGATTTTAAATGGACAATCCTTACCTTTTCGAGAAATCCATTTGTAGGCTATAACATGGGCAAGATGTTTTCAAAAATATTTGTTTCTTAAAGAGGCAAAGAAATAATTTACAATCCCAACTGTTACAAAGCAAGTGTTCTAACAAAGGGGAGATAGAGAGTACTGGAATCCAGTGAGGAATTATTGAAAGTTCATTCATGCTCAGGGGAGCATTAAGGACATTCTGGTCACCTCTTTAGTTCAGGTACTGGCATTTATCACCTGTCGGGGACCGTCGCCCCAACATAGAAACTGCTGTTTTTCCCCAAATGTGTGCTCGGAGACGTACGGAAAGAAACAGGCTTTCACCCCATTACAACTTAAAAGGCTTCTCTCCTTCTTTAGCGAGGCCTTGCGTTTATTATATTTCCCTAAAAATCATTCTGCTCTCTAGGCTCTCTTAAAACCATTTCTTCTCTGAAACTGCTCTCTATTTTCTCCTCAGCTATGTTCCTTCTAATCTCTCCTTCTCGCTCTGTCCCTTTCTTCCTCCCTTGGGGGTTTTTCTAACTCTTCCTTCTTCCGGGGCATCTCTCTCATCCCCACATTCCCATTCACACATCATCTCGGAAATCGCCACCTTTCCTGGGACAATCTACAAATGACTCAGAGAGGCTGGAGCGAAAACCTCGGCTATTGTCTTTCTAAATAGTTGGGCGCCAGGTAGAAACCATGGCCTCCTCTGGCTAGCAGGTATCAGAGCCCACAATCACCTGCATTCCTGCATCAGGTTCTGACATTGTCTCTTTCTTTCATTTTTATCTCCCATTCTCTACCTTAAACCAACATGAAGTTTGCAAAGAGATCTAATATTTGCCACTGTAGTAGTTGGAATGTAATGGGCTCACATCATCTCAAAGAGTGCAGCACTATTAGGAGTTGTGGCTATGTTGGAGGATGTTTATCGCTGCAAGGGCAGGCTCTGAGGTTCCCTATTCTCAGGATACCACCTGTATCTCAGTAAACTTCCTGTTGCCTGCAAGATATAGGACTCTCAGCTATTACCCCAGCAACATGTCAGCCTATACCCACCATGCTCCCTGTCATGATGATAATGGACTGAACCTCTGAAACTGTAAATGAGGCACCCAATTATATGTTTTTTTTTTAAGAAGAGTCTCTTCACAGCAACAAAAGCACTAAGATAACTACCATAATTAGAAAAAATAAATCTGGGTCTGTGTGTCATTTCTTAATTAACATTAAATTCAGTGCATTACAGCCCTGGATGAGAGAGCTTTAGATGCTGTTTCTGCTTCTACACTCCACATGTTAGTTCCTTTCCAGAATCCCCTCGTTCTACCTCCGTTATTTAGGCACCTGACTTCCTCTCAACCATTTCTCTGTCTTTGAGGGTCACGCTCCCTCAGTACCCATTTCCTCCCATCAGCAAATACTTATTCTTCAGTAGGGTTCTACATTGGCCCAGCATTTGGGGAATCTCATATCTAAGGGGTCTCTCTCAACCATGCAACATAAATATTTTCACATCCCATCGTTACATTCATTGTTAGTGGTGTAGAGTTTTTCAGACTGAAGTTTGAACTCTGAGTTATTAATTTGGAGTTTAATCCACTAAGCTGTTAATACAAGGAAGCATGCTTATCTGAGTTATTCACATTTAGAGTGTTAGGCTACTGTGTGATATACACATATCTTGCGCTCTATGAAGGTTGATATACTAGCTTGAATGTGAAATGTCACCCATTTGTGCTCAGCAGTTGGTCCTGTTTTGGAAGGTTCTGGAATGCCTTTAGGAGGTGGAGTCTTGCTGGAGAAATTGGGTACCTGGGATAGGCTTTGGGATTATTTAGTAGTCCTACTTCCTGTCTGCCCTTTGTCTCTTGACTGAAGACAGAAAATAGCAGATTCCTGCCACGTGTGCTTTGACCACTGTGATAAACTTCATTAACTCATCTGGAAGTCACAATGACCTTTCCCATTTTAAGCTGTTTCTTAATAGGCATTTGGCCACAACCCCAAGACAAGTAATGCACACAGGTGTTAAGGAAAACTTCATCCTGAGGTGTCTTGTTTCTAAAGAACTCCAATTTTCAGTTCTACAGTGCAAGCTGGCCTTTCTTCCCAACAGTTTGCATGAGCTGGATAAATCGCATTTTACATTGCTAGGACACTACTCTAAAGTATTGACTGGTTGCAACTTATGCCAGGGAACACTGATAGTAACTTATGCCAGGGAACCCTGATGGTAACTGCTCTGCCACTTTGCCAGACCCTTCAGGTGCCTTCTTATTCCTTGCTGTGTAAGACACACAAATCTGCAGATTTATTTCTTTAATTGGAAAATAGTTAAGTCTTTACACACATAGGGATACAATGCAATGTTTTCATGTATACATTTTTAGAGAGATAATTAACTCTAATTATTTAACATACCTATCGCTAAGTATTTATTTTTGTGTTTATTTTAAAAAGATTTACTCAACAATTTTGATATACAAATTCTTAATTTAAATACAAGCTATTCTCTATAAACACACACATACACACACACACACACACACACACACACACACACACGGTTATAGCTATTTTCTAATTGCAACTTTTCTTTGGTCAGTATCTTCCCTGTTCTCACTCACTGATCCTCCACACCAATAGTGAAGAGTGTTCTGTCTTTTGTTTCTGGGAGAGCTCCTCTTTTAGACTTTACATTAAATCAGGATTATGTGGCATTTCTGTACTAATGTATTTTGCCTATGATCAATTTTGTTTCAGATGACAGAATTTACTTCTTTTAAATAGCATTCTATTGTATAAGTACAAATGTTGCATTTTCTTTAACCATTTATTTGATAATGTAGACTTGATCTCATACCTCTGGATTTATAGAAAATGGTACAATAAACATGAAAAAGTAGACATCTCATGGGTAAATAGATTTTAATTATTTTAGATGAATGTTCAGAAGGGAGACTGATATATGACATGTTAACACTATTCTTAATTTTCTGAGGAGACTCCATATTGTTTTCTTTTATTGAATACTTCATTAATTTATAATCCACTTAATGGTACCTATGGGTTGTATTTCCTCACACCACTACCAAAAATATTCTCAACTTTCTGATGACAGTCATTCTAATGGGGTAAGATGGTACTTAGCTTGTCAGAATTCAGTTGAGTGCTGAAAGTCATGAATTTTTTTTTTTTTTGGTACTTCTTGGTATAAAATTTCCATGTACCTCTTGGCTACTTGTTTGTGTTCTTCTGGGAAATATTTAAGTCCTCTGGTTTTTTTCTTTTGAGCTTTTTGTTCCTGTAATTATTGACCATTTATCATATGTATTGTTGGCAAATATTTTCTTGCAAACTGTGAACTATGTCGTATTTTCTCCTTTGCTGTGTGGAACCTTTTATGTTGCTGCAGTTTTTTTTTTTTTAATCTTTGTTGCCAGTGCTTTGATATTCATGCTTAAGTACCCTTTGCCCAAACCAATGTCTTGAAATACCTTTCCTTATTTACAATGGGACATTTGTTTACATTTACATTTTGATGCATAGGAATACACTGTGCATGTATTTCAGAATTCATCTGAATAATAAGAAGGGTTTGCTAGGGTTCAAATGTCAATGTCATCTCTCAGGATACAGAGAGAAGCAAAGGGGCAGAGAAGGCAAGTAGATTTTATGTCAGTCAGTAGACTAGGGGATATTTAGGTGACATGGACTGTTCAGATTGATTTAAATCCTCTCTCCTGGGCCACATTTACTTATCTTTTTGCTGGTCCATATAAAATTTACCAGCTTAAAAATTCCTTTGGAATCTAGAGATGGCTCAGTGGTTTATATCACCAGATCACTGGCTACTTTTTCACAGGACCTAGAGTTTCTTCACAGAACCTACATGACAGCTCACAATAGTCTGTAACTCCTGCTGTATAAGATCCTGGTTCCTTGAGCACACATATGATGTACATATAGACATGTGTGCAAAACACATATACAATATATATATATATATAAAATTGAATTAATAGAAAATTGTATGCCCTTACTGAATATTCAAAGGACATATGTTAGTAAAGCCCCTGTATTAAGAAAAGGTATGGCTACAAATGTAGCCATAAAAAGGAAAATAAAAATTTAATGTAACATGTCTGTTATCATATATGATTTGTTAAATAGGGTGGTAAAAAAGAAATTGTAATATTCATGTAGTGTTTCTCATAATGTAAATTTGTTCACATGGATTTAGAAATTCAAAAAAAAATCAATCATTGAAATTATGGAAAATTATTCTATTTTATCCTGATTTCCAATAAAATTCCCTAACAATAAAAAAAAGAAAAGGTATGTTTTCTCTCCTTTCACAATAGCTCTTATTTTCTAGACTGACTAAAATTATTTTTTATTGAAATTAAAAAGAGCACTAAAATTAATTGATCTAACATCTTAAAGTTTAAATACAAATTTCTAAGCCATATCCCTGATGATAAAGTACTAGACTGGCAGAATAGCTTTAGTGATCCTGTGTGATAGTGTAGAACTCCCCATTGTAGCTCTGTTGCTTATCATTATCTTGATAAGAATTGAAAGCAAGAGAAACATCAAGAATCAGACAAGCACACCAGTGAGTTCTACCTGTACAATCTGCAGAGACCCTGAGGTCATTCTGAGCCAGGGCACAGCATCTCTGCACAACCATTCACGTGGTTGGCATAGCTACTGGAATGCTGGCCGGCACGTTGCACAGAATATTGAGCAGGATCTCTGGTCTCTACCCAGTAGAATACGATAGAGAGTGTGCAGCACTATATGTGATGAAGACATCTCATGGGACTGAATTATGTCCTGTTGTGGAGATGTTAGTGGCTCGTAAGTTTTTAGGTGATGAGGTTTTTATCTTCCTTTTCATTTTTCCTTTTGGTAGATGTGTTTTACATTCTCCCGTGTGTAAGATAGAATGATTTGCAAACATATTGTGTATTATACTAGAAAACCCAAAAACCCAGAAAACAGTGTTCATAGCCTGTGAAATCCCCTGCTTGGGAACCTTAGGCAAAAAAATCATTCTCTCTCATCTCTTACTTTGAAAATGTTTCCAATTACCATGGATTTTGTTTGTGCGGTGTTTGCACATAGGCTGTGTTTGAAATGGTGTGCATATTTTGAGAGCTTGCTCCAAGTAGCCTGGAGTTTTACTTTTGAGAGCCTAACTAATTGAAGACTTAGGTTTATTTCCCTTTGGTGCTCATCTGTAGACAAAGCTTCATCTGTGTGCCATCTCAGTCTAAGTTAAATCTCTCATCAGCTGCTGCTTCTTCAGTGGAGGAGCTCATTTCCAGTCCCTAATGGGATTTCACTTGAGGAGCTCTTGTCTGCTGCTAAGTACTGCTCTGGCCCAGATGTCTGCCTCTCTGAATTCACGTCCAGAAGACAGGAAGAATTACGTTGTGTTTATTTAATTTTCTCACGTGCTCTGGCCATATGGACAAATTTAGAGTACTGTTGTCGCTGTTGCTGTAATTTTTTTTTGCAGCCCAGTATTTTATTGTATCCCATATCCACAAAGGGATTTTTAAAAATTTTCTGAGTCTGACGCAGTAACTGTGCCAAAAATTTGATGTAGATAGTTATTTTTGCAGATATGTGTGTGCGATAGATTTCAAGAACCCTGTGCATATGTAGATTTCCAGAAATTTCTATATTCTGTGTAAAATAGAAGTATGTTGGCATGCTAGCTATATGTATTCTATTCTCTTTGTCTATAAATAGTTTCTAACATGTAATGAACTAAAAATATTATAGTCAGTTTTCTACACTGCTCAGGTAGTTTTGACAAGAGAAAAAGAGCCTGTGATTTCAGTGAAGATGTAATTATTTATAAATATTTTCAACCTTGATTGAATTTGCCCATATGGAACTCAAAGAATATGGAAAGCAGATTTTTGCATCTAGAATAATTTCACAGAAGTATAAAAAATGGAATTGAATTACCCACATGTCATATATAGAGAGAAGTTCTTTAATTGAGATGTAATGCAGAAAGAAGTAAATTTTAGATTTCTATCAAGTCTTGGGGCATTTCTTCAGACAACTATTGGCAGCATGAGTATTTATTGCAAAAAGGCATCCTACTGAGTGGGAGAAGATCTTCACTAACCCCACATCAGACAAAGGCCTGATCTCCAAAATATACAAAGAACTCAAGAAACTGGACATAAAAATTCTAAACTGCCCAATTAAAAAATGGGGTAATGATCTG
>JAQHUG010000080.1:6737119-6747619 GCA_028555095.1 Dicrostonyx torquatus
GATATTAATGACCAGTGGTTTTTAATTCCAGTTATTTTCTTTTTCTGGTTGTAGGGTTTGTGTGTTTCCCTACTTTGAGTTGTGCTGGTGGAGGGTTGTTAGATATCTGTGTTATTATGGGTGTTGTTTGCTTCCTTTAGTTGTAGTTTAGCTTCTAGTACTTTTTGTAAGGCTGGGTTCGTGGCTATGTATTGCTTAAATTTGTTTTATCCTGGAATATCTTGTTTTCTTCACTGATGGTGAAAGAAAGCTTTGCTGAGTATAGTAGTCTGGGCTTGTATCCATGGTCTCTTAGTGTCTGCAACACATCTATCCAAGACCTTCTGGCTTTCATGGTTTCCAAATAGAAGTCGGGTATAATTCTGATGGGTTTACCTTTATATGTTACTTGACCTTTTTCCTTTGTTTTCCCCATGAGTAAATTGGAATAACCCTAGTACTTACCTAATGTGGCTTTTATGGGGATGGCACCTCAAATAAAGAAATGATGCCTAGAGAGAGTTTGACACAAGTCACTGACAATTATTTTCATTGTCTTTGGATTTAAGCCCCCAAATCAATACACAATGCAGTATCATTCATATGGCAGAAAACTACAAAGCTATTTGTATCAGAATTCTTTTTTGTAGACACTGAGCCTAGACCTATAGATACCGGTCTGTATATGTCAGAATTTCTACTTGACTTTATTTGTCTTAAGCATCTTTCCTGTTTTTTTCATAACTTGTACAAAATAATTCAAAAAGCTTTTTTTAATCCAGAATTTTCAACATCAAGTATTCTCTTGGGTTTTCCTTTTAAATTTTCCTAGTGATTGAAATTGATTGATGATATTTAATAAATTATTCATAGATCCACTTAAACCCTTCAGTCAAAGTGTCAGACAGTAATTTAATCATTCATTACTGTTGCTGTCCTGTACACAGAAAACCTAGAATCCTCCAGAACCTCAATTTTACAAACTCCGGCTCAACCTCTGACCATCCTCCTGTCAGAGCTGAAAGTCATTTGATTGTAACTCACAGTGTTAACTGAGAGGATGTTGGATGTAATCTACGAGTTTCCTGTCTGTGGCAGTTACCATTGCCATGTTGTTCAATCATCCACTGGGCTTCCTCAAGAGGAGGGTGGAAGTTGTGGCTACTGTCATTTTGTTTGGGGAAACTTACTTAAGGGGATTAAGGACTTCCTAGAGATCATATAGGAGATCAGTGACATTCCTAAGAATAGCACTTGGAACACCCTTGACCACATTCCCACCTTAATATTTTATTATGTCATTAGTGAATAACTTCCACTAAAATTCTGCTATAGACTTCAGCATTATGGGTTGTTCCACTTATCGGCATCTTGTCGTTATTATTGCTATGATAAAACACCACAGGTGAAGCTGCTTGGGGAGGAAAGGGTTAATTATATCAGTACACTTGTTGTTAGAAGCCCATCACTGAGGAAAGTCAGGGTAGAAACTCAAGCAGGGCCAGAATCTAGAGGCAGGTACTGAAGCAGAGTCTACGGAGCAGTGCTGCTTCGGGGCTTGCTCCTTATGTATCATCCCTCAGTCTTCTTTCTTACACAAGTCAGGACCACCTGAAGTATTCCCAGAGTGCCCGGCCTTCTCCTACCAACACTTAATCAAGAAAATACTTCACAGATTTACCCACAAGTCAATCTGATAGAGACATTTTCTCAGTTGAGAGTACCTCTTCCCAAATGACTCTAGCTTGTGTCAAACTGGCTAATAATATTAATAATCCTAACATATCCAGCACAGCCATCACCACAGAATCCTCTCAGATATAGGTTGTATACACATGCCTCTGCCAGATCTATTCACTGTTATTAGTATCTGAATGTATAAACATTTTACGAGAGGAGAAAAATAATGACCAGTATTCAAGATGGAGAAAACCTATTTCTATTTCCAAGCTCGTTTAACAGGTCGATAGCTTACAATTTACTTAACGTACTTGTTATTACTTTTGATTCTGGTAGTAGTGAACTGTGTCTTCATTTATGTCCCTTGCCATATGCCAGCAGTAGTAAAAGCTACTTGGCTCTTAACACTCTGTGTAGGACACATTTCCTAAGGGAGAAAGCAGAGGAGAAAAAATCTACTTTCAGTTGCTAATAAAGAAAAATTATACAGCATAATAATTAAAAATCTAGCCTCTGGGCTGAGGAAATGGCTCAGCGACTAAGAGCAGGCCCGGTTCCTGAGGAAGACCTGAGTTCAGTTCTCAAATGTCAGTCATGACAGCTCCGTGGGGACTTTCACTTCTGTCCCTCACAGCCACCGTCACCTGTGTGCTTAAACACATCCACACATACACATCCCCTGAATCTTCTCCACGTACAGCCCCCATACACACACATACACAAACACATATGCGTAATTAAAAATAAAATAAATCCTGCCAGGCGGTGGTGGCGCATGCCTTTAATCCCAGCACTCGGGAGGCAGAGGCAGGTGGATCTCTGTGAGTTTGAAGCCAGCCTGGTCTACAAGAGCTAATTCCAGGACAGGCTCCAAAGCTACAGAGAAACCCTGTCTCGAAAAACTAAATAAATAAATAAATAAATAAATAAATAAATAAATAAAATCTTTAAAAAATTCTAATCCAGGAACTTTAACCTTAGTCTTTAAAGGAAATTAAATGAAAAATGAAAATGTGCTGGAAATATGAATATAACATATATATGTTTTCTTTTGAGTAAAGAATATGTCTTTTTTGTGAATGCTTAATACATGTGAGGCTCATGCTAAGCAATTTTAAGGAAACCACACCAGACATCTTTCCTGTTGGTTGCATTGGCGACAGTAGAGGTCAGACAAAACATCCTAATCCTGCAAGTCTTAATGGCATCAGGTTGAGATCATAGGTTAGGTTAGTAAGAAACTAAAAGTAAATGACAGAGTGTACATATTGATACTTTGATTTGAATTTTTGTTTGTATTTTATACTTACCATTATTTTAATTTTTTAAAAGACATGGCCTCCTTATGTAGCTCTTGCTGGCCAAGAAGGCACTAGGTAGACCAGGCTGGCCTCAAACATCTAGAAACTTCTGCCTCTGCCTCTCGAGTGCTGGGATTAAAGGCATGTGCCACCACACCCAGCCTAATTTCTTTATTTAATTTAGCTAAAAAATGTTTTGTTATTATACACTATTGATCCAATGACAAATGTTTTTACTATCTTGAACCTAATGTTCAGGAAATTGCAAAGTTTTCTGATATTTCTTTCCCATTAATAGGTGCCCATTCCCTAGGATCCAGAAACATATGTAGATATATATTTTATGTAAATAGTCTAATAAGAAACTTCAACATTCATCTTTTGTCTTTTTCAAAATACCTCCTTTTCTACCTACATATACCTACTACTAGAAAATATCTGATATTCTACTGTGTGTTAATATGTATGTATGTGTATGTGATTACATCCATGGATACATCTGTGTGAATGTCTGTGTATATACATATGTCCGTATTTGTTATATTTGAGTGTATATTTGTATGGGAATGTATTTGTGTGTGTGTATATCTATCTGGGTGTGTATGAGTGTGTCTAAATATGGGTGTAAGAATGAGTGTTTTGTGTGTGTGTGTGTGCTTGGATTGGACTTGGACCTAGCTATTTTACAATATAATTGCAAGGACATCTTCATGAGACTTTATGGTCTTTGAAATATTAAACCATTTTCACTTCAATATTCTCTCTCTCTCTCTCTCTCTCTCTCTCTCTCTCTCTCTCTCTCTTTCTTTACTACTTGACAAAACTGATAAATTCCAGGCGCTGAGGTTGAGAGTTTGGTGGTGTTTGAGTTTGCATGGTTTCCTATCAAAGTCTCATTTCAGATGCAATGGGAAGATGCAATGTGCATGCTGTTAGGATTGTAACATAGCCACGGACTGCCATCTTGCCAAAGCAGATAACGTTTGCTGCTTGAGCAGCACATCTAGACCTGGTATGCTAACAAGGGAGGATACCCTTCATAAATCCTGCCCTTCTTATCCTTCCATGGGAACAGTGTATATGCTAACATAGATCTGAATGTTTTAAATAGATCATATATATTTATATATTATCTATAATTTTAAATAAGCACTTGCTGTAATTATTTATGAATGTACATACAGTGCTTATTTAAGGATCTATATGTATATCTATACACACGTAAGTAGACATAGTGTCATTTCAGCTCAATTTTGTTTAATTTTAGCTTTTAAAGTGTTCTATTAATAAAATTAAAAGCAAATTAAGAATATGCACTCGAAACAAATGTGATATTTGAGATTCAATTTTAATCGATTTAAAATTTTGACATACTATAAGAGTAGTAGCCAGCTATTTTATAAAGGAGAATTAAAACATCAGATACCAATGTCTACCTTTCTTACCTCAAATGTAACTGTACAGTTTGAGAGCAAATATTTATAATTGTGTAGGTTTTTCCATTTAAATCCAATGGGAAGCTTCAGATTGGATGACTTAAACACTAAGTATCTTGATTTTAAGTGAAGTATTTGTATAAAGGTTCTGTATCAAATGCTGTTTCCTAAGATGCTGCCTCTGCAGAGGAGTGATTTTAAATTGAATTATCACATTTCAGGCTAAGATGACTCAACTGCCCGAGGCAGAAAAGGAGAAAATTGCCGAGCAAGTGGCTGATTTCAAGAAGGTAAAGAGCAAGTTGGATGCTGAGATCGAGATATGGGATGACACAAGCAATGATATCATTGTTCTTGCCAAGAAGATGTGTATGATCATGATGGAGATGACAGACTTCACAAGGTAATTGCATAATATACAAGGTGTGATAACTGGTGATGACTATATATTTGTTACATTGCTGAAATGTCTGAGTTTCTCCAAGTGGTAAGGTAAAGGTAAATATGGAATTAGAAAATTACAGAGACAGAATCCCAGAATTGTGGTAAATAAGCACCATTTCTTATGAAGCCACTACCTCATACTCTCTTACCATTACACTCTGCAGCAGGGATTACACAGTATCTGTTCATAAAAATTGATAACTAATGCATGTCCTCTCTGGAGCTTTGTGAGTGGTTCATACCTATGGCAACATCACCAAGATGTGTGGCCTATGGCCTTCTTAAAATATTTTGAAACCATAATGCATAATGATGGCTATGAAGGAATTATGCATTGTATACATAATCAAGAAGCAATATAAATGTTTTAAAATGTTTTTGAGACTTTGTGATACACAGTAAGGTATCTCTATTCTCTGTAGAGTTACTATGGTAGTGAGACCATATATATATATCCTGAAAATTGAAGGGACTTGAAGGCCCTCAACCCTTATCCCTGTTTGCCACACAGGGGCTTAGATCCAGTGATTGCTGGATGCTCACTTGAATGTGAGAATTTCCCAATGAGTGAAAAACTGACACTTGCCAACAATCTTTTGTAGCTCTATAAACAGGCTCAGAGACTTGTTTTCTCCATTTTCTGGTACTAATGAAAATTTCCCTTAGTCCTTCATGAGCTGAAATATACTTACTGAGTGACTCTCGCCAACGTCATTCTATGTAACTGATGAGAACAGTTCTATGTCTGGTGTTTGGTTCTTTGCAGACCAAAAATTTGCCTAACTGCTGAGTCTAGATTGAAAAGTGGACTGTGAGTGCTCTCAAATCAAGACAGTGAAAAGACCCTTACCCTGACTCCAGACTATTTCTCCTAGGAAGGGATTTTCCAGCATGTGATGGGGTCTTCACTAAAGGCAAAATCTCCAAGAAAATGTCTCTTGCAGTTGCCTAGCTACCTACACCCATACTTTAGGGAATTGGAGGTCGTTAAGGGAAGCCGAATGTTGAGAAACAGGTTGCAAACGTCTTCACATAATTAATCAAAGAGCAATAAGATGTGCAATGCTTCTCTTACCTGTTGCTGAGGAATACAAAACTGCAATGTAATGAAACTTAGTCTTCATGAAGTTGCTAAAGTTACAGAGCGGAAAACTACCCTGTGACGGCCATATTACAGGAATGAAACCATTATATCACAGTGCACTTTATGATGAAATAATGAATAAGTGCAATTTTAAATCATAATTGATTGGTAACACACACTACTTTTCAGTGGTAAGACTGAGAACAAGTTTCTAGGTGTTACACACAAGTTGTAGAAAATTGAATGACCTAAACATTCTAAAAATGAAAATGTAGCATGGTAAATATTGTAAAGAGGACTAGCTACAATGTGTTATAGTTTTTATTTAGATGATAAAAGACTTATGCACACAAATCACTAATTTTCAGTGCTGTGGTTACTAAATATTTGAAGATACTTAATGCAAAATAAGTGAGATAATTGTCCAGTTGTTCAAAACCTTTTGAAAAGTCAGCATAGAAAGTGTGGTGTGAAAAGAACGCTCAGTAGATGCCTTAATTTGGAATGTGGTATATGCTGAAAGTCTTCATCATCTATGAGCCCGGTATTTGATCTTGCAAGGGATAATATGAAACAAGACTTTAAAAATTAATCCAATCAATATTATTGGTTGATTTTGTTTTTGCTTAATGTTTAATTAAATTTAGTCTCAGACAATTTTACATGCACGACCTGCTTACCACTCTCACTCTTCACTTCCCTCCCTCCCTATGTTATTTTCCTCCTCCCCATATGTCAGTCCTTCACATTCATGCCTGTTCAATATGTTTTGTTAATTGATATTAACCAGGGCATTCTCTGTGAACTTTGTGTGATCTGTTGGGTCTTATAGATTAAGCAGTGGGTAGCCAGATAAAGACAGAGACTCCCTTCTTGCAGCAAGGAGCAATGAACATACTGTGTGTGAGAGTAACCGTGTAGTCACTCTCCCTGGTGCCATCTATGTAAAAATAGGATGAGCTCATGGGTAAGGAAGAGTATACTAAAACAAAAGTCAGGTCTTTAAAAGGACTTTAATGGAATATAAACATTCAATAAAAAAGAAAAGTTCTCTGACCTATTTTGTGAAACAATTTCGAGGGCTATTCTATTCCTGTTGATGCTTTGTCTTGTTTAGTACAAAAATTATTCTCTAAGGCAGAATTTGATTGCATTTTGTATTTCATTGAAAGAAAAAATCCACTTTTCAAAGCTAAAAGAGAGTGAAGATGCCACTCCAAATTTCACTGGAAAGTAAGAAAATTAAACTAACATTATACATAGCATTTCATTATGAATGTCCCTCAGTTATCAGTTTCTATTTTTCCCATTTAAACTCTTGAGAGTCTTTTTTCTAGTCATAGCCTGTTGTTTGATAATACCCTCTCATTCCTTTTTATGCAGAGAATAATTGAGTTTGGGTCTATACTTCAGTGTCTGCAGGCAGAAATTCTAACAGTCTTTATCTCGGTGTCTCTCTGCCTTTCTACATTTCTTACCACATGTGTGTTTCTCTTTCTCCCTTTATCTCCATTTCTTCTAGTCATTGAACACATATATACAATATAGGCATGTATACAATATATAGTTTTCTATAGGAACCAGTACTATACCATAGTATTGAGCAATAATATATTTTGAAGTTTCATCATGAATGATTTAATCATAATTTAAGCTTTTTAAGATTTACTGATTCTATATGACAAATATGAAATTATTTTTGAAAAACAGTTTCTAATTTAGTTTGGATTGGCCCCTAAGTTAGCAGCAGTTAACTGCATTTCAACTATTGCATACAAACTTTTTTCTAAATAAAGAGGGAATTAGCTTCCTGTCATACAAAATAACTCTTTTCGACACACAGAATTTCACCTTTATAAGTTGTACAAAATAATGTATATTTAAAATTACTGTGTATGACATTGTGTTCTATTGTATGTCAGTGTTCTATTGCTAGGAAGGGATACCATGATCATGACAACTCTTATAAAAGAAAGCATGTATTTGGGGCTGACTTATAGTTTCAGATGTTCAGTCCATTATCATCACAGCAGGAAACATGGCACCATGCAGACATACATGGTGTTGAGAGTTCCACACCTGAATCCGCAGGTAGGAGGATGATAGAGACTACAGGATTGAAATGTGCTTTAGAAATCTCAAAACCCACCCCCAGTGGCACACTTCCTCCAACATGAGTTCTCACTGGTAACCAAGCATTCAAATCTATGAGCCTAATAAGACCATTCTCATTCAAATCACCGCCAATATGCACATTAGATTTCAGTAAATCTGTTGCTGGTCCTTTGCCATCAGCATGTGCCTATAGAGCAGAGGCCTAGATACTGAAAATGCTCCACCGTGAATGTATTGATGAAATGGCACTAGTTGAAGCACAGAAGCAAACAGGGTCCAAACAGAACAAATGCTGCAATGTTAAACACAGCTCCAGGTCATGGTGCGTCTTAGCACTGATGGTTAGAAACATAAAATCGAAGGGCTTAAAATTGAGAATTTCTGTGTACTTTGAGGTGAGATAGGTCCCCTCATTGGGAAATACTATTAACCTCAAAGAAATGACAGAAAATTATAATACATACCAAACCTATTATCCTAACTACTGCCCAAAATGTCAGTCATTAGAAAATGAGTTCATTGTATTGAAGGAAGAGAATGTTCTTGACCTCAGCACCCTACCCAGGAATAGAAAAACTCCTGGAAATGAGATGGTAGGAGAATGCAAGATGGTACTACAGGTGAGAATTTGCTCATCAGATATCCCATTCCTCCATGAAACAAACAAAGAATTGAAAATAAAATTGATCTACAACAGTTCTAAAATAGTCAAAATTTAGAATCCCATCTGCCTTCCTCCCTCTACTGATAAGAATAGATGTAGATGTACATTCTATAAACATATATAAAAAATCAAAATGAAGAGACATGAGCCAGAACGAGATAGTAGGGTGAAGGATACAAAGATTTATTAAAAATTAGGGGAATGTGCCTAAAAGCTAAAATAGTATTTAGTGAGAAGTTATCAAGCATTCAAAGAGGAAAAGAGTTCAAGAAAAATTTTATTAGACTCACTAAAAGAAGACAAATAAG
Source organism: Dicrostonyx torquatus (assembly GCA_028555095.1). Classification (NCBI taxonomy): domain Eukaryota; kingdom Metazoa; phylum Chordata; class Mammalia; order Rodentia; family Cricetidae; genus Dicrostonyx; species Dicrostonyx torquatus. The sequence continues at coordinate 6,746,131 of JAQHUG010000080.1, forward strand.
ATATTTAAGCAAACTGCTATGTGCACTTTTGGACAATTGGATTAAATGTCTGTTAGATAACGATAATGAAGTAAAATATGAGAGAGAAAGAGGTTGAAATGACATAAAAGCAATGATCCACACAAATACAATTAAAGTTTTGAGGAGTAAGAACAGAATGACGCTTAAGGATAAATCAACATTTTCCAAATATAAACTGAACCTCAATTTGCATATCAAAAGTTTTACCCATAGCTATCCTTACTAAACACAGTTTTTATAAAATGTATCACACATAATAGCATTCTGTGAATGTACATGTATGTGAGATGACACAGGGAAACTATTTGAATACTAACTAAGGGCCTGAAACCCCTCTTGCCACAATCGCAGATAACTGAATTATGTCTTTTCTCATCCTTGTAAACACTACTATGTCTCACATAAACTGCTTTTAACTTTTTATATAGCTTACTGAATTGTTCTGCAGATTCTGAGTTAGGCCACTTCCATTTCTTTTAGTCTCTTATACTGCCTGCCCTAAATTCTAATTTATAAAAGTTCAATATGATCATTTGCTTTACTGTTGCTATTTGAAGCTTTTCATTGTATTGTTTTCTATAAGTTCTTTATTTCTTTATTTATCTTAGTTCTAACTTAACTCCCCATTGTGTAGAATATAGCATCTGCCTTGCCCTCTCTTATTCCTTATTAACCTATATTTTGCATCTTCTTTGAATTAAATTATGCAGGCTATTGTCCTAATAATTATATCTGAAGCATTCTTACTTAGTCTGTAGGTCGATTTTGAAAGGCTTTGTATAATATTAATATAATTAATCTAGGCAGGAAACACATATGAGAACATACACTTACAGCAGAAAGCTGAAATAGATTTGCATCTAGTCTAATGTATCTATGCAATTATATGGAAAATAAATTCAATGGAAAGAAACCTTAACTGAGCGGCAGTGAAATGATAAGCAGTCATTTGGTAATAAGAAGACTCATTTCCTCTCACCAAGGATCAGAGTGGATGTTCAGAGTTGTTATACCCATTTATGTGACCTATAACTCTGGGGAAAAATAGGAAAACATTCCAAGACATGGGAGTTTGTGCATTTTTGTTAGTTATTTTGTAAGAAAGGTTCATGAATTCAAGCTAGCCTTGAACTCACTATGTACCCAAGACTGTCTTTGAACTCTTGTGTAGATGAAGGTGGCCCTGAACTCTGTCTCCTCCTGCTTCCACAACCAAACAAGTTGGGTCAGAGGCATGTGTGTCATACCTGTTGGCAAATGTATGTGAAGGTATTGACAGACAGACAGAATTCCATGATGAAAGAGCATTTCAGTGATTGTAAAGAAAGTACAGCATGCAAAGAAGGATGTGGGGCCAGTGTTAAAAAATTTAATGGAGTAATCACTGAAGAGCTTCACTTAAAGTCCCCAGTTAAGACCATGTTGTTAGTGTGAGTGATTGTCAATTTTTTTAAAATTCTTTTTTTTT
>JAQHUG010000080.1:6750694-6788093 GCA_028555095.1 Dicrostonyx torquatus
AAGCTGTGGCACTCACCACAGACCCACTGCCATGAAAAGGGCGGGCTTCTCTCTAGTGTTGTCTTTCATCTGAATGGTTTCACTAAGTGGCATGATGGAGAAGATGACTTCCTAAAAGACATGGACCCAAGAATGATAGGTGCATTCAAAACACTCAAATCAGTTGCTTACAGAAGAAAAGTGGCCAGGATAGATTTTTAAAATATCTGAATGCTTTAATGAATATATTTTAAGTGTCAAGAAAAAAATGAGAAGGGATATAAGACTATGAAAAGAGAATGAAGAGTTAAACACATCAATGAGACAGAAAGACAACATAAATAGTAGAAAGAGACATCCCCAGTTATGAGGATGATGATGATCATGGTGATGATGATAGTGGTGGTGGTGGTGGTGATGATGGTGATGATAATGATGGTGGTGGTGGTGGTGATAATGATAATGGTGGTGATGATTATGATGATGATGGTGGTGGTGGTGATGATGATAATGAAGATGATGATGATGATAATGATGGTGATGATGATGACAACGACAAGAGGTATAAGCATGAATCTACATAAATATCTAGGGCTAGTTCCTCTAGTATTCACTTTAGTGAGTGACCTGAGCATCAGAGAGAAATTTCAGGCTCATATAGTGTGCAGACAAATTGAGCCAACAATTCTCTTTATTTTGTAAGATCCTTGTCTACTCTGTTTTTTGCAGTTCCCACAGTTTTGAATTATCTAGTTCACTTTTCTCACATACCTCCTGTTTAGATATCCACACTAAGAATCAATTGTATAAAATATTTCTTTGACATCTACTCACATTTTTAAAGAAGATACATCATAGATTTATATACATTCAGTGTAAATTAACATATATTATGTGAATATAAAAATATTATAAAACAAAGAAAATTATGAAAACAAAACAGCCAGGAAAGTAACAGGACTTTAAGAAAAAAAACAGAAACAAAATTTCTGTAAAAATGTTGAGGTTGAACATAAGTTTGTTGTCTTGAGTCTCTTGTTTCACTTGTTAAATTGCCTTTTCATTTTAAAATTCAAGGTTGTAATTGCAACTCCTCCATGCTATTAAGAAGAAACAGAGTCAAGGTATTAGTGAATTTTGTCACACTGACGTATACATGTCACTGACTTCTTAAGGGAATTGATCTGATCCTGCCAGCGGTTTCAAGGGAACACGATGGTGGAAATGCACCATCATAGTCAGGGTGACAGAAGCTTGCCACTTCCGCTGTTGCTCACTTCTTACCAGATAAAAATCCAGGCCACTTGAGAAAGAATCAGAACTTAATCATCACCTTCAAAGCTCACATAGAGAGACCTGCTAACTAGGTACCAAACATTCTGTACCTATCTATACCCGTTGAGGACCAAGTTAACCATTACTTTTTCTATAGTTCAGCTTGAAGGAGAATAGAGGGAGTCTGCTTCAACCCGGGGTCTTAGTCAAGTAAAGATGTACACCTTGCATTTCTGGTCTATTAAACCACTATATTCCAAATTGCATCATTGGAAATTCTAGCCAGGAAAAATAAACTTAATTAAAATGGAAGAAGCAAGGCTGATTAAATAAGTTAGAATGAAAAACTTTTTGTTATTTGTGGATAGTCCCTGGGAACACAACAGTGCAGACCAAGGCACTATCTTAAGTGGCAGACTGTACTAAATAGGGAGGGAGCTTGGCAAGGGGGGAAAGTAAGTGTTACAATTCATTATGATTCCTGCACTTTGGATCAACTTTTAAAAACCCATATTATGCTTTGTTACACAGAGGATTACATGACACTGTTTTTTTAATTTCCAACGATTCTCCATAATAACAAGATCATCACCACCATCACCAATCGATTAATTAGAGAAGGTAGAAGCTGAAGCAGAAACAGTAGAAGACGAGAGGGAAAAGCTCTCTTTTTCTCTCTTAAAAAAATTAAAAGTCATCAATAAGCAGGATGACTTTAAGAAGCAATGCATGATGGCTTCCATTTGCTGGGTGACACTGAAATATCGAACACAGGGAGAAGGCCAGTTGCATCAAAATGGCACAACGGCTCTTTTAACCATCTTTAAATTTTATTTTGAGGTTGTATTTAATCACAACTTTTCAATCCTTTCCTCTCTCCAAACCTTTCCACATACACCTCTCTGCTCTCCTTCAAATTCATGACTTCCTTTTAAGTCACATGTTATTGCATAAATATATGTTTCTCTACACACACACATACACACATTCCCTAATATATTCTGGTGATCTTTAGGCATGTAGTTTGATATGTTGACTATTTACTGGTGTCCCTATTGTTCATCTAATGTTTCAGTGGTCACGTTGATGTGACTTTATGAGTATAGCTTCTCATACTACTAGGAGACATAATCGCACAGCACACTCCCTGACCCTCTGACTCTTGCGCTCTTTCCACCTCCTCTTCTGTAATGTTCCCTGAGCTGTAGGTGTGCGAATGTTTGCATCTGTATCTGCTGGGACTGGGCTCCACACAGCTGTGTATATTGATGGGTTGTGGTATTCTGTATGGGTGGCTCTAATAGAGAAAGACCTGAAAATGTAAAAGACAGGTAATAAGTTATATATCTACATAGTTTTGTTTTCACTATTTTAACCATTTTAATTACTTTTTTGAGACTAACTGTATTTATGAGGAATAGGATGAACAGATTTTTATACTTAATCGAAGAAGAGGAGAGTGGTGTGTTAGTGTTGCCTATAATTCTGGGCTAGTAGGAGTTTACATAATAACTGGACCGGCTAGAAGGCATACATGAAGATTATTGATAGGTTTTTAAGACTAGGACTCATAGGAAATTGTTTTGGGAAGTAGAAGAAAGAACAAATTCAGAGCATGTCATATGAGAAGGGCAACTTTAGACTCTAGATTCACACTCTCAGAGTCAACAGCCTTGACAAAAAGCAATGTCTTACCAAAATACTTTTAATCTAGCTTGAAGGCATCCTGGTATATCAATACCTTTGAGGATGTTGTGAACAAAAGCTAGGGTGTTATAAGAGAATTCGCAAGTACACTGAGTGAGAACACATTGGAAAATAGACCCATTTCTAGTTCTGCTGAAGCTAAACATGGAAGGATTCTCACAGTCTATAGGTGCCATTGCCAAAGGCATCTGCAAACAGGCTTATTGTGTGTCCACATGGCAACAAAGGGAGAACTGTAAAATGAAGTTTAGACTCTGAAAATCTCTCCAACTTTACCCAAATCCAGAGACAACTGAAGTTTGCTTCACGTAGTCTGTAGGAAGCCTGTCATTGTTTGGAAATAAAAATCAGTATTTTTTATTTTACTCCTTTCTTATGTCCCCCTTTTTAAAAGATATTTTTTTCTTGGATGCAATGTTTTCTCTGCAGTTAAAGTTAGTATGTATGTGTGTGTACATGCATGTGTGTGCATACACACATGTACACACATATACACTTATACTTTTACCACAAAACATTTTTCATCACAATTGTTTTCACTGTGTGACTATATAACTGTATAACTATAAAGGTAGACATGTGAGGGTGGAGGCCATAGTGAGTAATGTGATATTTAGCAGCCAATAGTGTGTCATTTTACATATACTATGTCCTGCACAAATATTAATTGGCAACATAAACTACATAAAATAGTTAATATATATACACATATATGTATATATGTATGTATGTAATACTGCATAAAAATAGTTAATATATATACATATATATATGTATGTATATGCTATTTTTTGTTTTCCTGAAATGCTATTTTCAATAGTGTGCAATAGCTAAACACACAAGGAGACAGCTGACCCAAGGTTGAAGGAGCTCACAGGTCCCTAGATGGATAGCTAGGGAGCCTACATGGGACCAACCTAGGTCTTCTGCTTGTGGATGACAGTTGGGTAACTTGGTCTGTTTGTGGGGCCCCTGGATCTGTTCCTGGCACTTAAGGTGGCATTTTGGAATCTATTGTCTGTAGTGTGATGCCTTGTTCAGCCTTAATCAGGGGGAGGAGCTTAGTCCTGCTTTGTGGACTCCCATGAGAGGTCTATCCCTTTCTGAATGAAGAAGGAGGAAGAATAGATGGGAGTGGGGTTGATAAAAGGAACATGGGGAGGCAAAGAAAGGAGGAAAGACTATGGTTAGTATGTAAAAAATTTAAAAATTAATTAAGAAGAAAATGTGGAGAGCTAATAAAAAAGAAAAACAGAAGTTTTCTTGATACAATTTTTGTTTATTTAATTTACATTCTGATCTCAGTTTCCCCTCCTTCCTCTCCCCCTATACCCTCCTCTGTTTCTGTTCAGAAAAGGGCAGGCCTTCCAATGGTATCAACAAAGCATGGCATATCAAGTTGTGGTTAGACTGAGCACCTCTCCTTGTATTAGGACCCGGCAAGACAATGTAGTATGAGGAATAGGTCCCCAAGAGCCAGCCAAAGCATTAGGGAAGCTCTTGCCCCATTGTTAGGAGTCCCAGAAGTAAACAAACTATACATTAATGACTGCACCTTCAATTCGTTCTTGAAAAGCTACATGACAAGAATGAAAACAAAGTTTAAATTACATCTGAAAATTAAGAAAAATAAGAATACAGAAATAATAGATCAGTGGATAAAAACAATTTCTGTCAAGCCTCTTCCCATTCTGGAATGGAAGGTAAAACAGTGCTCAGGCCATAGAAATGAGGATGTGAGGTTGGATAATTAGCTGATGGGAGATCAGGATGAGGAGAACATTGATTGTAACCTGGGTCACAAAGAACCTTTTTAAAGGCTTCCCCTAGGGACCTCCTTTTACCAGACAGGTCACAGAGTTCCAATAGCTTCCCTAGACACTAGTCACAACTAGGGAATAAAGTCTCAAAATAGGAGGTTGTGTAGACAATATTAGATTCAAACCATAGCATTCGTAGTTTACACAAGACATGAAGAAAGAGTGAATTTAGATATTTATGTTACTTTGACCTCCTGAAATAGGAAGCCCATTAGGAATTATTAGCATTGGAGAAATGTTCTTATTATGATGTTTAAATATTAAAATATTTAATTTTATTAGGATCTATATCAATAAAACAGACACTGCTTATGGTATGATGATTTTCAAATTTAATAATCTAGCTGTTAATAGCTATCAATTTCCTAATGATTGACTCCGCTTCCGGGATGAATGTGGATAATCACAAGGTTATTCAAAGGCCTCTGAAGTATTGCCACTTAAAATATGTCAAATAGTTTTAAATGTGTGCCATATACCCTATGGATAATTTGCATGATAATGTCATAACTTTCCCTCATTTTTGTTTAGTTATCCAAGAAGAGTGTCCTGTGCTATGTTTTTTAAAATGGTTGGAGGCACCTTCTTTTGTTCTGTTAACTATGATAGCCAGATATTACTATGATAAATTTATAGCCATAATACTCTGAGACTCTTGATCAATAAATGTCTGAGTCTCACTATCTGCAAATGATTGAGAAGCAAAGTGTTTGTAGATCAGTAAAACAATTCAGATAGAAGGAAAATCAGTTTGCGTGACCCCAAAACAGGGAAATGAATGCTCCTTCGGTAGATATTTCTGATAAATTTCAGAATAATTACATAGTAAAGGTTGCTCCTTTAAATACATATGAAATCTGTTTTTCTGTTTTTGTGTCCTTCTAGATAAAGAATACAATTTTAAAATAAACCTGCACTAAAAAAGAAAAACCTCCAAAGATTTGTGTTGTTAATATATTTTTAGATGCACCCTAAATAATACCTTGATACTCCTTAAGGTCGGCCTCCTACAAAATATCTGATTAGAAGGGCAGATTGAAGCTTCCCAGGGGTGCCAATTTGCCAGCTGGTCACCATGTGTTTGAGGGGTGTTTCACAATGAGCGTTGGCTGACCTCAGCTGAAGAGCCCAGATAGTAACTGGGTACCAGAGGCAATTGCAACTCATGAGTGAAAACACAATCTCTCAGATTTGTAGTAAAATACCAAGACATGTCAAGGTGAGTCACATCACATAAATGTCACCTCCCCTGACAGTGTACAGGACATCTGCGCATGCTGCCTTCTTTCCCATTTCCTCCTGTATAATGAAGCAACTCCACAATGCCAGGGGACTACTAGTCTTAAAGTGCGTGAATGGGAACTTTCAATTCTGGATCATTTTCTAGCGCCAAGGACAGATACTACTTTGCAATCAGTCTTGATAAATGCAAAACTCACGACTTTTAAGGGAGGCACGCACATCTTAATGTGCTCTTAATGACTGTGTTGTCAGTGAATGCTAATTTCAGGTGCAATATTTGTCAATTACTTTCAAATTAAAAAATACCTTCCCATTATTTGTTTTTATTCAAATTTCTTATTTTAGCAATAAAATTTTAAAACATTTAAAAAGTATTTAGAAGAACAATGTTCAACCGGAATCCCATATGATCATCTGTGGGTATATGGGTTTCTACCTCTCATTTTCTGTTTTCCATGGAGATTACTTGTCAACACAGCTCCTGCTGTCTTCAGCTCTTTCTGTCATCTCTGTCCTTGCAGGGTTTGACTGTTCTTGCCAGTTTCGTTTGCTTTTTTTCTGCACGTTGGCTCCCCAGTCTTGTCCTCTAACACCCCCACTCACTTCATTCATGCCATGTGTCTCCAGTTTCAGCTTTTCATGTTTGCCTTTTCCTTAAAAGCCTCTTTAGCAGCATATCACAGGGGCTTTCGCCATTTTTGTCTCCTTTGGAAATAAAATAGAGCTGACTTCTGTCATCTCTCACCATCTATTTTTAGATCTGTATTATGCTTCCCCATGATCCTATTTGCCGGCACCTCCATTGCTCACACTTGGGAAATAATTACTAGGGTATCTATGCACATGGGACTTGTAGAGCTAATCTGACAGGAATTTTGCCTTCACACAGCTCTCCAATAGAGGGAAAGGCATAAATCGATCAGTATGTATCATTACAGAGAGCATGCAGGAAATAATGGGTCAGAATTTTCCAAGAGACCTAGAGAAAGGCCACCTATGAAATAGTGTGTTATAGAGAAAAAATATTTTTCCAGTGAAGTTCTATAGCTGTTCATATGACAGACAAAAAAATGAGTGATTATGCGAGATTTTTTTCCCTCTGTATTAACCATGTTTCTGTATGTGCCTTCATCACCAAGTTGTATGACGTAAGGATATACAGAACTTACTAAAATTGGAAAAACCTAGGTACCTTTATAGCAGAGCACCTGAGTCTCATAAAATGTGGAAGATAAATGTATCCTCTATGTTATGTTATCAGGTAACTTTAGAGGCAGCTGTCATAAGAGGTTGAGAAGGATCTCCAAGTACAGGCAATGTCATGGGAAAGAAATAAAATATTTAGATACCCTAAATATCATGTTGTATAAAGACAGAGAAGTGAGCTAGCATTTCTTGATTTAAAATAGAAGCCTGGAAGTTTGGAAAAGGAGCTTGATGCTATGGAAGGACTTTGTCATTGAAGGTGTTACCATTCTGGTAGTGCCATCATCTCAGTAACCTTAAACGTTAATTTGGATCAGGAAATGAATGCAATCCCACATTAATTTGTTGACTTATATTCTTTCATTTCGTTAGAGGATATATTTTAAAGGCTGTAAGAATGAATTTGGGTCTCAGCTGGAGAGTATTTTTGCTAGAACAGGATCAGGATGACAATCCAAAAGGAAGAGATAACGCAGATAAAAATAACTATGTAGATGAATAAATGGGAAGACACAATGGCTGATGGAATGTGGTGATGAAAGAGAGACTGATTCCAAAGCCCACACTTAGTGGCTGATGCCTGGGCACAGCCACACCAAGAACAAAGAACGTGGCAAAGGAAACCAGGCTTCATTCCTTTCCCTTGAAATACTTTGAGTTTAACATGTTAAGTTTTTTTGAAAGTGCAGTAAAATTCTAAGCTCTTACCCATCCATTACTTGATTTTTTTTCTTCATGAGTATATTCTGAAATTGACTTAACAGGTTACTTTATGCACAAATTTTAGATAAGAGCTCAGAAAAAAGACATTCCTATGATGAGTATCCTATTGACTGTGGGTTATTTAAATGTTCAGTTTTTTTTTAAAATTAGATCGTCTAGTACTAATATGACAATCAAAATAAAAAAAAGAATGGGACACTTTCAGGTATAAATGGAGTGTTCATTTAATAAAAATATTTATATGCACATAATTTTGCATATTATTTTTATAATTGGGTTTTTAGGCATTTGAGCATATTTAGATCATATGATTAATTTAAATGAACACCTCATATTTGTTGCAAATTTGTCTTATGCAGTTGCATTGCACCTAAAGGCACACTTACTCGTAGACTGGTAGATTCCCAGAGATGTAGAGAAGCCTTCTGACTCTCCATGTCTTTGGTTCTACCGATACTAGTTCTCTTCCTTTTTAAAAACATTCATCAATTCCTGAGTTATACCTCTTATAATAAACTGATGAGTTTTTTTAGAAATAAACAACTTTGGATTAAAAGTTGGTACAAACAAATGAATTCTAAGTTGTCCTAGCCCAGCTATACACAAGAAAAATAGTTTTTCCAGCAGCAGTGAACAAAAAAGTGGATGATGATAAAGACCTTTTTATACTTTTCATTTTCCTTTGAAGTCAGAGATGAGCATAATTAGGAGACAGGACACACCATAATGAATTAAATTTTTTTTTGGTATAGTTGAACCTGTTAGTCTTAGTTGCTTTTCCTGTTGGTATAATAAAATGCTCTGACAATAACCACCTCTGGGTGAAATGGTTCATTTAGGAGTTTTTCAGAAGGATTCAGCCCATCATGGTGGAGAAGACATGAACAGAAACGATAGGAATGGTGGTAGAAGCATGAACCTGATTAGTGGATATTGCACTGCACTCAGGTAACGGTGGGCATTGCATAGGATGAGTCAATAAAAGATGCAAGACCCACCCCCCAGTGGAATGTCTCTTCCAGCAAATCTGCCACCTAAAGATTCTACAACCTGGCCAAAGTGCTGCCTTCTAGGAACCAAGAATTCAAACTCTTGAGTCTATGGGAGACATTTCACATTCAAACTTATTGCAGAGTGTTTGACCAGACTGTGAACCTAGAGCTTGTGTTATTTGCTGGAAACCCCTGTTTCTAATTGTAGTATAGCTCAACCCTAGGACACACCTTTAATTCAAGAGCTATCTGCTTGAATATAGTAAACAGAATTAAATAAAGTCAACCTTATGTCAAGAGGCAGTTGACCGGAAGTGAACATAGGATTTTTAGGTGAAACACCTTAGAGAGTAAGAGGGAATCAAAAGGACAGACAGAGAGATAACAGGAAGTAGAAGGGAGGGACACTCAGCTTGAGAAGGTTTGTTTCAGACAGGGAGGAGAAGGCGGGAGGCTTCTGGAAGATTAACTGAGGAGGAAGGACAGTTGAGTGAGTGCTTTCTCTGCCTCTCTGAGCTATAGCAGGCTCTCACCCCAGCATCTGGCTCCTAAGCCTTTATTGGCCAAGTCAAATGAGGTTTTGTTAAAAACAACACAAATCAGCACACTACTTTACTATCATAGTGCATTCAATCTTTCCCTTGATTTCTAGATGGTAGATGGTGAGGGTCCTTTAATAAATTTATTCATAGCATTCACCCCCATTACCATCAAAGCTATATTTTGCCTTCAAGCTTAGGTTTAAGAAGACGATTAATGATGAGAATTATGTATTTATATGTTTAGGAGGCGAATGAAAGACAGAATGAATTGAATTATGATTCAAATGAGGACTTGGCAGTGACCTGCTCTCATAGACTAATTGAGGAGACTTGTCAAATTACACTTGGCTGCTTAAAAATTTGGAATGTAACTGAGAGAGTTAGATCAGAATTAATCTGTGTTTTGTTTACAGAAGGCAATGTTTATTCTATTCAGGAAATATTTCCCAATCTTCTGACCCAGAAATATAATATTCTAGAAAAATGTCCAGAAGCAATCATCTATGAAGATCAGACTTTTTATTATGTTATTCCCATCTGAATCATTTAAATGTTTAGAATTGCTATGTATCCTATGTATATCTATAGAAAGTCCCTGAAATAGAACCAAATAGCCAAATCTTTCTCCAAATTTTCAAATGAATACACATGTACTTACATAAATACACATACACACATACATAAACACACATACACACACAGTTGTAAAAACGAAAACCAGAATTTAGTGTTAAGATACTCTTCTCAAATATAATCATAACTATATGCATAGGTTTTTAAATGTTATTTATTTTTCTGCCCTGTTAATTGATTTCGCTATTCTGAATGTCATGTATAAGTGAACATTCCTAATTGTTTGTTTCATGAAATCTTTGATACACCCCAGTTCATGATTCATGACTAACATCATTTATTATTTACTAAAGAAAATAATTAATGATAATAATAATAATGTTTATTCCTGCACATGGTATATTTTAATCATGTGTAAATGTGTTAATATTAAAATATACCCAAATGCTTTTAAGTCTATAAAACAACTTTAAATATTTTCACCTGGAAGACTGGGTTCAGTTGGAAGTAAAGTATGAAGGAAATAGTTAATATTTTGTTACTTTGATATATGTATTTGTGTATGAAGGCTGCAATGCTGCAGTGTGAGTGTGGAGGTCGGAGGACAACTCTTTTCTCTTCCTCAGCCAATTGAGTTCTGTGATCAAACTCAAGTCTTCAGGCTTTGGAGCAAGTAGTTTTACCTACTCCATAGCATATAGTGTTTAAAATCAAACAGAATCTAACATAAACCAGATTGATCCTCCAATCACTGTGTAGCTCAGATGACCTGCAATTTCTCTTCCTCTCAAATGATGGGATGCCACACATGTACCAGCATGATCAGTGTTTACACGGTGTTTGTGATTGAAAACAGAGCTTCATGTATGCCAGGGAAACACTCAGTGAACTGAACTACACTTCCAACCCAGCAGGGTATCCTTTTTTTCCATTTGAATTTAGTTTTTATTAAACTTTAGATTACAGATTTAATGTGTAGGTAAATAGATACATGGGTTATAAGCATATTTCTGCAAATAATATTACATGATATTTTTGGTATTCTTTATTTTTACATGTATATTTCTATACAGAAAAGTATTGATGTCAGTTTTTGTGAGTCATCTACTAACATACCCAGTGGGCAGTCTTGCACATATTTTTCTTTTATCTATATATCATCCTTAACTCCTACATATTATTGCTAATTGAGTTCTTATAGTAGATCAGGACTCTGGTAGACCATGGGAATATGTAACCATGCATATTTGGTTGTTTTCAATTGTTGTCAGTAAAACAGAATCAGACATGGAGAAAAGTTTAACAGAGAGATCCCAAGTGCCTAAAACGATAAGAGTGGTACTAAGTTTTTACTGAGATCTAACATAGCCGTTAGAAAGGGAAAGGTGTTCATCTTACATTTTTCTCTTTTTCTCTTGAGAGGAATGTGATGTGTTGCCTCCCAGTGCTATACCGACTTTTAAAAATTATTCACTTGTGCTGTAGTAGTATAGGATTTGCTTAGTTTGTGGCTTCTTCTTAATTCACCATGGCTATCAGAACACCTGCCACTCAAATGAGGAATAGAGTGAGAAGAATAATTTTTTGACCAATATCTGTGTATTTACCATTAAATATTATTTTTAATTGATGAATTCCAGAAACTACAACAGAATTTTTTTTCTAAGGAAAAAATAGAAGAGTGCCTACAAAGGTAAATTCAAAGAATGCAATATATTATCATGGCTCTTCTCTTTCCTGCTTGCCCATTTCATCCCCAGCATCCTGCTTCTCTGCTATACATCCCACTCAGAACTGAACTCAGTTCTGATTCAGCCCACTAATTGTCTTTCCTCCTATATGTGAAATATATCATCTGGATTGCAAAGAGATGAAGGACAGAAGGGGAAAAACAATTGAAAGAGATTAATAGCTCAAGGTGAAGGAAGCAACAGATTATACTATGCCATAACAGAGACTCAAGCCTAAGAATGCATGGCCAGCACCACACACCACTCAAGAGGTCTGTCTTCATCAGTTTCCTATTGCTGTGAAGAGGCACCATGTCCATGGCGACTTTTATAAAAGAAAGAATCTAATCTGGGCCTTGCTTGCAGTTTCAGAGGCTTAGTCCATTATCCTCATGGCAGGGAACATGACAGTATGCAGGCAGACATGGTGCGGAAGAAGCAGTTCTACATCTGTATCTGTAGGTAGCAAAGAGAGAGATTCACTGCATCTGGCTTGGGCTTCTGAGACCTCAAACTCCACTTCAAGTCACACAATTCTTCCAAGAAGGCCATACTTATATCAGCATGGTCCAAGAACAGAAATCAAGTTATCAGGCTTGGTGGTAAATGTCTTTAGCAGCTGAGCCATCTCACTGCCTTCAAGAGAATGACTTTAGACAGTAAAACTGTCTTCAAAATGCAATTAAATGTTCAGGGTAAACAAGGGGGTTTGGTGGGATGTGGTATTTCTGAGCCAGCATTGAGGGTTTTGGGGACAGTTGGATACTCTAATTTTTATTTCATGAGCTTTTCTTGGCTAAAACTGATCCATTCTCATTCAAGTGAGTAATATCTAGGCCACAGGAAATTAAAAGTAAGTGGCTATTAAAAAGAGTTCTCTGAAATACTCACATCACACAAATAAGAGCTTTATAAATGATATAAAACTATCAAGTGGTGAGAATAATTTTCAGTTGAGAATATGCAAATGAAAGCCAAGGCATAGAGGACGGCATTGCAGGTCACCTCAATAAACACTTTATTCTCTCTTAACTGAGCACTGAGTTGTTACTACCTCTACTAAAGTGAGTGAAAAGTATGAAAAATTGATTGGGAGCCTGCAGCCAGGAAGGTCCTAGGGCCGTGGATATGTAGCAGTGGGTTCTCCTTATGCTTTCAATTCTGAGCTGTTTCTGGTAGAATGAATCTGGGATTGATGGTAACTGATCCGGGAGAAGATATGCTGAGAACCACGTAGTACCTGTCAGTCTTTGTGCACAGCATTTAAATGTTTGCATGCAACACTTTGATGAATAGTTTAGCACTTTCTAGATTTGTAAATGGCATTTCCCAGTCCCCTTTACACAAATATAATGTATATAGAGCTCCCAAGTCATGCTCACACCATTTCATTTGATTATCTTGAGCAGTTTTACAAATATTAAAAATAGATGATTATTTGTTAATTTTTATATTTGATATTCAGATCTAAATGCTTAGCTTATTTAAGTAAATTCGGTGAAGTGTGCGCTTTCATTATTCTATGAAGACGACATGGAGGTAAGAAGAAAATATGTCCATCACCCCACGGTTCACTAGACAGTACAAGGCAGAAGCAGGAATTAAATCTAGGCAGTTGTGAGTTAAATCCGTTCCTAAAGTACACAAAGGTCACTGGGAAGGTAGTAAAAGCAAAACCCAGTGTACTTTCATGCTTCCAAACGCATGTGTCTACGCAACATGCAAAAACAGGAAAAAGTACACTGGGAATGGAGCTGCAGGATCTGGTCTTGATTTTTATTATTTAATTTTAGTATATCAGGACCAGAAAACAGAGTCCTTCCCTCTCAAGTCTGTGTATTAAGTGGCTCCACACAGCATCGCACAACTGGCAGGTGTTACATGCTGACTTGTCAATCAAGGCCTTGTCCTGGGAAGATTTTCAGTCCAATAAAGGAGGCCAAAATGTTATCACAGTGGTCAGAAGGACGTTATTTCATTGTGGGTATACAAGCATACACACATATGAACACATGCACCGGAAAAACCTACGTTGTTTTCAGCCCTGAAGATTAGATGGAGGCAATCCTACATGCTAGACAAGCAGCATCATTGAGCTACACTGCAGCCACTCATGGTTCAAAAACCCCAACAAAAAGAAGACAGTGATCGCTTCCAGAAATGAATTATTGTGAGAGGGATGGAGGAACACTTGAACCCAGTCTAGATGAGAACCAGAAATACGAGGTGAACATGTCAAGTCCAAGCAGTGAAATGTACAAAAATGACTGAGGTGTGATGGAAAACGGCAGCCAAGCTGGCTATTGACTCCCTCTTCCAAGTGTGTGATGTCAGACGCCGATCTGGAGTGAGCTAAGCTTGGGTTATCTATAAATTTGTGCTAAATAAGCACCTCACAGCACAGAACAGTCATAACACGGCTCCTTGCAAAGAGCAGCTAGATACGTGTTGTTGCTGCTAATATCTTCATGTTCACACTTTAGTTAATTTCACACTTGTAGCTTCCGCTTGTCAAATTCCTGAAACTTGGCTTCAGGTCAGATCAAAACAAGTACCTATAAATTAGAATTTTTTTTTTGGTTTCCTTTTAAATGTTGCCTGGTGCCTGAAAATTGTTAAGTGTATATAATATACGTTTATTGCATTGATATATGAATAAGAAAACTGTAAAAATGAATTGCAAGTATTTTAGTTTCATAGAGAATGTGGCTCCATGTTTTTTCCACCTGTGAATTGGAGGGAAACTATCCACATTTTACTTTCAATATATCATACTTAGTCTTCTCAAGTTTAAGAGTTAGAATTTGTATGTGTCTGTGTCTATACATGTTTTTGAGCTTTCTCTGGTTCTATTTTTTTTCCTGTTCACAATTTTGTTTTATTTTATCTAATTTTATTTTATTATATCTGTTATTATTATCAGATGCCTGTTTATATTCTAATGTTAGAGAGAAAAAAAAGTGTGGATTTGGATTGTAGGAAAGTGGAGGAGTTAGGAGATGGGAAACTGATACCAAAATATATTGTATGAAAATTAATCTAATTTCAATGTAAAAAATGACTAGCAAGGATTCTCATTTTACATTTATTTTTATTTGATTTAAAACATTATTGAAGTTGAAACCATCAGGTGGCCCACAATTATGTTTAATTCCCACCCAGGAATTTGATACCATCTTATATGAAGGCACTTGCTTTCACACATGCCTGTACACACAGAACATGCAGATAAACACATATGCACATTATAAAAAAAATCTTAAAAAATAAAAATTGTCTTATTTCATCTGAGAAATACTTCCATGAAGAGAAGGCACAGTAGTTAAGAACCCTAGCAAGTGCTCAGTTTGGAGGATAGGATTTTAGATCTCAGTAACCACATGGAAATATCTATGACTAACACAGTGCCTGGGGTTGAAAGTCATTTTAATGATCTCCTTATTTCTGTTAAGTTCTATTAATTGATTTTGGGTAATTTTAATTACATTTTTGCTAATTAATTGCAACTGAATTTGGGAATTTTGTGAACTTTAATTAAACTTGGGAATGTTAAATTCTTTTAATTATTTTTTGGAGAATTTCATTCATGTTTTATCATTTCTACCCCTTCCTTTCACCCAGCTCCTTTCATGACCTCTCATTCTCTCTCAAATGCTTAACCTATTCTACAGTGACTACCATTACACATATAAGTGTGTGTGTGTGCATGCATGCAAGCATACATGTGTGTATGTGTGTAACACTATTGTTCAGCTGGTTATACGTATATATGTTCTATATGTACATATGTTCAGTGCTGACAACTTGAGATGTGATGACATACCAATTAGCTTGTCCCTGAAGATTGAAGATGGATTCTCATTCTCTCAGCAGCCACTAATTGCCTATAAGTCTTCAGGCTTTGTGTACTTTCCCCTATTATGCTGGTTCATCAACTGGTGTGGTCATTCTGAAGTTCTTTTCGATATAGCTTTTCACAGGTATACACACACACACACACACACACACACACACACACACACACACACACACCCTACAACAAATATTGTGATCCTCTGTTTCTTTAAATCTTTCTGTCCCCTTTTTCTACAATGTCACAATGTTTCTAACCAAATGATTAAGATTTTCGCAGTAGGGCAGGAGTGACACTTCTATCTTGGGAGTAGCCCACAGCTGTCTAATTAGACACGA
The DNA here is from genome assembly GCA_028555095.1 of Dicrostonyx torquatus. NCBI lineage: Eukaryota > Metazoa > Chordata > Mammalia > Rodentia > Cricetidae > Dicrostonyx > Dicrostonyx torquatus. Next base: position 6,766,675 of record JAQHUG010000080.1, read on the forward strand.
CTCCTGCTAACATTTGCTTAGTGAGATGGAATCTATGCCTTGGACTGGCCAAGACATGAAGCCGAGAGGAGGTTTATAGTTCCCAGAACCTTTATAATTTCTTTTTTAAAAAAAGATTTATTTATGTATGTATGTATACAGCATTCTGCCTGTATGTATGCCTGCAGGCCAGAAGAGGGCACCAGATCTCATTTGAGATGGTTGTGAGCCACCATGTGGTTGCTGAGCATTGAACTCAGGACCTCTGGAAGAGCAGCCAGTGCTGCTAACCTCTGAGCCATCTCTCCAGTCCCCCGTTATAATTTCTAACTACATTCTGAATTCCGGTCCTTATGCCTACAGGTAAGTGTGGCTTTACCCCTCATCAAAGAAGCCTCTTCTTGAAGCAGATGGGAAGTATTAATGAATCCACAGTGGTCAAAACACAAAGAACAGACAGTGGGGTACTCAGCCCCTGATGGAAAAGCTACATTGCAACCGCTATACACCAGGACCTCTTGCTCTTCCCATCCTTTCCCTCATAGTAAGCTTAAGTTTGGTCATCTTTATTGGTCTGTAATGATTTCATTTTTCCTAAAGCATCTTATAGATGAACTTTTTTTATATAAATTATTTACTAACACGGAATGAGAACTGGTCTTGGCTTAGTTTTAATCTTCTTTTCTCTCTGCAATCACCTCAGTGGTTCTTTCATTGTGCAGGTTACTGCTGTTTTTGTTTGTTTTGTTTTGTTTTGAGGACAGTGGTTCTCAACCTTTGGGTCACAACCACTTTGGAGTCTGATGACCCTTTCACAGGTACTTCATGTTAGACAACCTGCATAATAGATATTTACATTAGGATTCACAACAGTAGCAAAATTATAGTTATGAAGTAGCAACAGAACAATTTTATGGTTGGTGGAGTCACTACAACATGAAGAACTATATTAATGGGCCACAGATTTAGGAAGGTTGAGAACCACTGCTCTAGGGAGAAAGTACCCCACGTATATGTGCTGAGCATCTTTGGGATTGTGTATGGAGACAGTGTTATCCCTGTGTTACTGGACTAGTATGCAGAAGGCAAATCAGGGACTTCTCAAATTATCGTCATTGGCCTCAGTAATGGCAAATAGCAAACTGAGAATGTGTTTTTGTATTTCACTGAAAGAGTAAAAAATAGCTTTTAGTTTTCTATCAGTCAAAATAAGATTGGTAGAAGGATAGTGGGGCTGACCATTTTGCCAGCACAGTTTATTTCATTGTGCTCTAAGCCTATGTTGTGTGTGTGTGTGTGTGTGTGTGTGTGTGTGTGTGTGTGTGTTGGGGGGGTGATCATGAATGGATGCTTCCTTTGTTTGGACCAATGGGTAAATACTAGATTTAATGAGTGGCACACATTTTTATTCTTGTTTTGAAAGTTTAACACTTACTTGTGTCTGTGTTGTTAATATTTAATTATCATGGCAATTATGAAGCAAACTTAATGAGGAGATAACAGCATAACGAATACAGTAGGAAGAGTATTCCTGGTACAATATCTTCAAAGGCCTTGTTCATAAGGGAGATGTTGGGGGAGGCCACTAGCTCATTTCCCGACTTAAAATAATCACACAGAAATTATATTATTTAAATCACTGCTTAGACAATCCCTTAAACATATTGCTAGCTAGCTCTTCTATCTTAAATTAACCCATTTCTACTATTTTGTATTTTACCATGAGGTTCATGGCCTACCGGCAAGTTTTCAGCTAGCAACTCATGTCTTTCTCCTCTGGCAGCTCAATTGCTTCTCTCTGACTCTGCCTTCTTCCTCCCAGCATTCAGTTCAGTTTTCCCTGACTAGTTCTATTCTGACCTGCTGCAAACCAAAGCAGCTTCTTTATTAACCAATAATATTCACGGCATACTGAGGGGAATCCCACATCAGGAAGTATAGGGACAAATGTGAGAAAGTTGTATATTTAAGAGTTTTAATTGTCATTGCTGCTGATTGGGGCATTTTGGACTTGTTATTACTGCTGCTGCTAACAACCATGATTTTCACAAAGATATATAAAATGCTAATATTAATTTATTAACCTTCCTGAAAAATTTCTAAATATACCAGAAACTTTGATCTGCCAGTATATTTAGCTATTATGTATGTTCACTATACTCGCCAATATAAATGTGAAAATTATAAATTTGAATATTTAGAATTCAAACTGGGTATAATTGCACAGTTCAATAATCCTACCTAGGCTGAGGTAGGAGGGTCCTGAGTTCCTGACTACTCTGGGCTACACAGTAAGAGTATGTCTCAAAAATAAATATATAAATTTGAAACTGAAAATAAGAATGCAAATATTTCATAAAATATGTAGCCACAGAAGGTAGAACCAGAACTGACCCAGGACTGTTTGGCAGTTATTTGTGTCTAAAACCACATGGAATGAAGCCATAGTTAAGATTAATTTCAGAGTATTTGAATTTGTAATTGTGAATACACTTGTGTTTCATTTTAGCTTTCATTTATTTAACCTACTTCAGTATTGATAGAAAAGAAAACCGAACTTAATAAAGAATAGAGGCCAGAGAGAAGTTAACTCGGCAGTTAAGCACTTGCTATTCAATGATGAGGACAGGAGTTTAGATCTCAACAACCACACGGAAATGCCTATTACTCCAGCTCTAAGACAGTTGTGTGGGAATAGGCATGCACACCCTCATACATGGACAAATACACTCACATGACACACACATATGTATGTATGTATTTCACTTTATTAATAAATAACAAGGTTGTTGTTTAGTATTTGGGCTTTTTGAGCTCCTCATATTCATTTGTTATTAACCTAAAAATGCACTGTCTAGGATGGACAGGGGTTTGTGGATAAAACTCCAATATAAGAAATAAACAGCAAAAACCATTAGTTCCTGAGAACAAATAGTTTCTGCACATCAAAGAAAAGTAATCATGGTGATGAGACTAGGTCCAGAACGGGAAGAAATGTCTGATAGAGTTTTTGAATGCACGTCTTTCAATGCCTATTCCTTAGAAATCTACTGACGCTAACAAGAAGGACTCATCTTGGTGGAAATATTGATTAAAAACTTTTGTCGAAGTGGAAGTTGATGCAGAAAAGCACTTATGGACATGGAAGATTATGTGTGGGAATTATAAGACTGATTGGCATGTGGAGCCAGACGTCTGTGTTTATGTCTTCATACACAAGGCAAATGGCAGAGTCTTTTTATCTGAGAAACATATAAGTCATAATTACAGATACTCTAAAACTAAGCTAGAAATCAAAAGGAGCAAGGTTACTCTATTCTTAAAAATCCTTAAGTATGAAAGTATATGAAGTGCAATTTTTAAAATAGGACATATATGGAAGGAATACAGAACCAGTTAATATCAGGTAAGTGAACCCATTTTTTAATTTTCACATCTAGTGTGTCTTATATATACATATGTATAAACATATATATATATATATGTTTATATATGTGTGTCTAAGTGTATATATGTGTGTGGTCTTAGTCAAAACTCTCCAGTCCATACATGTATTGGTAACAGCTGTCTAATGTATATGTATGCATGTGTATGTGTTGGTCAAAACTATCCATTATATCTAGTTTTATGAGTCTGTCTGTGTGACAGTCCGAAGTTGTCCATCTTGTGTGAGTGTCTGTGTGTGTGTGTATGTTGACAGAGGTTTCTGTCCTGCCCAATCCCACAGCTTTTCAGTCCCAAAGAAATACACAGAGGTCTACACTAATTATAAACTGGTTGGCCTATTAGCTCAGACTTCATATTAACTCTTACATCTTAAATTACCCCATAATTCCTGCCTGTGTTAGCCACATGGCTTGGTACCTTTTATCAGCAAGGCATCCTCATCTTGTTTCCTCTGTGTCAAATGCAGACTCAGTCTTTCCTCTTCCCAGAATTCTCTTGTTCTGGTCGCCCCACCTATACTTCCTGCCTGGCTCCCTGGACAATCAGCATTTTTATTAAGCAAGTACAAAAGACAAATCTTTATAGAGTACATGACCATTGTTCATTAGCATGTGTGTGTATGTTTGTGTGTGTTTGTGTGTGTGTGTGTGTGTATGTGTGTGTGTGTGCTGGTCAAAATTTTCCAGTCTATACATATATTGTTCACAATTGTCTAGGGTATGTATGCATGTGTATGCATATTCATATGTGTGTCAAAACTGTTCAATATATCTCTATGTGAGTCTATGTGTGACAGTCCAAAGTTTGTCCGTCATGTGTGTATGTATGTGTGTGCTGGCCACAATTGCCAATTGTTCAATGTTTGGGTTCTTATCATAGCCATGAATAATATTTGTGTTTTTCATTTTGATCTTTTGCTGTATAGACCCATTTTTAAAAATCATGATTATTCCATGAATCAGAAGGTTTCCTACTGGTAATTCTTAAATTCTCTGTTGAGAAGATGAGTATATTCCATTGCTGAGATTTCTCCTCTAAATCAGAGGCTTGGAAAATATACTCCATTGTACATAATTATAGCTTTGGAAGGCAGAGTCACTGTCAGATGCAAGTGGAATACTGATGTTCAGGATGTGTGCATTATTCCTTTTCTACAGGTGGACAAAACATAGACATGAACAGTGTAGGTGTGATTTACAGAAACCTTCTGATTTCTAGGGGACATATGTTCTGAACTTCTATATTCCATCAGTATTCAGGACTAGGGAAAAGTATATATGGTCATTTAAATAAAAGGTGACTGCTAGCTTGAAGTATGGCTGGTTGGCCTTGTTCTCCAATGGACTTGGTTGCTTTTCATCACCTTCTACTGTTTGAAAATGTTCCTCTGGAACATGATGAGCAGCCAGACTATCCTTGGCAAGTTAACCAGGCTGTATAGGATTCACTCTATGACCTTGTCCCAATTAACCTCTGTTCTAACCAAACTGAGCTAGCTTGCCAGTTCACTTTGGAGTCCATGTGGTATTTGCGAAAGAGGAGAAATAAAAGCAGCGTGTGTAACAAGATCATAGAGGATGCTATTTTGAGAGGACCATGCCTTCTGCTGTCCAAACCACTGATTCCTGAGACACTTTGACAGATACTTACTCATGAACGTTGTCATGTCTAGTCTCAGGGTAGTGATACATTAATTTATCATTTTAGTATGTTTAATGAGTTTCCCAAAATGTACTACTCAACTCTGAAAGCCCATGTTTTATCTCTTTACCAAAAATTAAGTTTGCCCAAGGCCTTATGGGTGAGATAACATTTTATATTTGCTTCCATGTTCATCATGAGTGTATTTAGCAACTTTTTCTGAATTGCACACTATTGTAAGACTTTTCAGAAGTTGATACCATTTTGTTAAGGAGCTCATGTATAAAAGGATGAGAATTTCCTACTGATTTTAGTAACTTTCTGTCACCATGGCACAATATCAGAACTAAACTTTTTAAAGATTTATTTTATTTATGTTTATGTGTGTATATTGACATGAGTGTATGCCTCGTGTGTGAATTTGGTACACATGAGATACAAAAGTGGTACATTTGGGGATTGTATCCCATGGGGGTCACATAGGTTATCAGGTCCCCTGAAAGAGGTGTGATAGGATAGGCAGCGTGATCTGCTCCCAAAGAATATGTGAGTGTGTGGAGGCCAGAGTAGGACACTGGGAATCTCAATACATCACTGTGCCTTATTTCCCAGAGACAGGACTCTGGAAGCTGCTGTCCAGCAAGCCCTCAGCCATCTTTTTGTTTGTAGGTCACAGCATTGGGGTTTCAAGTACACATGACCAACTCCTGAATTTCAACTTGAGTGCTGGAATCCATACTCAGGTCCTTACATTTCCACAGCAAGTGTTCTTACCCACTGAGCATCTATTTAGACCCTGTATATTCTTAAATCACAAAGTCTTTACGATCTTTTCAAAACCTCCTAATACTCATTTCCCAAAGAATTCTACTTTGTATTAAAGTAAATTAAATTTTTCTCACCTCCATCCCCCCATAAAGAACAACATCGAACATGCTAGGGCTGGTGGCACACACATTTAAATTTAATCAACTGTCAAAAGGAACAGACAGGAAGACCTTGAGTTCCTGACCTACATAGTAAGCTTCAGGCTATTGAGAAATAAATGATAAGGCCTTGTTTAAAAAACAAACAATCAAAACAAAACAAGAAAGCAGCCAAACAAACAAGATCCCAAAACAAACAACAAGGAACAAGCTCTATTTAGGATTCTATTGTTGTTCATATAAAAACATTTTTAGATTCAAAGATGTTAGAAATTCAGCTTTTATATATACTCCAAATCTGGGAGTTTCCTCAGTCTATTTTCCTCCTTTTATAAGTGAGTAGATGAGAGAGAGGGAGGGAGGTAGAGAGAGAGAGAGAGAGAGAGAGAGAGAGAGAGAGAGAGAGAGAGAGAGAGAGAGAGAGAGAGAGAGCACTCCAGAAACAATGTGATAATGGATCCTTTTCCTTCCAGTGTCAGGTTATTGGAATGTACATGTGCTGGTATTTAAAAGAGGCATTATTTTGTAATAGTTATACATGGATTTTTACTCAGCTTCTCAAGAGGCATATACTTCCCAACCATCCTTCCCATTATTAAAAATGTAACACAAAGTACTGATGTAAGAATGAATCAAGGTCCTGCTTGCAGTAGTATGTCAACTGAAGCTCATGAGCTCTGTGTAATCGCACACTAAGTACCAAGCTTAAAAGCCTTGCAGGTTTCCCCCAAACTTTGCAATTGCAAAGTTGTGACTGATTCCACTGTTGTGTTCCAAGTAAAGTGGCATTTTCCAGGCTCTTGAAAACCTTTCTCGATATTTATTTGATATTGTTTTACTGACTAAAGGTTTTCAGCAAGCACAGGTAGTAAGTGTTTAGTGTTGGGCTTTCTGAAAATATTTATTGATTACATGGTTTGTGATAAGCTTTATTCTAAGTACTAGAGACTCATTTTTTTAAAAATATAGCTCATGAAGTCTCCAAATAAAGAAATGCCAGAGTTTGAGGTGATGATTCAATCAGCAAAATGTCTGGAAAGCAAGCTTGAACATCTGATTTGGATGCCCAAAAGTCATGGAATGCTACATACAGTGGTGCAGATCTGTAACATTGATGCTGATGTGGTGGAAGGGCAGATCCCTGGAGTTCACTGGTCTGCCAGCCTAACTGAACTTAGGAGCTACAGAATCAAAGAAAGACACTGTCCCTAAAAATGAGGTGGAGAACCACTGTGGAAGACAGCCAAGCCTTGACCTCTGTCTTCTGCCTGTATACACTTCACCTGCATGTTCACATACACAGACATAAATATGCAAATATACACATACATACATAAATATGTAAATGCACAATACAGACAAGAAGGAATATGGTTCTGAAAACAATGACAGAAGTCAATATGAATTATCATGAACAAAAAGAAAAACAAGGTTCTATTGAATGATGGGTAAGCGTTCCAAATATTAGTGAAAAGGTGGAAATAAAAGAATGATACTAAAACTAAACTGAGATTCAGTTGAAGGGACATGTAGGTAGAGGATGCCATATATCCAGCCTAACAGGTATATAATGAGGAGCAATTAAGTATTCCTGAGTGTGTGGAGCTAGAGGGTAAGCAGTCATATGCCTCACTCACAAAATTTGCTTTCGGTTCATACATACATATGTGTTTATAGAACATGTGCCTGTCTCTAGGTGCCATGAATTTTTCATCCTTCCTCTTCCTCTCTAAAATACCCACTGGCATCTCATCTTTAATGCATCCCAAATCACAAAGGAATGGATGCTTTTCTTGGTAAATGCTAAGACAGGTGAATTTGAAGGGAATCATAAGCAGCTGTCTGTCTCTCATCAAAGCAAACCTGGAATCTTCCTCAACCTTGTACTTGCACTTGACACGTAGGTTGAGGATAATTGCATACATTATTCATTTTTGAAATATGACTTTTGTTCATGATATCGGAGATTTGACAACTTACTGTTTATTTGAAGAGTAGAATGAAAATGAGAAGAACTAAGCCAAGTATGTCAGCCATCAGGGGAGTCCAAGGTCAAATTCTACTCCTGGATTTTTGGAAAGGTATCTTCTCATTAAAAAAAAAAAAGATAGCAAAGGACCAGGATATAGAATTCCCAGATAATTTTAGAAAAGAAGATATTTTACTTTCTTAAGTACTTGTTAAATATAGATAAATATTTTAAGTAAATTATTATTATCTTTTCTCTTAATTTAGCCATCAGTGTGATGACTTGTCAAAAATGTAATATTTAGAATTTAAATTCTGTAAGAATATCTATGACTTTTGTCTTAGCTAAATTGTAGAACTTCCATAGAGTGTCATCTTTAGTCTCTTTTGGGCTGGAGTTCAATTAATAACTTCTAAATAATGCAAATATAAATGAACTCATACTCTACATAATACAAGGCTCATTTTAAGAAGATGTATTTACAAATATGCCTTGTTAGTTTTAATTCAAATTCTTTGCACAATAATAGTTTGGCTACCTTTAAATAGCAATTTGCTCTTGAAATGTATCCATTTTATTTTCTATCTATTTGTGTGTGGTGGGGGCAGTGTTCATGCCAGGACACACTTGTGGATGTCAGGGGACAATGTATGAGAGTCACTTCTATTCTTCCATCATGTGAGTTCTGTGAAAAGAACTCAATTTATCAGGCTTACTTGCCAGCTCCCTTGCTCATGAAGTCATATCAACATAGTCCTTCATATTTTACAGCACAAAAAAACTATCAAAATGCATGGGTAATTGTTACAGCTTTCACCAGTTTAACAATCCCTGCACATTCTCCCTCAGGACCACTTCTCACCACCTTTTAACAGGAACGTGGATAGATAAATTCAGCTTCTCATAGTCTTGACACAGTAGGCTTTAGTACAATCTGTCTAATCATTGGAAGCCTTTGAACATTTAAAGATATGGTTTTTTGTTCAGAAATAAGGGAGAAAGTGGAGACAAAATTCTCAATAATTTAAGGAATGTTAATGTCACAGAAGTCCAATTCCCAATGAGGAGCACTTAAAGTGTGAACAGAACAGCTACACTGATTAGCGGCTGGTCAGACCTCAAGTCAAGAAAGAGTTGATGTCCTGCCAGGATAAAAACTTAGATCACCCTCAAGTATTTGATTGAATTGCTAGTTTTTTCCGGAGCACAAGAAAAATAACCAATTGGTAAGTCCACTCTGAGGCTAGCCAGGACTCTCTGAGAGTTTATCGACCACCAAGGAAGATAAAGCAATGTTACTGAGATCATTTTCACAGTTTCTTGTATACCACACTTGTTTAGTGTTGCCTGGACAATATCAGGCATCTCTGTGTGATAAGCAGGTCAGCATTCCATTCTTTCAAAGATTGGTTGTCTGAGGTAGGATTTTGCTGCAACAAAATACCACGACCAAAAAGCAGGTTGGGAAGGAGAGGGTTTATTGTGCTTACACTTCAGCTTTGCTGTTCATCAGTGTAGGAAGTCAGAAAAGAAACTCAAAACAGGGAAGGGGCCTGGAAGCAGCAGCTCATACAGAGGTCATGGAGAGGAGCTGCTTACTGTCTTGCTTCCCATGACTTGTTCAACCAACCTTTTATATCTTTTAAGATTCTCCTTTGAAGTTAATTAGAACTTTTTTCTATTTTTATTTATTTATTTATTTTACATACCAACCACAGTTTCCCTTCCCTCATCTCCTTCCATTCCCTCTACCCACCTCTCTTCTACCCACCTCCCATCCACTCCTTCTCCACTTCCATTCAGAAGGGATCAGGCATCATATGGGAGTCAATAAATCATGACAAATAAAGTTGAGTCAGGACCAAACTCCTCCCCATTGCATCATGTCTAGGCAAGGCATCCCACCATAGAGAATAGGTTCCAAAGAGTCCCTTCATGTGTCAAGAACAGGTCCTGATTCCACTGCTAGGGTCTACACACACACACACACACACACACACACACACACACACACACACACACACACGAGCTATACAACTGTCACCCAGATGCAAGGGGCTAGGTCAGTGCCATGTTGATTCCCTAGCTGTCGGTCCAGAGTCTAGGGGCTCCAAAAAGCTCAGGTTAGCTGTCTCTGTCGGTTTCTCCATCATGATCTTGATCCCCCTCCCCTTGTCCATATAATCCTTCTTCCCTTTCTTCAGCTGGGCTTTCAGGGCTTGGCTGTGGATCCTTGCCTCCGCTTCCATCACTAACTGATGGAATATCTATGATGACAATTAGATTAGTCACCAATCTAATTACAGGGAAAACCAGTTCAGGCATCCTCTCCACTACTGGTTAGATTCCTAACAGGAGTCATCTTGTGGGTTTCTGGGAGTTTCCCTGGCACCAGGTTTCTCCCTAACCCCACAATGGCCTGCCTATCAAGGTATTTTGATCATCACTCTCCCCCTCCATGCCACTCCCAACTCGACCTTCTGATCCCTCATGTTCCCATCCCTCCATCCCCTCCTATCTATTCTCCACCCCCAGTTTATCTCTAAAGACATTCTATCTATTTCCTCTTCTTAGGGAGCTCCATGTGTCTTTCTTAGGGTTCTCTTTGTTGCCTAGCTTTTCTGGAGCTGTGGATTGTAGTCAGCTTATCCTTTGCTTAACCTCTAGTATCCACTTATGAGTGAGTACATATCGTGTTTGTCTTTCTGGATCCAGGTTATCTCACTCAGGGTGATTTTTTTTTTGTTTCATCCATTTGCCTGCAAATTTCATGATGTCATTGTTTTCTTCTGCTTATTAATACTCAGCAGCCCAGGTGTGGCACCACCCACTATGGTCTGGGCCCTCCCTCATTGATTACTAATTGAGAAAATACAACTGGAGCCCAAGGAGGCATTTCCTCAGCTGAGGCTCCTTCCTCTGATGACTCTAGCTTGTGTCAAGTTGACACACAAAATCACCCACTACACTGGTTCTTACTCTTTTTTTTTCCTCCACAGTCTTCTATTGTGACCTTTTCAGATAGATTTCCGCAGAGATACTCAAAGACCAGTGTGTGCCATCTCCTTTCCTTTCTTTGTGTGGCCAGCACCCTCGCTTCTATTCCTGTTTAAGCTGTGCATCTTCACTCAGCCTCTGCTGGTCTCTTTCCCGGTTATTATTGTTCTTAAAAGCCTTGAAGCAGTAATTGAAGAATTTGCTTCTTTGGATATTGTTTCATTTTGTTAGCACTGTTGAAAAATATATTCACGCTCTTTTTATTTTTGACTGTTAAATGTGTTTTGTGATAGAGGAAAAAACATGTTTTGGAAAAAAATTTCTTGTTCTTTCTTCATTGTTAAGTATGGAGAGATCAAGTAGGGTTAATTAGCTGCATCTATTTCTATTCACAGTCCTTGAGTAAAATAAACCTGGCTTGATGATGGTTTGTGTTCATTGCCAACTGGGAGAATCTAGAATCACCTAAGGGACAAGTCTCTGAGCTCACCTTTGCAGGGATTGTCTAGCTTAGGTTAGCCTCTGAGAATGACTGTGGAGGATTATTTTGAAAAGGGTATTTGAGGTGGAAAGACTGTCCTCATGTGGGTGGCATCATTCCATGGTCTAGGATTCCAGAAAGTACAAAGAAGAGAAAGTGAACCGGGCCTAAGCATTCATTGCTCTTTGCTTCTTGACTGTGGATAACCCTTCTGTTGCTATGACTTTCCTGCATCAATGGGCAGTAGCCTGTGATTTGTGTCCATTGAAACTTTTCTCTCTCAAGTTGCTAATGGCATGGAATTTTTATCACAGCAGCAGAAAAAATTACCAAGATAATGTCTTAGATATACAGTAAATATAATATTGGGTGAATTGTAATGTAGAAGAAATAAAAAAGGAAACACTAAAGAATAATTAATTATATTAAAAATATGTCCTTTTCAGTGAGGTGTGGTAGCACATGACTTTAATACCATCATTTGGAAGGCACAAGCAGGTGATCTCTGAGTCTGCAGCCAGCCTGGTCTACAGAGCTAGTTCCAGGACAGCCAGAGCTCTACACAGAGAAACCCTGTCCTGAAAACAAAACCAAATTAAAATTATGTAGGCAGCCAAAAATGTCCAACATCCCTATCTCACTTGTCTCCTTTACTTTGTAGAGACTAAAGATGTAAGAATATCAAATTATATTAATGAAAAATATTAAATGTATGCATTTCCCCTTTTTATTTTAATATTTAATATTTAATCTTTTAACATTTTTCCTTGAGTTTTATCAGTTATCATCATCTCCATTTTCAGTCCTGCTCTTTTTCACTCCAGCCTTTTGTTTCTCTAGGTCATTTAATGCAGTGTTGGAGTGTTTCAGTAACACTTTTGTTTTTAATGTGAACATTGGTGGAAAAGACAGTGCCCTTCCAATAGGACCTGTGTTTGATTCTCAGCATCCACGTGGCAGCTATAAGCTGTCTTTAGGTTTTGACTGCTGTGAAGTGACACCATGGCCATGGCAACTCTTAAAAAAGTAAACATTTAGTTGGGTGGCTCACTTTCAGTTTCAGAGGTTCAGTCCATTATCGTCATGATGGGGAGCATGGTGGCAAGCAGGCAGACATGGTGCTGGAGTAGCTGAAAGTCCTACATCTTGCAGGCAACAGGAAGTTGACTGAAGGTCACATTGAAGGACACTTGAGCAAAAGAGACCTTAAAGCCCTTGCCAACAGTGACACAGTTCCTCCAGAAAGGCCACACCTACTAGGAATGCCACTGCCTTTGGGGATTATTTCAGGTCAGCATATCAGCCATCTGTAACTCTAGTCCCAAAAGATCCAATGAGTTCCCCTGGGCTCTTCAAGCACTTTACATATGTGGTACACATACATACATGCAGGCAAAATCCCTGAACTTATAAGTTAAAAATAAAATCTCAAAAAAATAAAAAAGACAATCAGATAAACAAGCATTATACTAATATCAATGTGAAAATATGTCAAAGGCATATTTACTGAAGTCTGGAAATTATTGCCCATCAGTACCTATATCCATCTATGCTGAAGTATATGGAATATATCTAGATGATTATCTAAACAAGGTAGATATTTAACTATAGTAGATTTATTTCCCAGTCCATATAATCTTTGTAATTACTACTAATGGACAGGGGTGAGTGGCTTTTATAAAATTATTTATGTTTACATATCCATACATGTAAAATTGTGTGGAGCTGCATCTGGATGTGACTCAACGATAACTCATCTCCAATTTGTTTGAGAAGTGATTATAGAATGGAATGGCTGGTCCTATGGTAATTGTTAATCATGACACAGTTTCTCGACAATAAAATTCTCAGCTAAATAGGTAATATATAACACTTACATGAGTTAGTTTAGCCATTTGGTTAAAATATAAATTGTTCCATGTCTGTCCTGGTTATTCATTTATTAATGCCATCTGGTGGATCATCTGTGTGACAGTCTCAGAAAGCTATTCAGAGAGCTGAAATCGAGTGTATGTTTGTATCCAATAGAAAACACAAGTATTCTTCACGATAAACACAATTATCATTGATTATTTATCATTGAATCATCTCGTGTTTTTCTCTTAAGTCAGTGACATCTGTTTAATTTTGAGAAATCTATACTAAAAAGAAAAAAAAAAACTCAAGACTATGAACTCCGAGTTGGAATGTCCTGTGAGATAACCTTACCCACCTTCTCATTTTCACAGATGAGGAATATAATTTCTGTTTTTGAAAACTCAACACCATTTCTAGCACGAATGGTTTGACAAATGGTTAATACTTCTCTGAAGGCCATTACACTTCAAGGTTTTAGATTTAATGTGACATTTCACACAAAGCAGACTTGTTGATTATGTAATAAGTAATGTGTATTGCAATATAATTGCTCTCGAAGGCTGTGAGTGTTCATGAGGGGTGACTTGAGTAAAACACATCAGGCCATTATCCTGCTGCTAAAGGAATCTGCACACTCATCCAGTGGCAGAGTATTTTATTTCAGATAAAATAAGAACTAGATGGGGAAACAATTATCACGCCTTCCCCAATGTTCATCTAGATCATTTTACTCTATATAAATCTATGGTAATTAAGTTTTAATTGTGAACTTCAGTCTAGAATCACCTGGAAAGAGAAACTTAAGAGTTGTCTAGTTCAGGTTTACCTGTGGGTATGTCTTGTCTTGGTTATGAGTTGATGTGGTCAAGACTCAGCCCATTGTGGGTAGCATCACTCCCTAGGCAGGAAATCCTGAACAATATTAAAAGAGAAGAAATCAAAAGCATGTGACTATGTGTGTATTCATTTTCCTCTACTTTTCATGTGGATATGATATCCCAAGTGTCTCATGCCCAAGAATGGACTGTGTCCTGGAATTGTGAAGTAAAATTATCATTATCCCCAATTAGTTGCCTCACCTGCCCCAGATATTCTATAAAAGAAACAGAAATGAATCTAGGATAATATCTATTAATCATCTATCTAGATGTATGTGTGTGTATGTTTGTGATAGCTTTTGGAACAATTTATAATTAGATTAGTTAAGGGCTTCACTGATTTATACAATAAGAAGGGATTATAATCAATTAATGAAACATTTGTGCTGATGTACTTATATTCTGTAATGCTAGTCTGTGTTGATTCTTTGTGAAGCAGTACAGCGCTGTGTTCCCATGTGTATTAATCCTGTCTCTTTAACAATTCACAGGAAATTATTTGTTTCTTCTGTTTTAGGGCTTGTTTGGCTTCTGATTTGTATATATGACAGATAATCTATTTCATCACATCTGTTTCTGGGGTGTAGCTAAGAAGATTTCTATAGAACCAATAACCCTCTCTTGTGGTCTAACACAAAGATGCAAGAGAGTATCAAAAACTAACATAAAATAAAGAAGGACTTTTGATCTCCTATACCTCACCACAGTAAAAGACGTTCACTAAAGACAAAGAAAGCCCTATAAACAAAGAGACCATTCGTTTTCAGAAGAAAATGAGTTATACTTCATACAGTCAATTGTTAGCAGCACATTCACAGACATTAATATCAGTTACTGATAAACTCTCAACTGACCATTTAAAGGTACTGCATTTTCTCAGATGGTTAACTAGAAATTCATTTTAACATTGTGCAAACCAATAACCATTCTATTTGACACCATGACTGACAGATGCCTAGGATGCTCAGTAGTTTTCCGTGTTTATGTGTTTCTTTGCTGATAAGAATGGATAGGCGCTGTAGCCCCTGGGAGTCACCAGTTTTAATTCGTGAATTCATTGTCACTTTTTAAAAGGTAGCCCAAATTTCCATAACTACAAACAACACTTGCAGCGATTTAATTTTACTTTTTTCTCTAGTTCAAATAAAAATTCCTCAATCATATTTCAGTTGCTAACATAAATAAAATAGAGAATCCCATAGGGAGCTTTAAACATCTCTTCTAACAGAAATCAAATGTTACAGACTTGCTCCTAATAGCACTCATAATAGGTGTCTAGGGCTTTGCTTGGAAGCCCTCCATAGGATGCTGTGGTCAGAGATAACTTTGGGGAAATGAAATACAGAGACGAGTCTTTTGTGTCTACTTTGTCTCCACGTGACTGGTTCCATAGACCTCATACGGCACCACACAGGAATAAGAAAGATGATTCAGGCAGACAGAAGCCATACTATTTTAGCAGCACAGTATAAGTAAGGACTCACTGATTCTGTGTTAAAAGACCTCTGCAGTTGACAGGTCTACATTCATACATATGGTTCAAAGAGAAGAGCGTGGTGTAGGCATCTCTATAGTTCAGGTGATCAGGTAAATTTTAGTGTATTGTAAAGCTTTCTGTACTATTATTCTATAGAAGTGGAAAGCAAAAGCCCTTAATTGAAATGTTACATTTTACTTTTAGGGTTTATAAGGCAAATTATTCTTGCTGCTGTTAGAGGCTCTGTAAAGGCAGAGCTCCAGATGTATGTGCCACTGACTAGGCACTGTTTTGAGTGGTGATCTCTATCCTCAGCATACCCCCCAGGAACTCACTGGATGACTTTAATAAAACTCCCAAGAGTGAGTGCCATGCTCTGTAGTCTTTCTGAAAATTTATACTAACACATATTTCAGGTGAGAATTGAAGTGTATCTATTTAATAACACATTATTTCTCTAAAGAAGAAATGAGGGCTCATTCTATTGAATCCAGAAAGTATATTTTTTTAAGAAATGAAATAAATTTTAATTTAAGGTTCTTTCCTAGTAGCAGTATAGTTTCTTATAAAATCTATGTTGCATCAGACTTACTATTTAGATAAGTATAGTGTATTACAATATAATGAAACAATTACTCCCTTGAAAGGTAAGACTAGAATTCCTGGGAATAAAACAAACATCAAATCCAAGTATTTAGTTCTTATAGAATTTCTCCTATGGAAAAAAATTGAGCTTTTCTTCCACTGTTTCTTTCATTATACAAAGATTCTCTGAGCTTCATACAGAGCTGTATATGACACTCTGTCTATTCTCAGCATCAGTTGATGGAAGAACACATCAATAGCCCAAGAATGGAAACTAACTTTTCCCTGTTAGACTCAGCTGAGAATATGTGATATAGATATCATAAACATTGTAGTCATTGCACTTTCTGAGATTCAATGCTTCTCGAATTCTCCCTGGTATTTAAACCAGGATGGTACCATCAGTAGAAATATCTCAATGAATATTCATGACTTAACTGGTAAGTTCTGTAAACCCTAAGTGTCTTTGGATATTATATTTAAAATGAGTTTAGAATACACCTTTAATTTAAGTTAAGGGATCATTTTGACCAGTTGCCCAGGCTGACCTTGAATTTACTTTGCAACTCTGTCACACCTCAAACTTTTAGTTCTGTCATCTCAGGTTCCTGAAAGGCTAAGATTACAAGCCTATGTTATGAGACCTACTTTAGAAAGATATTTTTAAAACTCTACTTTAGCTGTGATATTCTCTGATTACCAAGACTCACAATCAAATTAGCTCATACTTTTGCTTAATATTAAAAAGACAACTAGAAATTGTTGCTTGTGCACCTAATTTCTATGTTCATTTGTAAATATGTAATTTTATGTATGGTTGAATATTCACAGGCTCTTAGTGTCTCATAGACATTGCTACATATATTATGGCATGTTGATCTATGAAAATAATAAATGTTTTACTCTATGTGAGATCTGGATTAAATAAGTAACGTTTTTATTAAAAATAAATTATCTTTGCATTTGTCACATAAGCATTTCCCTCAATATGGGGCTAGCATACTTTTTTTTTTCATGGGGAACAAGTCTGTATTCTGTATTGAGTTTGGTTTGAATATTGTATCTCATCATTCCTGTTCTGAGCCCCATGAAAAATGATACTGAATATCTAATAGTCAGATGAGTGGTACCCAGTGCTTCTGTGAGTTAATTTCTACCATTGTAAACAATGCGAAGGAAGCTAAATAGCCTATTAGTGTTGCCATCATTTAGCTTAGCCTTGGTGAAGTCAAAGAAAAGCAAAAGTACATCTGCAAGTCATTTAACATTGATCAGAACACAAAAAATTAATTTCACTTAATCAGAAAATCAAACATAATGAATTAGAACTGTGAGTTCTTTCAATTGCCCTGCCTCCAATTTCATTATTTATATTTGAGTAAAAATTAAAGTTAAATAAAAATCAAACTCAATATCTTAATTATACAAAGTTCATTCCAGTGCTCAGTAGCTACTGTGTCTAATGGAAACCGTACTGGAGAGTATAGAGAATGCACTGTTCTCAAGGCATCAGAGAAACTTTCCCACAACACAATCCAAGTACTGAAGACACTAAGAAGCAAAAGTAAAGAATGATAGAAATTTGGCACGTGGTGGATCTAAAATTAATAATTCTTAAAAGTGCAAAGAAATTTCTATTAAATATGATTATTAGAGATGGCTACAAAAATTTTCTTGAGATTTATTCAAAGACATCAAAGATTCACAGGGAAATTATAGCTTATAAACTAGGTTATAAATGGTATCTACTGAAGACACCTCAGTCAAAGGGCTGTGAACCCTGCAGGGGTTCCTGTGGCTTCCAATGGTTAGAATACATGAAATTATTTTGAGATAAATTAATTTAAATATTTGAGATTTTATAGAGTTGAAATGGTGTGTGTGTGTATAAAATAAAAATTGTCTTATTTTGAGTCTTCATTTAATGATCATTAACACCCAATGCATGGCAAAATTTAAATTTCAATTTTAGTTTTAAAATGAAGATCCTAAAGATATTTGGTTCAAGAAAACTTTTCTCTGGTGGAGACATTTTTTGTTTCTTTCACAATAACTCATTACTGAATTATTTTAGAAATGTTGAAAGAATATTGACATTCTAAAGCAAAACATACTGGATGGGGTTTAATTTTTTAATTCAGTCAAGGAAAACAACTTTGAATCAATTATCCACAGTTTTCAATGTATAATCAAGAATTTTGACAATATTTAGCTGTTGAACTGCCAAGCTATTAGCAACCAAGAGATGTGATTAGGCATACATATTAATAAACACCTGTCACAGTACCATAACAGATGCTGTGAGGACATAGCTAATACAAAATATAAATTTAAAAATTCTGGACATAGTCATCTACAGTATGGGATCTAGATCAAATCTAATGATCATTATCTCATTTGTCTTACTCAATACAGTGGCTTATTTATCCTACTCAAATTGAATGGCATTTTATTAAAAGTTGCTAAAAGGCTTTCATGGAAATAAAGGCTATAACAAAAGCACTAGAAATAACACATTACATTTACATCAGCAAAACACAAGAGTATATTATGTGTGTCTGGGAATGTGAAGTACACACTCAGGTATGTGACCAAATTTATGATTGGCTATTTTAAAATGCATGACGACTCAGAGCTAGTGCTCATAATTTCGATTGGCACTCATATGTGTAAGTTACAAAAGTATGTAGTAGTTTTGATTAAAGTGCTATGTGGGTTGGACAGATGGCTCAAGAGACATCAATGTCTGCTGCCATCCTAACGAACTGAGTTCAATCCACAAGACTTGTATTGTGGAAGAAGAGAAAGAACTTTTACTAGCTCTCTTCTTATCTCCACACATATGTTGTGGCTATGACATATACAAAGACATATTCATACACAAATACATACACAAGGAAATAATTGCATATTTTTTATTTAAAAATTAAAGGTGTACTTTTTGAATGCCTCCAAATACAGCAATTGCCCTAATAAAATAAACTAATTAAAATAGTATTTCTCTTTCTTTAGGAGAATAATTCATGTAATTATACACAGCATATACAAATAATCAAAAATTATTTTAGAGAAACAATTACATGTAAGATATGTATTAGATCAAATATATATCTATCAAGATTTAAACTGAGGGATAATTAATTATTTAATTATTTTTCTTATTATAACTTCAAAAATATGAAAATTATCTCAAGCACATTTATATGACATTCAATCAAGCATCGAAGAATGTCTCCTTTGGTTAAATTTGTCAAATTATATAAGTATTTGTCTCAATTCATTCCAACAATATATGTAAAGATCATTCTTTGACAATGGGTATTTTATGTTTGCACAGTACTTCCATATACAATCATCTATGTAACTCTGGAAATTATTCTGAAAGATGGGCATGATAAACATGATCCTCATCCTCATTTTAGTCATAATAAAATTGATATTTAGATTCAGTAGTGATTACTTCTATAATTATCTAAGAAGTGCTCATTTTTTTCTAATATGGTGTAGGAGGGATCTTATGTATTTCGTGTTGCTTTCATTGGTTAATAAAAAGAATGCCTTGGCCTGTAGAATAGGACAGCCCTTAGGTGGGTGGAGTAGAGAGAACAGAAGGTGGGTGAGAAGGCACTGGGGCAGACGCCATGATTCTCCGGTCCAAAATGGGTGTAGGTTAGAATCTTCCGGTAAGCCACCACCTCGTGGTGACACACAGACTATTAGAAATGGGTTAGTTTAAGATGTGAGAGTTAGCCAAGAAAAGGCTAGAGATAATGGGCCAGGCAGTAATTTAATTAATATAATTTTCATATGGTTATTTCGGGTATAAGCTAGTAGCGGTGAGACACAGCCCATGCCTCCTCATACAACACTGATTCCCTGTCACCCCCCTTTGAAGTACAGGCTAGTTTTGAGAAAATACTGTGTTATGTTCCTCTCTCTAATGTGTTTGAATATTAAGCCTAGTGTCAACGCTTCTAAAAATTTACTTATTTTATTTTATTTGTTTGAGTGTTTTGCCTTCATGCATGTCTGTGCATCAGGGAGTGCCTGGTGTTGGAGGAGGCCAGAGATGGTGTTGGATCACTTGGAAACGGAATTGCTACCATGTGGGTGCTGGGAACAAATATGGGTCCTATTCAAAAGCAGAAAATGTTCTTAACTACTAAGTGGTTTCTCTAGCCCTCTGTGTGTTGTGATTTTTGTTGGTTTACTTGTGTTTCTCTTCTCCTTGTACCTTATTTGTGTCTACTGGAGCAAAGTATTAGTTATCATAGTCATGCAAATGATTATTTGCACATCTTTTCCTTGCTTGTTGGTATCTAATTAGTTAAATGTATTTAATTTGTTAAATTGGATCTAATTTGTTAAATGTCACTTTCCCAGTATTGTAAAAACGTATCCAACTGAAAATGTAATGATATTTTAAAGTAAACACACCAGATGTCTGTATTTGACCTTTTACTCTTATCGCAAACACTTTCTGTTGGTCAAAGGGTAGATGTTGGATCAAGGTTAGAATTCAGCATAATTTTGCTAAGTTTAAAGAAACAGTTGAGGCAATTGGCAACTCAACCAAAAGCATTTTGTTACTCACAGTATGAACGCATGCAATCAAAGACAGATAGCATCTAGCCAATCTGCAAAATCAATTTCTGCATCAAGGAAATTCATACTAGCTGTCCAGCAAGTCTTTATTCTATAATTAGTTTCCATAATTAAACAGTTCCATAGCAATTTGTGATTATAAATATGGTTTATGTTTACTTGATCATTTTACTTTTTTAGAAGAGATTTTATAGGTTTATGTACCCTGCCTCCACATATATCTGTGCACCAAATGTGTGCCTAGTAACTACAGAGGCCACAAGAAGGTGTGGATGCCCTGGAATCTGATTTACAGAGAGCTGGGAACTAACATCATGATGCTGGGAATCTAACCTAGGCCTCTGGAAAGGCAGCCAATGCTCTTGACTACTGAGACATTTCTCTGGTTCCAATTTCTTCTTGTCTGATTCTACTTAGATTTATTGTTTATTAGCATTATGTTTAATTATTTAAGAAATGAATTAACTTTTTAATATACTTTCTGTGGATCAGTCCTAAAAAGCTCCAACTGAGCTATTTTTCCATTATTATTTTTTCTTTTGAGACATGGTCTCAGTCTGTAGCCTAGTGACATGAA
>JAQHUG010000080.1:6793043-6817497 GCA_028555095.1 Dicrostonyx torquatus
TTTGTCATAGCCAGAACCTGGAAACAACCTAAATGCCACTTTACCAAAAATAGATAAAGAAGATATAGTATATTTACTTAATAAAATATGGTACATTTACTACACAGCAGAAAAAAATGACATCTTGAAATTTGTAGGTAAATGGATGGATCTAGGAAACATCATACTGAGTGAGGTAACCCAGACCCAAAAAGATAAATATAAAATGTACTGACTCATAAGTGGCTTTTAGACATAAAACAAAGAAAAACCAGCCTACAATTCACAATTTCAGAGAACCTAGAAAATAAAGAGGACCCTAAGAGAGACATACATGTCATCTAATCTATATGGAAAGTAGAAAAAGACAAGATGTCTTGAGTAAATTGGGAGCATGGTTATCATGAGAGAGGGAAGAAGAGGAGGAGGGAGGAACAGAGGAGAGTGCAGAAAAACATATAGCTCAATAAAAACAATTTTTAAAAAGGAGAAGACAGTTATTACCTGAATGGTCTTCCCATGGTGACAGGCTTTCATCTCACCAGTCCATGATGTGGAGAGTAGGTAACATGTATTCTTATTCATATCTAAATAATATAATAAATCACCACATAAAGAACCACAGCACATATATACAAATAATCACTAGTTTATGAACTAATTCAGTCTCTATAAATGGATAATAGCTTTTCTGGAAGAGTCTTAGTGAGATAAAAATCTTTCATGATTAACACATGGTGGGGGCACTGTATTGATTTTTGGCTGTGAAGAAGATAAAAGAAACTGATAGAATGTGATAGGATCAACGTAAGGCAAAATCAGAAATACAAGGTTTAATTGACACCTAATATGCTTCTTTCTGAACTAAATCCAGCTGTGAGCTTATGAACATTAGTCTTTCTGTTGGAACTAGAGCTCACAGTCACTTCTACTCTGTATTCAGGGCTTGCTGTGCACATCAACCACCAAATAGTCCATGGGGAAATAGGTCCTTAGTTTGTAAAATCCTGGGCAATGAAAAATTGCCATCATGCATCATATAAAAACTTTTTTGAAATCTAAGGTCAATCATATTTTTAATCAACAAGGAAACAAATATGTGCTTCTGTTTATACTCAGTGGGGTGAATCTAGATTAAGATAGGTAAAGTTTAAAGAGAGTGAATCAAGATGAGAGAGAGGTAGAGTATGGTGGGACAATGTCAGCATGAATATAGTGAATTTGATGACAGCCATGGAGGGGGAAAAGACAAAGAAAAGAAAAAATGGGGAGTTACTGCAGAAGGAGGGAGGCTATGTTCAGGAAGAAGCAGAGAGATAAGCCCAAGAGAAAAAAAATAGTTGTATCTAGGTGGTATTTGAGAATGACATGCATGTGGCCAAAGGTCATCAGAGAGCTATAAATTGAAGTTTAATATATCCCATATCAATGGACTAAATGATGTCAGAGGTGAGAAAAGATGATGTAATTTGTCCAACATAGGATTAGGGAAATCCTGCCTTTTGCATAGCAATAGATGAGCCCAAATTCGAAGGCAATCTGAAAATCACCTATTCCTAGTTAATAAAAGAAGTATAATGACAACATATGCTTGGACATTACCAAACCATCTCTTCTTGGATGTTCAATATGAAACCTAGTCTCTGAAATATAATTTCTAGTGGGAGATAGAAGGGCACAGACGTGCACTTCAGAACGGTCCTACAAGCCCCTGCCTTTTCTGTTTCTACATTTGTCCAGATTTCTGTGCCCAGAACACTCACAGCTCACTACCTTACCATTTACATTGCACCGCAAGGTGAACATGACATTTGATAAGAAAAATCAATCAATACTTGCATTTGGTGGTCCTTTGGAAAGGAAACATGATGCATGAGGAATAGGATGAACTAAAGGATATGGAAGGCAGCACTCAGGAGACAAAAAAGAATCTGCTATTTCCTGCCCTTCAAGTGCCTTTCATATTTCTTGAAAGAATGGTTACATTTAAATAATAAGTTATTCATTTTTTCTTGTGCATTCTCATGATTAATTCTATTATTATTGATGATGTCTTTGACAGGTTTTTTTTTTTTTTTTGGAGGTTTCGGTTTGGATTTCTCCTCGGTACCTTAGTTCCTTTACATTCTCAAAAGCCCTAAAATGATTCCTAGCATCTGTGCTCACAGGAATAACTGCTTTTGGTTGTTTTGTGACTTGCATAAAGCTTCCTGCCAGCATCTAAATTGAGGAGCAATAAAAACACGTCCTTATGATCACTCCTTGTCTCTATTTGGAACTAATTTAGAAGGAGAGAAGAACGATATATGATAGATAATTATAATGTTGAAAGTTCATGAATATTAAAAAATTAGAATAAAACATTTTTATGATATTCATCTGTTGTATAATTTTAGTTATTTAAAGATGATTATCCATTGAAAATTTGACCTTTCTCATGAACCTTCAAAAGAAAGAATGTTTTTATTTCTTCTGTCCCTTATGTATGAATTCTAATTATCCTTCTTTTCAGCAATGCCTAAAAGAACTAAAGATAAACAATAAAAGTCACAGCCATGATGTTTATTTCCAGCTTGGGTATAGGAATAATTTAATTTATCCCCAAATGAATATTTTTAGAAGAATTTTGATATGGAAGTCCATGACTGATCTCATTTCTGCTTTCTTCGCCAAAGACAATTCAGGAAACATAGGAAGCATCTGCCTAGCAAGCTTGAGTCTTAGCCAAGTGAAGACATGCTTTCTGTTACTCTTAAGTAGAAAGTGATAACTATTGACCAATGTACAGAGAAAATGACAGGACTGTTCAGAAGAATGACATATTATTTATTTTCTCTGCTTTGGTTGACTGGAAAGACTTTTTTAAAAGGCAAAACATTCAGCTATGATTTTTTAATTATTAGTATCCATAATACAGATATACTGAGTTATTCTGGAAAATGAAAATATCAAAAAAATTGTCTTCATTCCCAAGACACTTTTTTGCTCTTATCAGGATTGAGTCATAATTGACATTGATATGCATTTTATAGATTTCATGGCTAAATAGATTTATAAATGATATCATCTCATTTTGACTAAACTAGTGGTTATAGTTATCCTCTCGTGTCAACTGGCTGGGTTTTGAATAATGCCGGAGATGGAGGCAAACCTCTGCATGTGACTGTGAGGGCATTTCCAGAAAGGATTAATTTATGACAATGGCAGCCTCCCATTAACTGAACAAAAAGAAAAAGGAAAAGATCCAACTCAGGGCTGTCCTGTCCCTCTCTTGCTTCTGCTCCCTGAGAGGTGAATAATCTCCTGTGCCATAAACTCCATGACGTTCTGCTTTAGTCTATGACCAGGCAACCATGGACTGAACCTCGCAACCCCGAGCCAACGTTTCTTTCTTCCTTACACTCTTTCCACAAGGTATTTGCTCACAGTCATCCAAAAGTCACTAGGGAGCTCTTCCTTGTAAAATGAGACCTGTTTTTGTTTTCTCAGGAAAGAAACCATGGGTTGAGGATAATTGAAAGTCCAAGTAATGGTTTCAATATTGACAGCTTCTGGATTTCTAAGAGTAGATGGTCATCAGTCACAAAATAAGTAATAATCTAATAAAATGGAAAAAAGAAGGTCATTAAAATCTGTTGCCAAGGAGATAGCTTAAAATAAGGGATGTGTCCTTGATACCAGCTTTATATTTTCCCCTAGGGAGATATTGAAGGTATTTGAAGATTTATCATTAGTGAGATATTTAAAATATTGTCCCTCTTTACTTGATTCATTCATTTTTTTATTGTTTTGTATGTTTGTTTGGAATGTAAGTAAATGGGTTTGTTTAGGTTTGGTTTCCTCGAGACAGGGTCCAACTATGTAGTCTTGGCTATCCTGAAACTTGATATGTAGATCAGGTTTGTTTTAAAATCAGAGATCTGCCTGCTTTTGCCTCCAGAGTACTGGCATTGGAGGCATGAGCAATTATGCCCAGCTTGTTTGATCCCTTTGTAATTAATACATGTGTTTTTATGATATACTGACCTCACCAACACAACGGGATACACATGTGGGTTGTAAAGGTCAAACGTGTCATTTACCCATTCCCTCACAAAATAGACTAAGTAAAGTCTCCCCCATGACCCTGCAGGAAAGCAGTTTGGCTCAAATCATGAACGTTTTCTGCTTCTAGAACAAAACTTCACTGGGAAGAAGGAATGCTTTGGGATGCAGGCTGCTAGCATAAGAATATTGTGAAGTTGAGCACAGTACTACAAAGATCCTGGTTTCAGATTTCAGAAAAATGTCATCTTTTACTTTTGGAATGGGGGACTTCTTTAGTACCAGTATGCAAGCAACTGATATAAGCTCTATAAATTTTGCTCTGATGAAGTCAAAGGGATTCCTATTTTACTCAGAGTACGACTCCTGGCATTTTCTGTTTGTTTCCTCTAAATGACCCCACTCCACTGAGATTGATGCTTTATGACACAGTGCACATTTTCAAAGCAGAACTCCTAGAATTGGAAGAACAGTTCCAGGCAACAGACAAGGGCAATCATCTCAATTGACTTTTGAGTGCTCACAGCCCATCAAATTTTCAAAAGAATGCTGGCAAAACTCTGAGACCAATTTTCAGAAAGAGTAAACTGATTGAAACAAACCTCAAGAGCAAAAGAATGGTTGTTCTGGGTACCCATGTGGCTTGACATCCTGATCTCTGGACCAGGCAGGATCACAACAGTGTCTCCCATGAAGTAAAGACCAGAAATGAAAGGGAGAAGGTTGGGGGGCATAGAGAGGGAATAGAGGGAGGGTGAGATGAAAAGGAGGGAGAGGCTAAGCAGCTGATGGTATAGAAAGTATTGTTGACAATCTTGACTGAGTTGCCATTCTTCTCATGGTTCAAACTCATCACAAAATGGTGACATCAGCAGGAGGGCAGAGATAATGACTCTTTTGATCTACCCTTCAAGATGGCCTCAGCCTTCTCCATGTTGGCAAGTACTCCAGTAGTCTCCACAACATACTAGGCACCAGAATCACTCCATTTGATTTTGACAGGACCTCACTTCTGGAAGATGAACATTGCTTTCCTGTTGATGACAAGTTTTCCATCCCCAGCCTTGACTATGCTATGGAACTTACTGTGGATAGAGTCATATTGGAATATGCAGACTATGTAGTTGAGGTCAGTGAAGAGGTCATTGATGACAACAATATTAACTTTGCCACAGTTGAAGAAAATTCTAGTAACCATGTGTCAGATACAGCAAAATCTATTTACTCTGACCTTCACCATTGAATCCCAGTTATGAGGATCACAATTTACAAGAGGATGCAGTGGTCTCTAGAACCCAGAGGAGCAGACAGTGGCATAATATCCATTAGGCTGTCCATAACATCATCTCTGCCTCCAGTGGTGCTGCCAAGGCTCTGGGTAAGGACAATACTGGAATCGAATGAGAAGCTCACTGACAACCTTCCCTGTTCCTATCTTCAGGATGTCCATCATGGATCTGACATGCCAAGTGGTGAAAGCTGCCAAGTATGATGGCATCAAAAAGAGGATGAACTAAAGGGCATCCTTAGCTACACTTAAGATCAGGTTATCTCCTGTGACTTTAACAGTGACACCTGCTCTTCCACTTTGATGCTGGGGCTGTAATTGCCTTCAGTGACAACTTTGTAAATCTCATTTCCTGGTATGACAACAAATATGGCTACCACAATAAGTTTATGATTTTATGTCCTACATGGCCTCCAAGGAACCACCTACCCCAGCAAGAACGTGAGAGGAAGATAGAGACCCTCAGCTTCTGAACAATCCCTATCCCAACAATGAGCCCCAACCCTGAGCATCTCCCCTCATAGTCTGATCAAAGTCCCCCAGTAAAAAGTGAGTGGCTTAGGGAGCCCTACTGTCTTGAATATCATCAATAAGGTTCACTGCACCCACCCCTTCAAAATGTATGTTGTCTTTTGTTGCATTAGATAAATAGCTAGGCATTAATCTTGATAAAAGGCTAAAGTAAAGATATAATAATAAATTATAATAAATTTCTGAGTCACAGTGATCATTTTACCCTTTAAAACGTAACCTTTAAGAACTGGAAAGATGACTTAGCAACGTTTTGTCATGCATGCAAGTGAGCCAGAGTTCAATCCCCAGGCACTTACCTATTGTCCATGTATGGGTCATGGAGACAGATGATTCTTCTATACTTAGGGCTTACTAGACAGCAAGCTTAACCAAACTGGTGGTTTTGAAATTCATTAAGAGACCCTTACCTCAAAAAAATCTGATGGGGAATGACTGAGGAAAACACTAAAGATTGACACCTGGATGAGGACATGCATCATATGCATACATACACATGCATACAGCACACACCCAGAGACACAGACACACACATATGCACCGATGATTTATATCCTTTAGAACTCACTTTGAGTCACCTTATAATATAATAATTCAATAAAGTATTTAAAAAATTGAATTCAGTAGTAATGACACAGTCCCCTGAAAAGTAGCTGCATGAAACAATATGCCTTAAGTCATACTCCGTGTTAATAAGTCATTTGCTAATAGTACACATATAATGTACTAAAATTTAATAAGCTGTAACTGTCTGCTAGACTAGGGATAAAGAGCCTGCTAAACATTAGCTGGTGGGTTCTAATCTCTCGGTGATGAGTGGAACTCAGAGCACATGAGACTCTTGAACCAACCCTGTAACCCTCTGTTAATTTGAATAGATCTTGATAAGTCAGCGGCCCCTCACCTCTTTGTTTCCTCATCTAGACCTAAGCATAACACCATATCATGACTAGAGTCTCAAGTAAGTAGGCTTTGAGAAGGATAGAAGCTAAGTAATAATGGCTAAACTATTCTATTTTCCTGAACAGAAAATTGAGTATTTTTGAGACCATAAAATGCAGTCTGATATTAAAAGACAAGGAGTGGCTACTACATCACAATAGTTTAGGTGAAACTGGAAAAATGTCCAGGATCTATAAAAGATTTAGGGCCTGATCAATGCTGAGTCCATTTTTATGAGGAAAGGGAGGGACTCCCCAGTCAGTGTGGGCGATTGTACTTACAGTAGGATTGGCTTTGATCAATGAGCATGCTCAGAGAGTAAAGTGTAGAGGTGAGAAAAGATTTGTTCTCAAATGTTAGAGCTGAGCACAAATTTCCCATTATTTGAAAAGAAGTCCATGAATAATGACTTAAAGTCCTTTGACGGGATTAAGGGAAGCACAGTAAGGTGTCTTGACTCTGCAGTAGGGAAAGTACAAAAAAAATTTCTTATTAATTCTCACCACTCACTGACTTGGAGGACACCATTGAGAAGCCACTCTACCCTGGATTTCACATCATCAGCAACCATCTGCTACAAGGCACATTTCTAACTATGACATTATTTCTGAGGGAGCCCTCAAAGTGTGCAGTGGGTATCACTTCTGGATGTGTTATGGAAGGATACATTCATCATCTCCATTGTAACCCAAAGAACAAAGGAGTGCATGCGGTAATCATCTGAAACTTTTCTTCATCTCCCCCTGAATGAACTCCTTTCTTGTTGTTGTGTGTTATATTTTGATGGAATTTGATTGACACCAAGAATTATGAGTCAATACACAGTCATGCTACAGTTAAGATAATGCATTTGGAAGAAGAGTACCCAACACACAATGTGTCCCTTGATAATCCGGCTTGCCTGAGTCTCCTGAGCACCATCTCCATCACCTGTGTTGTTGTCAAAACCAAGAAAAAGTCCATAAGTAGATAGCAACAACTGATTTGTAATAGGGAGTAACTTTGACTAACGTTGGGAAATATACTGGTCAAGTCAGAAAAGAATAAGCCCTTAAAAGAAGCATCTCCTAGAAGTCCATTGGATGG
Source organism: Dicrostonyx torquatus (assembly GCA_028555095.1). Classification (NCBI taxonomy): domain Eukaryota; kingdom Metazoa; phylum Chordata; class Mammalia; order Rodentia; family Cricetidae; genus Dicrostonyx; species Dicrostonyx torquatus. The sequence continues at coordinate 6,800,914 of JAQHUG010000080.1, forward strand.
ATGATTACATAAAATCTTGAAAATGAGTGGCTTTCTCACAGAAGGCAGTTCTGACTCTTGGTGATGACTTTTGAGGATAATAACAGGTAACAGGCTTGAGGATGAATACACAAGAAGCCTACCACCTAATACCCAGAACCTGCGAATATCATTTTCTGTGGAGAAAGAAACTTTGCTGAAGGCGTTTTGTTAAAATCTGTGTGATGAAGCCATTATCCGAGTGGTTTCAAATTGCGTGGATCTTTACAGGAGGGAGTAGGCAGAGAACAGAGTAGGCCATCATGTATCAAAAAGGCAGATGCTGTAGTGACATGCACTGAATATAGAAGAAGCACAAGATGAGGTCTACAAGACTCCATTTAGGCTATGACTAAGGGTTGAGGCTGGATCTTGTAGAAGAGACAAGTTCTGCTGAAGCTTAACCCAGACATAATGAAATTTATTTTGGATTCCCGACCTCTGGAAATGTGCAATAATGAATTTATGTTATTTAACAGCACTTGAGTTGCTTTGAAGTTGGTGGTTATTTGTTTCAGTGGCAGTAGAAGCATAGGGAAAACATTGTTAGAACAATGAAGAAATCTGATAAACAGGTAAAAACACTGTGTGAAATAGAGGATTCTGTGACCACATGGAAAGTGCCTGTTCCACCATGTCTTCTAAAACGGTACCACCAGAACAGGCCAAATGACTATTGTTTTCATCAATATTAAGAGCCACAGTTAATGCCATGGTCATCAGTTGTGGTATAATAAACTGGACTGGTTATTCTTAGGTCTCGAAAACTAAGGCCCAATCCATCTATGAACCAGAAGTCAACTGGGTAATAATTGTCACTTTTCCTTAGATATTTTTGTAACTATTCCCCTTACTTTCAGACCCAAGTCAAACAGGAAGAAAATAACAAAGAAAAAGCCAAATTTCTGTTGTAAAAACTTGACCCAAGGAGACTGCTTATTCCAAAAATATTGGTGCATGTGAATGGAGAATATAGCTTTAAGAAGACTCCCCTGAGACGGTGGATGGTAGCCTCTAATTTTCGAGTTTGCCTTCACAATTGCTTAATGTTGCATCAAGTTTATCAGTAGGATTCTGGTCCCGAAGGGCACATGCGTTGAGAACACCCAGGATGGTACCTTGTGTTGTGCTTCAGAATATTACCGACTTGCCCACCTTGTCACTCAGTTTAAAGTTCTCTGTAATCATCCTTTGGAGAAAGGTGAAAGAACTTTGAACTTCTAAGATCTGATTCTCCATTTAACAGGGCACAGGTAATGTCCAAGAGCAGAAAATGCACAATGTGTGGCTATAGAAATACTTAAAATATGAATATAAATAAACAAACAATTGGTGGCATTCAAAACCCTCATAGCTCCACCCAGCAATTCCGCATGTAACACTGAGTAAAATCTTAAGCATCTATAACATGATAACCACAGAGAGAACTTTATAAGTCAAAGTATTTTCAGTACAAATTTAAAAAAAAATTCACAGGGAAATATAGAAAATTTTGTTTTGCATAAGAAAAATATCCTGTTACTTTTCTGTGTGAATTACCTTGTTTCATTCACAATTTGAAAACAAATAAGCTTTGCTAATAAGCCTTCCATTCATTCCTACTTTTACCCCTTACCCTAAGAGTTTAGTTGTGTTCATTTATTTGTGTCCCTTTCCCCCACCTTCAAATTCATTTTTTCTGGGATCTAATATAATGCTAACAGGTGAAGGGATATTAGAGAATTGAAGGCACTTAAGGGAAAAAGGGACTTAATTGTGTCTCAATTTTATAAAATTTGTTTGTGAATTTTAGTTATGGAATCTCTACAGCTATATCCGCACTCTCTCTCTCTCTCTTCTCTCTGTCTCTGTTTCACTATTCTCTTTCGTCTCTGTCTCTCCTCTCTCTGTCTCTGTCTCTTTCCTCTCTCTCTCCTGTCATTCTGTCTCTCTCAATTCTCTGTCTTTCACTCTCTTTTGTGTCTTTCCTCTTGTCTCTCTGTCTTCTCTCTATCTCTAACACACACACACACACAAACACACACGGCAATAACAAGAGGAAAATGGTAACATTAAATTAACTGTTCACTCAGCTAGATTTTAGGAGTTCTGAAGTAAGTCCAACCTGCTTTGTGAACAATTGCAGTGCTGAGTAAGAAAACTATAATTATTTTCTACAAAACAAAACCTTTATAATTTCTATTGTTAATAACTGGCTCTCTCTGTCTGTTACTGCAATTACAAAATAAGAAAGAGAACTGGCCTTGTGCCCAACTGGAACATAAGCCTTACAGTTTCAGCTATATTGGCTGAAAGACCATGGTTTTTTTCAGTTATTTTTTTTCCTGTATACTGATGATATCCAATATTTTAAATAGCTTTTTTTCTTTTCTGTTTTGTTTAGGGTGAACTAAAAAAATTCATTTGTAGGATTTTGGTATCCATGGAAACATATGCATAGGCAATGCCAAGAGCCCACCAGTCACTCTCTATTCCATGGGGTCAATTGAAAATATTTTCCAACCTTCCATACAGTTGCAAGAGGCTACATTGGGAACATGAGTGAGAGGGTTCTTATCCTGACATTACAGTCTCATCTAAGCTCCTGGGGCCTCTTGTTTTTCAGATGTTGGATATCTGATTGTAATGGATTCTCTGGAGGATGGTGACACATTAAAGAATGGAGGTCTAGGGTCTAAGAGACCCCAGGGTTCCCAAAGAACTCATTAAAAATGACATGGAAGGAGAAGGTTGAGGCCACTTTGATTGTATTTTCATAGTTCGACTAAATAATAAATATTAGACATAATGAAAAATATTGTTTTAAACTGGAGTCTCAAAGTTTCTTTTGTAACGTTGATCACCCATAATGATTGCTAGTGGATTGAAATCTGATTGTAACCTAGCTGTTTTCCCAAGGACTTTTAGAGTATTCCAAACTTTCAAATGGCAGTTTTCAAGAAAAAGGTACATTCAGAGGAGGCAAAACAGCCTCAGGAAGATTTTGTGTGGGAGAATGGAAGAGCCTGCATCCTCTCCTAGAGTCCGGTATTGCTCTTCATCTGTCAGTCTTGAGTTACCTTCATGACAATTACAAATCTTATGACTGGTTAAGTACCAAATACAGAGTTGAAGGGAGATATGTTCCAGTAATCCCTTGTAGAACTGTATCATGAACACTAGGAAGTTAGACTTAAAATGTTTCTCGCAAAATGGAAATAAAAACTGAAGGAATCTTAACAGAATCTTGAACAAGAGCAATTTATATACAAACACAGCATCGTCTATATTTTATGCTTCTTTTCTTTACCATAAAAAGATGTAATGGCTGTGGCTATAATGAGCAGCACTGTCAGAAGAAAATAAGAAAGTAACTACCTGTAACTAACTCAATAGATATTACATAAAAAGCAGTGCAATTTTTAAGTTAAAAGAAAGAAAAGGGAAAGGTAGGACCGGAAGACGGTCCACAGTTAAGAACACAAACTACTCTGGTGGAGGAACAGAGTTCAGTTTTTAGCACCCACATCAGGCAGTAAGTACACAACTCCCTGCAATTCCAGTTCCAGAAGATCCTACACTGTTGACTGAGTGTTCTGTCCTGCCAAGTCCCACAGTTGTTCAGTCCCAAAGAAATACACAGAGGTCTACATTAATTATATACTGATTGGACTATTAGCTCAGGCTTCTTATTAATTCTTTTAACTTATATTAGCCCATAATTCTTGTCTGTGTTAGCCACATGGCTTGGTACCTTTTTTGGTGAGGCAGTCACATCCTGCTTGCTCTGTGTCTGGCTTCCTCTGTGTCTGGGTGATGATTGCAGACTGACTTTTTCCTCCTCCCAGAATTCTCCTGTTCTCCTTGCTCTGCCTCTATTTCTTGCCTGGTCACCACACCTTTACTTCCTGCCTGGCTCCTGGCCAATCAGCACTATTTATAATACAAGTGGCAGGGTACACACCATTGTCCCACAGCACTACGTCTTCTGGCATCTGCATATGTGACACATACATGCATGTAATTGTGGTCTCTGCTCTGCCTGTAACTACATCCAGAGTAACTCTTACCACTGTCTAAGCATTTTTTATACTATTACTTATGTTTTAGGAAAAGTAATACACCAGTTTCTAAAACAATATGCCACTCCACATGATCTAAATTTAATTCCCATTGTTCATACTTCCAAGCTAAATATAAGTCATTTAAGATAGATTTAACATTTCTCTCCCTCAGTTTAAAGCCATTGGGGATTGTCCTTGTTAGCATAAATTGTCAACTTGACACAGGCTAGAGTGACCTAAAAAGAAAGTAACTGAGAAATTTTCTTATCAGATTGATTTGTGGGAATGTTTGTGAGATATATTTTTGGCTTTTATTTAATATAGAGATATCCAGATAGCTATAGGAGGCACCGTTCCTTAAGCAAGTGGTCCTAGGCTTTGTAAGACACCTAGTTACGATGAGTCTGTGACTGAGACAGCAAACAGTTTTTCTTTATGGTTTCTGCTAAAAAGTTCTTGCTTTTGTTCTTGCCCTGACTTTCTTCAACAATGAACCTGCAATTATACATAGGAAAACCCTTTTCATCTCTAATTTGATTTTGGTCAGGCTTTTATATCACAGGCACAGAAAGTAATTTAGTCATTACTTTTCTTGATGGTGTCACTAAATTCCTGACAGAACCTGACGGGTTTTATTCGACTATTGGTTTCATGGATTACAGCCTATCAATGTCCGGGTACATGGAAATTGGGGAAGCTTAAATGGTAGTGATGGGACCTTGTGGGAATGTCTCACATTCTGGAAAACCAGACAGTAGAGAGCTGGATTGAAACATGATACTTTGACTCTTCATCACTTACCCCTAGTGACCTAAAGTCATACAACTAGGACCTATATCAACACCCAAAGGCAATGCCTCCAAATATTCAAACATGTATGCCAGTGGGGGAAAATTTTCACTTTTAAATCACAGAGAAGGGGTGATAATTATAAAGTAATGTATATGGAGTTTTGACTTGAATGCAGATAACATTAATTGCAACTTGTCACAGGCTAGAGTGACCTAAATCAAGCTAAAACCATGACAAATTTATATCATCATGCTTTTCATCTTCATATGTATAAAGACAATATTAATAATAATGGAAAAGAGGATTGAACAACAAGGTATGGGCTCATACATGCAAATCTATATCAACGATATAGAGACTGCAAAAATGTAAACAATGTAATTTTCAGCTTAGTTGGTTGCACAAAATACCAAATCATTTCAATGATTTTTTTTTCTCTGAAAACAGAAGATTAGATGAGTTGATACTAGTTTTACTAAGCCTGAACTCTGACAAGTGGGACTCTAGGGCTCATCTTCTCTATTTTGTTTATTGAAAACAAAGAGAAAGAAAGAAGGGTCTAAGAATGTAATGGGCTAAGAACATAATAATGGTAGAAATGGACAGGACATGTTTGTTGAACTGACAAATTGACTTTTCAAAGAACTTGTTTTTCATTCACCTAAATAAGATAAAATCTGTGCTATCTGCATTTCATTGAGTTTTTCTCATTAGATCTTCTGTCATGATTTAAAACTTTTAATTTTATGTATAATCAGATATGTATATGTATCTCTGAATGAGTGTCTATGTATATGCGTGTGCGTGTGCATGTGTGTGTGTGTCATTATGAGTGCAGCATCCATGTGTGTGAGTGCAGGTAATGATATGCCACAGCACATGTATGGTGGTAATGCTGGTGTCAGCCTTCACCTTCCAGCTTGGCTAAGACAGGGGCCTCTCTTGTTCACTAACTTTGACCACATGAGAGTGGGCCCTGGTTTCTGGTGATTCGTCTATGTCAGCTTCTCATTTCTCCATAGAAATGATTGGATTTATACAGGAGAAGCTTTATGTGGGCTCTGCTGACTCATTCTGAGGTCTTCATGACTACAACAAGCACTTATTTTTAAAGATTTGACATATGAATTGTATACAACAAGATGTCCTTAAAAAGTATACATTGTGGGAGAGAAACAAGCAAGTACTATCACACAGTAATTGGAAAGCCCTCTTCCTCAATGCCTTTCCTATTGGGTTACAGATAATTATTTTAATCACTTTGTATTAAAAAATATTCCTGGTCTCTGGCTTCTTTAAAATACTTGCAGATATTTCATTTTCTCTCCACTCTTACCCTGGAAGTCTTTAAGGCACAGTTCTCTGACAAGAAATCACGAGGGTCCATTACAAATAGGAATGCCGCAGACAACCTCTCAATTCATCCCACGATTTGAAAAGTCTTCATTACATAGCATGTTTCAGGCTGAGAACATTCAAAATTTGTCATAGTTTCAGTGATTGCAGCTTGGATTGGAAGCATGACATGATAAGGAATCATTTGCAAAATGTGCATTTTCTTTGGCACTCAGAAAGATGCTTGCCAGGCAGTACATCTAATTAAGAGTGAGGGGAAAGGAGTAATTATGGTCTGTCATCATGTGTTACAATTACTTGAATGTATATCAAAACTTATTGTGACTTTTAAGATCATAGTCTCATAACAAGGCTTGTATTTGGAGGTAGAAGAAATTGCTTCATTATTAGCCTAGGGTTTTCTTACAGGAACATACCTTATTTTGCAGATACGGGGCCATTAATTCTGTAGATATAACTCTTTGTGTATTGTTTAAGCTGCAAGAGGCTTGGCTGCTCTGCTTAGAAACAACCTTTGTCCATTGCTTAAGACCTTGAAAATTGATGCATTGTCTTTTGGGAGCGAAGACAGCTTTATTTAAGTTTAACTTTCTCTGGAGAGGCATAGAGATAATGAAATGCAATTCCTTCCATGAGCATAACCATGTGCATAACTTCCAGTCTTCCCTGATGCATAGAGCAAATTTGATAAGAGCAGTTCAAATATTGAAGCAATTAATGTTGATTTTTCTTTTAAGTTGCAAAGAAACCCATGTCAGCAGTAAAGGCGTGGTGTGGGGATAACCATTTCTGAGGCCAGCTTCTCATTGTGTCACATATACTGGTGTTTTTAAGTTTTTTTCTTGTTTCATTTTAGAGAAATTTTTTCTTATAACAGTTTGAGAGTCACTATGAAGGAGGATAAATGCAAAGGCCTTTGGGTTGTACACAGGGGACACACATTGTGGTGTGCAGCTCACAGGCACAGAAGTCTTATGTTGCTTATTAGAGCACGAAGCCACTGTGCTCTTTAATCACAGTATAGAACCATGCTTCTGTATTAATTTGCTTCTTATTTCTGTGATAAAGACCATAATCAAAAGAAACCTGGAAAGAAAAGAGATTTTTGGCTTCCGCTTCCCAATCACAGTCTATCATTGTGGGAACCCAAAGCAGGAACTGTGGAATAGACCATGGAGGAAGACTACTTGCTGACTTGCTCCCACAGCTTGCTCAGTTTGCTTTCTTATACAAGTCAACACCATCTGCCTACAGATGGCATCACCTATGGAGGACTGGGGACTGTTACCAATCATTACCAAAGAATGTGCTATGTAGACTTGTCTACAGGTCAATTTGATAAAGATTTTCTCAACTGGAGTTTCTTCTTCCCAGATGAAGGGTCATGTTGACACAAAACTAGTGAATCTATCTTCTGAGTGAGCAAATATATTTCTCCAACATCTGTGTCATGTTTTGTATTTTTGTTTCTACTGTTACAGTCAAGCTAAAGTGTAACTAAAACATAGACAAAGATATCCTCTCCTCATCAATCTCCATCCTAACTTGCCTAATCAAAACGTTTCTCTTCTTGCCTTTCCTCTTTCTGTTAAATCTCACATTGCTCATTATTCACCCCCCCAACTTTTCAAAAGCATCAAGGAATAATCATTCTTGTGAATCACACCTTGGGGGCTCGTTGTCTTCCAGGGACAAGGATCAGAACCCAAACTCTGTGTCTTGGTGCTCAGCAGGGTTGGGAAGTGAACAGGGAGTAATGGGTGGATGTTACAGCTACCACTGCTCAGGTTGTCTTTCCTCTGTTTGCTTTTTCAGATAATAGGAAAGAGAGAGGCATCTCTCTTTTAAATCCTAGTTTAGGTGTACACACCTCCTGTGGCTAGTGAAATGGTAGAAATTTGGCGGTACCCAATTCCCGTTATAGTAATATGCATAGACAAATATCTGCTTTCATTCACCTCCTCCTGGATCAAGCTCAACACTTACCACAAAACAAATGAAATCCTGCAGAAAGAATCATTCTTATCTAATTACCCTCTGAGATCATGACAGCGATCTTATTTTTATACAGCGCAATCAATCATGAGCCAAAGTTGTCTTAAAGTTGTAACACATTTTATTTTGCAATTCATACTTTATTTTATGTTTAGGGCATGTTGGAGAAATAAACTTAGGTAATCCTTAGAAAGTCAATATGTGTGGAATACTACCCCTATCCCTGAAGGCAGGGAAACACAGATTGGTTGCAATCAGTAGGGATCAGGGATTTTGTTATTTTATCTTTTGCTGTTTTGTTTTGTTTTTTTGGAAATAGTCCAAATTATGTGAATGCAGGTTTGTACTCAAAAACTGGTATACTACTGCATTTTTGTTTTGTTTTGTCTTACCCCAAGGGGTAAAAACATAAAAGTAGATTTAGGGAAAAATGAGAGGAAATAGAAAACCATATGGGCATGAATGCATAAAAGTGTCCTCAGGACTCATTCACTTCCTAGGATGCTCTGAGCTTGGAACCACAGGCTCCTTCCCTGTCCTTCTTTCTATCACACCCAGTTTATAGCTTGAAAGTGATAGAAATCACGAGTGGACATCAGAAAGCAAAAGGTGGGAAGCCTTAGAGAGGCTGCCAGGCCACTACTCTGCAGCTGGCATCTTCTCTTCCCGATGAAGATGGGCACACAGCATGGCCTTTGTGCAACAATTGATTTTATAATATAGCTCTGTTGAAAACAAGAAAGGATGGATTATTGTTTGAGCACACCTTTTGATTTTTTATAATACACCTTTATTGAAAACAAGAAAAGATGGATTATCGTTTGAGAGAAACAGAGAGCACACCTTTTCAGAATTCCTGAAGAATTGTTCCCACACTCAAAACTCATTTTGGTCTGGGTAAAGAAAATCATTGGATTCACTTCAGCAAAGCTGGTAAGGTTCTTCTTCTTTGAAGATCAAGTGGAACAAGTAGAATCACTTAGGTCAGACTTTAAATCTGCGTTAGCACACGGTGGGGTCTACAAAGAGAAAAAAGATTAATTTATACTGCAATGCTGAAAGCCCTACATTTCACATTTCTTGGGTCAGATCTATATTTAAATTAATTATAGAGAAGAGATTATGTGATTAAAAACCAGAATGCAAATAGCTGAAAAATATACAAGATGGATTAAAAGAGAAAAATCATAAGTAGCCTGGCTCTCACGATGCAAGTTTGAATGTATATCCTCTGGAAATGATCTTTGCATTAGATATGTGGGTCCACCAAGGTATCTCTAAGCTGAGCCTTATTATGATAAAACAGACCTCAATAGCTCAATGCTATTCATATTCTTTGTATTATTATATGAATTTTAATGCCATAGATTTTAATTTTATTTTTAAGAATAGAATTAAATAGGCTTTGGGCTTAACTGATAGCAAAGCACATAAGTATAATTTCTACTGCTTTGGTTTGTAAATCTTTTATTTATAAAAGTGAGTATAAATGTCCATTGCACTCTTGTAGAGGACCCAAGTTCATTTCCCAGATCTTGGAGTGGCTTACAAAAGCATGTATTACGCCACACTCCAGATCCAGGGGATCCAATCAATGCCCTCTTCTGGTCTCTGCAGACCCCAACACACACACACACACACACACACACACACACACACACACACACACACACACACCTTAAAAGTGAAAGAAAATAAAGTAAAATGTGTATCGGTTGACATGTGTACATTACTTCTGTTATATTTATTTATATATGAACCACCAAAACTAATATGCATTATTTATTTTCAGGGGAAAAGGACCACTAAAGCATACCACTGATGTCATCTATGCAGCTAAAATGATATCAGAGTCGGGATCAAGGATGGATGTCCTCGCTCGGCAGATTGCTAACCAGGTGAGCTACTTACATATAGGCATGAGGAAAGACTTTCTAGTTGGCTCTCTTCTGCTTCAATCATCAACTAGAGTAAAGCTGGGTGAATTTTTTTAACCTATTGACTACATTTGCTTTCTATATCAGAGTTTTAAATTTTTATAACATTGTAATTATGCAACTCGCAAGACAATAAATTCTAAGAAAGTATAATTAGCTTTCGAGAAGACATATATTTAGCTTTAAAGATTCTCTATTTTAAAAATCAACTTTATCAGATTGAAATGAACTAAGTACTCTTAATTGGCTGGAGTAGCACAACAGGTGTTGCTCTTTTCCTTGATGTTTTCGATAAGTTCACAATTTTTCTCCAAAATGGTAGGTGTTTGAGGTCAACAGTTCACAGCATTATTAGAACAATAAAGTAAAGTTGTCAGTTGTAAGAGGTGTATAGCCCTTGGGCAGACTGGTGTTTCTCCACACCTTTTATTCTTATCCTTGAGCTTCTCATAGCTTAAAAAGCATTTTTAAGCAGTACCTATCTTATAAAGTTATCTGTACTGTGAAAAGTTAGTATTTCAGACAGGGTATAATATGAAAACATTTAAGTTATATTTGTCATTATATTTAACTTCATAATCAATATTTCTTTTGAGGGGGATTACTTCTTTGATTTTGCATATACTACATAAGTTTTGTTTATATATTAAAAGAAAAACTTTATTGAGATGCTTTTTAGTATGATTGCTGCTGTCCCGTCTCTCTCTTTATCCATACTCGGTTGGGACATGAGAAAATTTAGTCTCATAGATAACGTATTGGTGGTACAATGGAAAACAAACAAGTAAGGGAAGATGCTACTGAGAAAAATATTTCAAAAGTCTTGAGTGGGCATTGCTTATCAATACCTTGCTACCTTTAACATTATAAAATTTGTATTTAATCTGTTGTTTGAAGTTGGTAGAACATTGATCATCTGAAAGCCCAGAAGTAGGCATGACACTCATATAGTTTTAGATTTCAGAAGACTTGAGATTTCTTAATTTTGGTGTAAAGGTGCTCAACAGGTTAAGTTTAGGTAAATTTTCCAAAAATCTAAGAATATCTCCAATTGCTTCCTGAACCTAGGTGCTAATGTTTTTAATTCCTGTACATGGTTTGACATGTCAGCAGATACTGTAAATTAGATGATACAACCAACTCTTTATAAGGCAGGAAAATAAGAATTTGTATAGGTGCTGATGCAATGTGCCCTCAAGTAGAAAGGAAAAAATTAGAAACACAAGTGCAGTATACAAATCATGGAGAGACCTGGTAATGTGTCTAACATCTGCCTGCCACTTCCTTGCAACTGTCAAAACAAATATGTCTGGGTTGTTGAGTGACTACTCCTACTCAATCATGGTTAAAATTAAAATCAATTCATAGTGTTAAAGGAATTAACAATGATAATTTAAGAATGATAGCACCATAAAACTTGATATTACATTTGAAATCCTTAGCAATTCATTTAACTAGATCAGAATAATCAATAAGTGTAATTTATATAATTATTTACCAGATATTGTTGGTGGATTTCCTTATTTGTAATTATTCTATATTGATGGTATGAGCTAAGGATTTCATTATAATAAACTACACTAGAAATTAAATTCTAGGACCGCCATTAAATCATAATTACATATCCCTTACCAATGTAATTCCCAGATGTACCTCGTGACAGTATGTGTGCTTTGATGCTGTTTTCTTTCTGAAATTTATTTGATGTGGAGATGTTGATGCTGAATTCTGTCCTCTAGATTAATGAGCTCTCGCTTCATGAAAGCAAATGCCTAAAGGCTCCTCAGGAATCAACCAGGATAGACACTGAAAATGTGATGTATATGCACTCACCAAGTGACAGTCTGTTCTTGTTGAAGGAATGTTCTTCCACCATTTTCCCTTTTATGGTTTCGTTGTCAGTTTTGCATCGAAGCAATGTCATAGACACTTTGAGACATTAAAATTTCCTCCTTTTGTTTGAAACTGTGACCCTAGGAACCAAAGGGCAAGATTTTCTGAGCATTGTGAGGTTATTTTGTTAATGTCAGTGAAAAGTAAAAATTAGAAAACTTTCTCCTTGTAACTTTTTGACTGCCTAGAAATAAAACAATAGCTAGGAGAAGCTAGGGGACTCATTGTTTTTCAAAGGCTAATGGTAAGTTCCCATGTTCCAGTTAGGCGACTGTACACTTTTGCACATGTGGGAAGCACTAATTTGACTTAATGGTTTCCAAAACTAATTTTAAAAGAAAACATTAAGTTAAGGCAGGAATGTTAAGAAGATATGAAAGAAGCCGAAGGAAGGAATTCAGTGACAGATGTGATCATATTTTATAGTATACATGTATGAATTTTTAGGAACAAAGGAAAACTACAATAATAAACATTCTAAATAGGTTTTGTCTGAATTAGATTTCTGCCTCCCTTTCCACATCCTGATTTTATGTGCAAGATAATACACTCTGTAATTTGTGCCAACCCAAGAAATTCCTCAATGTATAAATTTTAGACATCAGGGAAGAGGGTGCTACTTTGAAGTACAATCAATTATTAAGAAAACTTGCTTTTTGAGTTTCTTATGGAAGTCATCATAAAACTTAGAAGTAGGTTAGACCAGCTTTTCTGTGCAGTTATTAATGAAAAGGAGAGTTGCTGTAGATGGACACATCTTGGCACCTAATTTTTTAAAATCAATGTTCAGGGTCTATGGTCTTGAAACCAACTTAAAATTAAAACAAGCTGACAGAGAAAAATAACACACGTGTTTAAAAAGTTTTTAAATACAAACAAACAAGAAAGCAAGCAAAGTGTTTCATTGGGGTTGGGGTTTGCTTACCATTGCAGAGGTTTAGTCCATAGTCCTCACGGTGGGGAGAATGGCACAGGCAGACTTGGTGATGGAAATGAAATTGGGAGTTCTACATCTGAACCACAGGTAGCAGGAAGAAGGGTTGCATGGCCTTGTTTGAGCTTTTGATACCCCAAAGCCCACCCTAAGTGACACACTTCCTCCAACAGAGCCCCACCTACTCCAAGGCCATGCCAGTTAATCCCTTTCAAGTACCATGGCTCCCTATTGATCAGGCATTGGAATATATGAGCCTTTGAGTGGGACATTCCTATTCAAACCACCACACATGCAGTATGATCTCTCAAATGGCACTTAGATTTAGTTGTTCTTCCCATGTTTCTTATTCTTCCCTTCCCTCTTACTACCCATTTGATCCTCCCGTTTCAGTCCCCCATGCCTTTCATACCCATCCGTCCATACTGTTCGTTCTATTTTCCATTCTTAGGGAGATCTTTGCACTCACCCTGGCTTTTTATACCTAACCTCTGGAGTTACATGGATTGTATTCAACATATTGAAGACTTAACAATTAGCATCTAAATATAATTAAATACATGCCAACTTTGTTCTTTGGTGTCACCGAAGATGACTGGTTTTCTAGCTCCATCCATTGCCCTCAAAATTTTGTGATAATCATTTAAATAAGATTTTACGATCAAAATCACAATGAACACCACAAGAAAACTTCTAGAATCAACTAGCCTGGCCTCATAGGGGCTCGCAGAGTCTGAACTGACAACCAGCGAGCCTGTAGGTGACTTACCTAGGCACTCATCATATATGTTAAAGTTGTGTAGCTTGGTCCTCTAGTGAGATTCTTCACAGTGGAAACAGAGGCTGTTTTGGTTCGATTGTTGACTTTTGGTACCCTATTCTTCATACTGGGTCACCTTGCCCAGGCAAATTTTCTGGCTGTGGGTCTTGGAATTTTTTCTGATCTCCTGAAACAAGAAGATTCTGTCATGATGGCTGAGCAACTCACTGATCTAGCAGAATGTCCTTAGCAATAATTTTATTGCTACATTCCTTTAGCAGAATAGAAGTATTTGGTTTTGCCTATTTATTCTCATATTCTTGACTACATAGGCAGTGTTGGCATGGATTTCAACTCATGGATTGGGAAGGTGCCTGGTCTTACTGCAACTTGATATGTCATGTTTTATTGATACCCTTAGGAGAAATGCTCCTTCTTAAACAGAAACAGAAGAGGAGTGAATTGGCGGCGGGGGGTGTGTAGGAATCAAGGGTAACAGAAGGGACTGGGAGGAGAAGAGGGAGGGGAAACTGAGGCTGGTATATAAAATAAATAAATTTATTTTTAAAATAAGTGAAAGATCATTCTCCAAGTTGGGTAAATAATTCTTCTAAATATGTGTATAGGACTATTAAAATAATTCATAAATAGGAATATTCAAGGAAATGGGTGTGCCAATTGTGCTGATTTGATCATTATACACTGTATCATAGAAATTATAATACTGAGTGCTTTAAATATGCACAAATATTAAAGGTAAATCAAAAACCTTAGAAAGGCTTTTTCAATGTCAGCAACAGGCTTTAACATTCTAGAGCATGAGAATTTACCTGTTAGACTGATTTGATTCTTTGGATAAAAAAAAGCAACTGATTTCCAACAAGATTTAAAAAAACCAAGATTTTTATCAAACTTGTAAATAAAAAATGAATCTGGGTCAAGCTGCTAGCAACTATAGATGTTCATTTCAAACTCTATACCTATCTTATCATTCTTTCCTTAATAGAATTCCACAGCCTGCCAGCCTGCTCCTGAGAGAGTCTCATGTAAAAGGTTGAATATTTTCTTTAAATGTGTTAAATGTGAGAGTCTGTAACATTGGTTTTTGTTTTGAGAATAAAAGTAGTTATCAAATGGAGATAGTTTCTTGATTAGGGATGGAAGCATGTATCCATTTCCCCTCTCAGCCCAGGAACTTCACAGGCTTAGAACTGAGCAGGCTCTGTGTACATACTGCCAGTCTCTGTGAGTTCATAAGTGTCTCAGTCCTGTTGTGGTTAGAAAGCCTTGCTTTATAGATCTCTTCTACACCCACCGACTCTTACCTTCTTTCTACCCTCTCTTCTTCAGAGTTCCATGATTCTTTAGGGAAGAGTTTTAATGGAGACATTCCATTTGGAGCTGAGCGTTCTAAGGGTCTCTCACTCTCTGCATATTTTTCAGCTGTGGGTCTTGGAATTTGTTCTGATCTCCTGAAACAGGACGATTCTGTGATGATGGCTGAGCAACTCACTGATCTAGCAGAATGTCCTTAGCAATAAGTTTATTGCTACATTCCTTTAGCAGAATAGAATTATTTGGTTTTGCCTATTTATTCTCAGATTCGTGGCTACATAGGCAGTGTTGGCATGGGTTTCATCTCATGGATTGGGCCTTAATTCCAATCAGATAGTAGTTGGTTGCTTCTACAACTTTTGTGCCAATATTGCACAAGCATACTTTCAGGCAGGATGGTATTGTAGATGGAAGGTTTTGTAGCTCAGCTGGTGTGTTTACCTTTTTCCTATAGTAGTATGTATGTTGCTTTTAAGAACCATGAACACTAGCTAGTCAATATTGGGTAAAGGCTCTAGGAAGGCGCTAGTTCCTTCTTTCTGCATTCAGTGTGTTATGTAGGTGGTGCCTTCAGTAATACGACCTTACCATCAGTTTGCAAAGAGCAACCAATAGCTTTGGCCATTACCCTGGATTGTTTGGCATGGAGTTTCCATGGGGCCACTTTGGCTAACAACTCAATTACATGTAACCCAATCCTGGTTTTTCATTTGGTGGTAAGATATGTCTAGTCAGGGCTTTTTAAAAATTTCTTTCATATATGCATACATTTTAGAAGCTTTTACTATATTAGCTTTCAGTATGGCTCCTCTAATGGCCCTCAGCTATAGCCGTCCCTCTGTTGCTTCTTACTTCTTTCTTCCCCTGTACTGCCTGGTTGATCCTCCCATTTCAGGCCCCCATACCCCTCACACATATCTATCCATACTATTTATTCTGATTCCCATTTCTAAGAAGAGCCTTCCAGCCCCTTCCCCAGAGCTTTATTCTATATCAAATCTCTTATATGGATTGTAGCCAGCTTGTCA
The DNA here is from genome assembly GCA_028555095.1 of Dicrostonyx torquatus. NCBI lineage: Eukaryota > Metazoa > Chordata > Mammalia > Rodentia > Cricetidae > Dicrostonyx > Dicrostonyx torquatus. Next base: position 6,817,005 of record JAQHUG010000080.1, read on the forward strand.
AAGGCTTAACAGCTAGAACCTACATATAAGCAAATAATCAACATTTGTCTTTTAGTGTCTAAGTTGCCTCACAAAAGACATTTTTTTCTAGCTCCACCCATTTACCTTAAAATTTTGTGATAATTACTTGAAAAGAAAAGCTTAGTTTGTACCATCAAAGTGTTAATGGGTGTGCAAACCAGACTTAAAGGCAGACCACATAGACAACAGTAGATGGGCAGCACAAACCAACTCAATCATATTTTTGGAGGACTTTTTTCTCACAATGGACTTTTCTTCTTCTTAAAAAAATTGTTTAACTGTTTTTTTTATTTATTTTATGTCCCAGTTGCATTTTTTCCCTCTTCTCTTCCAAGCCTCCACTCCACCTTCTTTCTGTTCCTATCCCCTAATCCACACCAGCATTTCTCTTCAGGAAAGGGACAGTTTCCCATGGATATATCAATGAAACATGACATATCATGTTGTAATAAGACTAGGCACCTCCTCTCCT
>JAQHUG010000080.1:6822161-6841624 GCA_028555095.1 Dicrostonyx torquatus
TTTTTCCGCTGAGTAGTATTCTAATGTGTATATATTCCACACTTTCTGGATCCATTCTTCCATTGAGGGGCACCTAGGTTGTTTCCAGGAATGAACTTCTTAAGCCTATAACTTCATGGGGAAGACAGCAGGAGGACTCACATTTATCCTGAGACATTTGCCATAGTATAGCAACACATAGAACTATTTTCATAGGAGTTTCTTAGAGAAAATTAATCACCAAGGGGAACTGAGTTTGAAAAAGAGCTTTGCTACACCCTTAAACGTGAGTTTTCTGCTTCTTACCCACATTGAATCTGCCAATATCATCTCAGGTAGAAATCGTTTCCTTTTTCTGCCCCAGTAAGAGCACTTTAAGCTAAAAAATAATACAGCTTTAATATTTTTGTTGTGGATTTGGTATCCTCACACAAATAACACAGGGAAGACAGCAAAAAAATCTGCATTTCATGGTATGTTCTTGTAGTGATTCCTATAGATACTCTCATAGTGATGAGATAATTGCATATTACTATTTCTTCATGTTTACCCAAAGACATAATCTAAAGGCTGCTAAACTTGTTATAAGTTAAAGGTAGCTCTTTATGTATTTCTTCATATCTGCACATTCCTACAGCAAGTACTTTGTCTAACCCCAGTGACTACACCCAAAGAACAAACAAGTTGTTTCAACAGGAGTTTACCAATGAAGTGTTTGGGACTGTACCTAGGATGGCGTAAGAAACGGGGCTGGTGGAAAATTGCTGCCCAATATGGTATCCATGGTGTGTGTATTCCCTACTGGGATGTACGACTTCTTTATTTTGCTATTGCTATTTTCATCTCTGTTATACTTGCAGTGCCCAGATCCACCGTGCAAACAGGACTTGCTGGCTTATCTGGAACAGATTAAATTCTACTCCCACCAGCTGAAAATCTGCAGTCAAGTTAAAGCTGAGATCCAAAACCTGGGGGGCGAACTCATCATGTCAGCCGTGAGTACTCTGCCTGTCACTTGCACTTTTACACACAGAATATGCTACCACCATCTCTCAGATGAATTTAGCATGGAACAAGCTTGCTCACAGTTAGTATAAATTGCTTGTGCTGTAAATGTAGCTACAAAAAGTGTAAGGTTATTATTAGGGACAGAAAGAGGAAACTAATCATTATTGATTATCTATCTCTGATCTAAGTTTTAACCCAGTCATTACAATCACTTTCCAGATTCCTTTTTAAAATGTTAAAATATATTTTCTTTTACCCCAGAGTTTAAAAAATATATAGATTTTGGATACTCTCTGGATAGGAAATTTATGGGCATGTAGAAGAGTTTTTAGACCTTCAAAAGAATACAGAGGGAACTTTGAGCTCTGTAAGATTTTAAGACAAATGAATGAAAAATTATATATTATTTAAATATTTTGTTCTTAATAATTTTTATTTTCTACATATTTATTTTTATAACACATAAGTTCTGGTCCTGAGATTAAAAATTCCCATGTGTATTTTTTGAGATGGAACATTATAAATATTTTACATTAGAGGAACTTGAATAAATTTTTCAGTGGCCTTGATGCTTTTAAGTTGCCACAGTAAAAATAATGTCTGGTGGGTTTTGCTCATCTTTTAATAACATTGATTATTTCTCTAGAGTAGGCACAGTAATAAAATAATATTTGATGTCTATATTGGATTCAGTTATCAGTGACTTTGAGAAGGACATGGACCAAGATTATAAATTTAAGCTAAGTATGATGAACATTTTAGGAAGCCATATTACTAGAACCCTTTTTAAAAACTGTACCAGTTTACTTCTGCATTAGCAGAATCTCATCATTCTATATCCCAACAAGGAACTTTCTATAATGAATTTATGTTCTTGAAGTAAATTAAGTTACATAAAATGGAAAGGTTATCATCAGGGGCAGAGAGAGGAAGCTAATCATTATTGATTATCTCTCTGTGGCCTAAGTTTTTGCCCAATCATTGCAATCACATTCTAGGGGGACATTTATTGGATTGCTTTGTTTTCTTTAATATCTGAAGCAATGAAATCCAGAAAGGTTAAATAGCTTCTCTGGGGTCATGCAAGTAAATGTCAAAGATCCTGTCAGAGATCTCTGTGTTTTTTTTCTTTTTGTGTTCAGCATTGAATTAATGAAAAAAATCAAGGCTTGCAAAGGCAAGAGTGAATTATTCAGAAAAAAGTTGGTAGGATTTCTCTCTTGTTTTTTATGTCTATAAAGGTCAGGGAAGAAAATAAAGATTTATTTCCTTGATATACAAATTTTAGAAAAATACATAGATGAAAATCAAGGTTCATAATCTTTCACTTTTCAAAAAATATATTTTATTAAGACACAAGCAATATAAGCCTTATTAGCATGTCTATATAGAAATATACACATATCCATGGGTACATACATATATTACAGACAGAATTACACAGGTACTTTTTTTTTTACCTAGGATGTAATTATGTGCTGATTGACCAGCTGTGCATTTACTTCACAAATGAATTTACTTCACATATCAAACTGACTACTGAAGCTAGTCTTCATTAAACATGAACGGAGCATATATGCTCATTTTTAAGTAACATAGACAGGATTTTATTTGGAGGGGGGTTAGAGGCAGGGTTTCTCTGTGTAGCTTTGGAGGCTGTATTGGAACTCACTCTGTAGACCAGGCTAGTCTGAAACTCACAGAGATCCACCTGCCTCTGCCTCCTGAGAGCTGAGATTAGAGGCATGCGCCACCACCGCCCAAATAACATAGACAAATTTTTATCACAGTATCTTTTATAGCCTGTTGGGTATCTTACATAAGATATTGAATCACTCCATCATGCTGCTGTGTATAGATACCAGCTGTTGCTCAGCCTGTGAGGACAAGGTTTACAGCAGTGCTGCTAGTCTCATACTGAGCATTGCTATTTCGGGGAAAGATCTAAATTTAATATTGGGTGTTTTCTTTCTACTGACTTTGTCACTTACCCATTATTTAAATTAAAAACATTGAAAAATTACGGGCCAAATGACAGTAAATCAATAACCACCTCGGCATGAGCATATCGCATGTGTGCATTATGCTATCTGAGCTTTATTTTGAAACTCTTAAACAGCCAGTCCTCTTTCTGTCCTCATTCAGTATTTCACACAGTCATCATCCTTACAAGGTCCAGAGTCACACAAATTTTATTTTCCAAATATAAACAGGGGCTTCTGTCTTACCAAAAACAAAGCTCTCAAAAACTATTTAATGCATATCCATAGGTGCAGTCTTGACAGAGCTATTACAATGCATGATTTCTAGTCTCATAAATCAGTGCCTTGTTTAGCATCATCACAGAAACTTCCTCATGCAGCCAATGGGAACAAATACAGAGACCCACAGCCAGTTCCACAGAAAGTGGAACACTCAGCCCTAAGTGGGATGTCTTCCACAAATCTCTCCCCTCAGAGCTCAGAGATCCCAAAAGAAGAAGAGAAGAAAGGAGTGTAAGACCCATAGGGGTGGAGGACTTCAAAGCTTTATGCGTGCTTTTCTTTGGTTACAGTTTGGTATTTTGTTTTGTTTTTCTCTTCTTTTGATGGTGTTTTATTTCTTTTTGTTCTTGTTACTTTGCTTTTATTAGTTTGTTTTGGGAGGTTTATTGCATTGATTTTTTTGTTTATTGTTGAGAAATAACTAAAAGTTGGGTTAGTTTGGAGAGGTAGACGATTGGAAGGATTTGGGAAAAGGAAAGAATAGGATCAAAATATATTTAAATTTTAAAATTATTTCAAATAAAACTATATATTTAAAAAAATGATTGATAATTCTCCATCCAAAATGTAATCTTGAGATATATAAATGGGTTTTTGCCTTCACCATTGTTTGGTACGGTGATTCAAATTCGTGAATTTTACTTATTGATTGGAGAGAACAGGCAGGAGCGATGTAAAACCAAGGACTGGCCATTTAAAAGTGGGCCATCATGTATCCATGTATCACTGCGAACCCAAAGTCACTTGTCATCGGTCCACATCTCTGAATTAGAAAAATAAATCTGCCATAGGAAAGCATGGCCCCTTTACATCTCTTGACATTTGCTTGCAGGAGGATTCCGGAAAGCTTTTAGTACATTTCATTTTTGTGTGCCAAACTCTACTTGCCTGAATAGTCCAGTGACCCTACATTCACCTCCTTTTACCTTCCTCCTTTCTCTTTGCTTCTTCCTATCTGTCTTTTTTATTTTCTTTACATTGAAAGCTAACCAGTCACGGGGTATCTTAAAAACTATCTAGCAGACTTTTAAAGCACAGAAGCTTATTTTTCAGTATCACACGGGTTTTGTATTTAAAAGTAGATCGTTTACTACAGAATGTGCTCATTGCAAAATCAGGCTTATATGACAGGACTCTTACCAAATACGTTTGAGAAAGAAGTAAGGCTGTGTGGCTGTGACTACAGCCTGAATAGGCAGATATATTCTGTGGGCGCTGGGGGTTAGGGCAGAGAAGCTGAATAAGTGAAGTGAAATGTTTTGAAATATATTCTCATAATACAGCATCAAATTGAAATCCATCACCTCTCATTTGTAAGTCCATATGATACACATTTATCCTGAAGTTGCATTTTCTCTGTATAGGAGACCAAAGCACAGTTCATTAAAATCAGAAAACCTGCTGAGTGCCTCTCTCTGCCAAGTACACCAACACATCTGGACCACAAGACAGTCAGTATCCAGTGGGTCTTTTATGATGCTCATGACCGTTCAAAAATAACATAAATAAAATGCCCGTGAGTGTGTGGCATGCATGTAGAGCAATGCAATAAACTGTGCACTTATAGTGCGCAGGGATGTGCATGGTTGAACAGGCAAGGGAGTAATTAATGTCTCCAGTATGCAGAGTGGAAAAGTGAAAGGTACAGAACATGCCTGATCCAAATTTGGGCGCAGACTGATCAGTAGCAAGCATGTTGTTTGTTTGTTTGTTCTGTTGGTGTTTTAAAAGAGAACAGAAGAGGTTTCAGGCACATAAGACAATAAGACAAGAACATTTAGCTAAAGCTAAAAAATGCTTGGTTGGAGGTGGAGGAGCAGAGTGCTTTGACTGGACACAGCATTCATTGCTTAAACTGTTGGTGTGTATACTGTGGAGTGAGGGGAAACAGGACTTCACTTTAGAGATTATTGGCTTGAAGCTTGAGAGACACATAATAAAGATCTGTGCATTCAGAAGTTAACTGTTTGATGGTACTGATAGATCAGAAAGTAGGGGACTGGGGAAAGCGACTGGTTGGAAGGGCTTGTTTAATAGAACTTCAGGAGGAAAGCAATGAGCATGCCTGTGGGCATGAAATCTCAGTGAGCCCCGGAAGTGCGAAGTCAACACCCAATTTTAATCTAAGGCTGAAGGACAGGCAAGACTAACTTTAATGTTCTGGGAACTGGCAACTTAGCTAATGACAACAAAACCCACTAAGTGTTACACATGGTGGGAAGATTGGGTCTAGAAGAATAGGTAGATGCGTTCGATGTTATTCATTGAAGCTAGGTGACTATGGGGCATGTGAGGGAAAAAAGGTCCAGGAGAAACTGGAACTGCTATTGTGGCTCTTACAGAAGAAATGTCCAACAAGCAACTGGAGGCACTCATTAAATGAACCGTTGAGAAGGATTTTAAGGTATTGGCTGATCACGGATTTTCTGTAGTTCCAGGAGACCTTTCGTACTGCACAAGTTTATTTTGACACTTTACACAAATTGGTGAGTAGTGCCTCCCAGAGGGTCTGAGAGTCATCATGGATTCAGAGATTTTTGCTCCATCAGCTTTGTATCTCTGATTTCAGTTGCATTATTATCTAGAACAGAGAAATGTCCGTAGTCAGAATGAAAGGAACCTGAAGCACATGACTGTGGCTTCTGTTTCCCCTGGATACTGACAAGCAGAGCTTTCCCAGGTGACTAAGCATGATGAAAATCAAGCTCATTTTGCCTGTCTGTGTTGTAACCTGGATGTGCATTCTTTCCTCAGTGTAACCAGTTGTGTTGCCCTGAAGAAAAGGTGGGTATTGGTGGCAATTCTAAAATAGTCACCCATGAATACCAGAAACTCAACAGTACCTGCTCACGTCTTAAACATCTGCTATTAAAGTCGTAGTCTCCTATAGAAACTCTTGAATTTCTTAAACGAATCACTTTTCAGGAGTTGATGACTATAAACGGTGTCAACAATCCCTGTTCTCTGAGCCTGAAAGGTACATGTAAGATTCCTTCTTAGAAAGAACCTGAATTCATTCGCCAAGCTGTATCAGAAATAAGAGGATGGTGATGGTGTCACAATGAGATGAGGACCAGTGCAAGGAAAGAGAAACAATGCGACGGGGGATCTAATAGAGCATCTCGTAGGTTGGCAGAGAGGAGAAGACTATGAGTAACAGCATCCCTGAACAGAGAGAATTATAGATGTGGTGAAAGTCTTTTTATCCTGTAGTACTTGCATAGGTTTAAACAGCATTATCTGAGAAATTCTCAGGTAAAGAATAAGAAACCTGTGGAAATGAATCAGCCAATGAAAAAATTGGCACAGTAACAGAAAAAAAATAACATTTTAAGTGAGCAAGGTGAGTGATATTAGGAGAACAGTTGGAGATTAAGGTTGGAAAACAAGAAAGCGTTTCTTCTTAACTAGGACTGAAGTGAAATAAGATGTAATCACACATAAAGATCGATGAGTAGAGAGTTGAAGAAGTTCTTACTCTGGATCTCATCTTTTGATAAAATCAGAGGCATCCTCTGTTAGCACTGAAGTTAAGCACTCTGTCTAAACATCACTGTAGCAATGAAAACCAGAATCACATATCTTCAATCACTTCTCACATTGCTTAGAAGAGAAAGTAGCCGATGATAGTCACGAGTATTGAGATAGAGGACAGAGAATCTGTTGGCACACTATCCATCTAGATCCAAGCCCCAGGAGATTGCATGATGGTGGACTCTACCCCAGCCTGTTCGTCTTCCATTCCCTAGAATGTGAAGTCACAATTCACATTCACTTGCAAGTATTTTCTCTCAAATCACAAGGGGGTCCTCTAAAGATTCAGTAGAAAAGAGTGGCAGGATGCAAAGTGCCTGGTGGCTAAACAAGACCTTCTGGTTCATTCTCCACAGGCACTCTGACTTATGAGTGGCTTAAATAAAGAAAAATATAGACTGTAACTCCCACATGGTTATCCTGTACTTAGGTTACCATTGTCAGACACAAAACCACTGTCAATTGCTCCTCTAGTCTCTGGAGCACAGTGGCTAACTGCTATACTTCATGAAAGGAAGTGTGCCATAAACAAATAAACATTGTTGTAATCTAATGTGCGTGTATTCAGCAGGAAAAAATTAAAATACCTTTAAACTCTTAAAATTATCCTTTTCGCAGGTGCCACGGTTTTAGGTCACCAAATTTTTATACTACTTAAAATTGATTAATTATGTAATTTCTGTGTTTTGTGGATTTCCCTTAGTGTGTTTATTTGTACTCTCTTACTCTGAGGCTGTTGTGCCAAAAGCCACACTTTTAAAAATTAAAAAAAATATATATAGGAAACTAATCCATTGGGAGAGAGATGATCAGCAAGATTTGAAAATTTTCCAAGCAACTGCAACTAAGCTCAAGCTTTCATCAGGGAGCAATATATATCAATTAAGAAATGATAGGGGTCAGCAGTAATATAACTGTTGACCAAAGGAGCCACAGGGGCCTGAAGAACTTAGGCAATCAAGTACATACAAATAACTTAGTAGGCTAATGTGCTTGCCATGTTATGGCCTTAGGGAATTAGCTAATGAGCTTTCTGGATATAGTGTATCCATTTGTCTAGTCATGAAAAAGAATGAGAAAACAAAAAGAAAGGGAAAGGTTTTGAAAATTAGCAGAAATGTTTATCAGGAAAAAGGCAAAGTGTCAAACTATAAAATGGAAGGAGAACTGAAGGAAACGAGGAAAGGGAGAGGGATAAGAAGAACGAAAGGTGGATGAGAATGGAGGGGGGAAAATAATGTATAGAAAACTTATCTCTAGGAAGTGATTTTCACCCATTGTTCAGTTGATTTGAAAAATCATGTTAACCAGGAATCAAAGTAAGCACTGATACTCTAGTAATTTCAGGGATTGTTTTTTTTAATGTGTATGGGGCGTGGTCTTATTTCTATTCAATAAATCATATTAAATAATTACATTGTTCTGAAAACAAACAGTCATAATCATGAATGAGATTGTTTTGGGGAGGGCTTATTCCACTGTGCATCCAATGGCAGTCATTTTTGGTACTACTGTATTACGTTATGTATAACATAATATTTTATGTTGTAGCTAGCTCAACTTGACAAACACGGAAATAGATGGGGTGTTTTAATAACTTGTTCCAGGTCACAGGAAAGTCTCAGCAGTTTCAGGACCAGAATCTTGGGCATCATATTTTATACTTCAGAGCTATTGAAAATATTCCCCTCTAATTTCCCAGAGAGTTTTGTGATCAGGTGACTGGAGGAAATATCAGAACACTCGGCTACATGGTGCATGTCTTTGCCAAGGGCTAAGGTCTGGCTTATTTGAAAAATTGGGGAAGCACTGACTAAATATGATATTAATGACAGGAAGGATTTATTGAATCAGTATTTGCAAGACTAACTGACTCAAATTATGGAGTCAATAGAATGAAATTCAACCCAAAAGACTAGGCCAGGATGTAATCTAGACAATAGTGTCCCCCTTCCTGATTCTTCCATGTATTCATCTTGGTCTCTTCTTCCTGCATTTCTGGTCTTGTTCCTTTTGTCCTTCTCAGCTTGTCTAAAACACTCTTATCAGCAAAAATTACTCATGACATTAGGCCATAAAGGGCAGGAATATTTTGCTTCAATTTATTTTAAGAGGCCACCTCTATGATGCTGCTTTGTCTTCACCAGCAAGAATAAGATGTGAGGCCTTAGGCACTTTCCTTGTTGATGTTCCCTTGTGACATTAGGAATGGTTTGATTTGGCTTTACTGAAATGGTTATTGTTTCTCTTAGGAAGACTAGTGTTCTGTCTTTTTTAAATTAAGGTATTTTTGGTGACAGGGAGAGGCAAGATCAGACATCTGGGTTAGATACAGAATTAATGCCTAGAAAGAGGGATGAAATAGAGCAAGTGTGAACTGGGTGTAAAGTATTTACTGCTTATAACGATGGTCAGATTGCTATTTGTCTATGTGAATCAAAACACAGATGCTGAATTATTTTATTCTATTAATATTTATAATAGAATGCTTGGCTGTAAAATTGTTCTTGAGAAGGAATTGGCTTATTACCAACTCATACTAGGTAAGAGGAGAAATTAATTATGTCTCTTCTATGCTAAACAACATGAAACTTTGAACTTCAATTCGCCAGCAGAAGAAAGGTCCATGAGGTAAGCAAGATGGATTTGACAACTGTAGGAAGGAGCCAATTCCCCATTAGGCAAAATACGCATGAAAGTGAGATCAACCCTCCATGAAGACACTTGGATACTTGGATGCTTAGAGTTTAGTTGGGAATCAGGTATAAAAAAAGCATAAATTCAAAGGGGGGAGAAGAAAAGCAGCCAGGAGCTAAGGATTGTAGAAGAGCAAAGTGTTGATTTCAATGTTCATTACAATCCAAATAAGGCCGAAGTGAAAGCAGTGTGAGCAAAATACACAGAGTGGTGAGCTTTACATTCCAAGTTGTCATTTCATTTCTGACCTCAGGCTGTGCTCCAACTTGGAGATGTGTAATAGACAGTCATGCTACACGAGGGATAAATACTCCCTCCCTCTTTCCCCTTTCCTTCCTGTCTTCTTCTCTTGCTTCCTTCTTGCTCCCTCCCTCCCTCTCTTCTCCCTTGCTCCCTCTCTTTTTTTTGTTTCCTATCAATACCAATACAATCTCACTTTTTTCTTCATGATTTACTATATTTTAATTTTATTTATTACTGTGGAATGCATGGCAGGTGTGAGTTGGAAGGGTGTTGTGGAGAAAGGCAGAGAGAGTCAGAGAGAGGTGTTGATTTGCTCCTGGAAACAAAGGGACAAACTTGGGGAGTCTTTCCTATTCTTACCTTTAACTGGTTTCCATGGATTGGATTCAGGTAATCAGGCTTTTACAGTAAGTGTCTTAGACACTGAGCCATCTTCCTGGGTTTTTTCTTCATGATTTAAAGTCTAGATGTTATTAATAGCAAATTAATGACGCTTATAAAGTGATATCAAACATTGGCTTCTTGTGCTTTCACCCATTTCCAGATTGCTCCCATTTGGGACTAATTGCCTATGAGAGTAAGATAATTACTAGAATGTTGGGCTGACCCATACACTGTAAACTGTTTAACCACACCCCTCAGCATGTCACTCAATGAAATGATGGTGCATTTCTTCAGCTGACTTTCCTTCATGTCCCAGCTGCTGAGTGTTGGATGACTTCTACTCATAGTTACTCCTTGCTCTGGAAGGTCTTCTTAGTGGTTCTGCACATCTACCCGTCTGGCCTGTCTATGGAGGTTGCTCATGACTGACACATGGATACAAAGCATTAGACAACCCAGTTCATTACATTGCTGTGCTGTGCTACAACCCCTGGGAGGTTAGGCAAAAGCTCACCTCTGGCTCAGATGAATTTAAAAGATCATTGTAACATTGCTGTATCTTTTATCATCACTCCTTCACTGATGGAGAGGAGATGGCAGGAGAGCTTGTTCTACTTGGTGACTGCATTTCACTTATTGGCACTTTCATATATATGCCTTTATCCTCTTAACTGTGCTACAAGGAAACCCATGACACTTTGTTGACAAGCAAACAAAGACTAATAAATGAATATAAGTTGCCTAGTATCACACAGTTAGTCAATGACAGGAAGAAACTGTGAACTCAGGCTGCAGGTGCAGCCCTCTGTGTCATTCCACACTGGCACATATTTATTCTAATTTTCTTAGCATGACACAGAAAACTAGCTTCCAATTTTCTAAGAGTTCAGTGAGGAAAAGAGACAGGCAGAAAAATTGCAATTTCTACAAATTTCACTGCAAATATAGTTTCCTTTCACAAGAGTCTAAGAACTGCAAATACAAGAAACAAAACCATATATAAAATTAGAAATAAAAATAATAATGGGGCGTGGCAGATTTTGAGCCAGTGCATACTTTTAGGATATGTTTGTTCTAGATAAATATATTAAGGTTACAAATGAATGAACAATTTTAGTAAATAGTCACCACTACCGATAGCATAAGTGGTTATTGAGAGACATGATACTTAATCAGGCTTTTAATTTGAAGATAATGTTTGCCTTAGTTAAATCGCTATTAGAGTATTAATAGGATACATGAAGAACAATGTCATAAGAGACAGAAATATCCAAAATGAACATTTCTTACTCTGATCTTTACTGAAACCTGAAGTTTTTAAGAAGTCTAAATTGAGTAAAGGTGTCTCGGCAAGGGCTTAAGATAAAAGTGGCTCAGAAGTGCTGCTATCTGATGATGCATCCATGACAACAATAACCCTGACAACCTGAGCAAGTACATCCTGTTGTCCCTTTGTGATAGTACATCGTAGGAGGGCACATACAGTCAAGCTCTGGGTCACGGGACACTTGTGACTGAACTGTCTGATAATGTCCTTGATTCTGAGAACAAGACAACAGAAGATGCCTTTGAATTTTTTATTGTGTGCGTAGACATTTGCCTACTTGTATGTCTGTACATCACATGTGTGCCTAGTACAGGTAGATGCCAAAAAAGGATGTTGGATCCCCTGGAACTGTAGTTACAGACAATTGTGCACCTGTGTGTAGATGCTGGAGATCAAACTTAAACACTCTGGAAGAGTGCTCTTAATTACTGAGTCATATCTCCAGCCCAGCATAGTCTTTGCACCATTCAAAGCTGCTTAGGGAAGCATTGCACAACCCGCCTGCATGTATTTGCAGGTGTGAATGTGTGTTCACAGAATGTTCCTTAAAACCAAACTTGTTTTTTCATGGCAGTTTTAGGGGCCCCATTTGTATTTATTTCATTTTTTCTGGTCATTTTTTGAGATTTTAATATAATGGCATCATTTCTCACCTACCTTTCCTCCCTCCAAACTCTCTCATATACACATTGTGTTCTTTTTCAAAATCATGGTCTATTTTTCTTCCATTTGTTGTTGCTAAGTATATATGTAGATCATATACTTCTAAATACAGCCTGCTCCACTTGTATAATGTCACTTGTTTGTATATTTTCAGAGCTAGTCATTTAGCTTGGGGTAAACAATCTATGTGCTCTTCCCTGGACAGGACAAATTCTCCCCTTTGAGCTTTCTTAGTTGACTATAGTTCTTTCTGTAGAGTCAGGACCTTGTAGACCTTCTCCAGTTCACATTAACATGTCCTTTTTTATTTTCATTCAGCTTATGTTTACTCATCAAGGAACTCCTCTATGTAGTATAGAGAGGCATTTTCAGAAAACAACGGAAACTAAGTGAATAGTTGCAGGGTCAAGTTCCAAGGGATATATATATATATCATACAATTTCTGCACCCAAAGCTCAGAGATCATTGCAGAAGAGGGGACAGAAAGATTGTAAGACCCAGGGCATCAGCAAGTTTGCCGTGAGATTTTGTCTCCCAGGAATGTCAGAAGCAATGCCCTTAAACACTCACCTGCTTGTACTTTTAAGAGACTGTAGAGGTCAGGTCTACTCCTTTCCCACAAAACAATAAGTTATTTTTAGGTTACAGGTCTATATCACAGAACATTAGGAAAAAATACCCATAATCATAAAATATGTTTAGTCTTTGTTCAGTCCAAAGCATTGTCTCAGGCAATAAAAAAGGATATTTCTTCTCAGGAAAATACATGAGAGTCATTTCTGCTCATAGCCAATCACTAAAATAAAATTAAAACCAACGTACTATTATATGCTTAAAGGTACCATTGATTATTTTTAATTATGACAAATCATATTTTTCATCATTTTGAAATGGATGTTTTTTGGAACTTTGATGATGTTTTCATGACTTCCTTGTCTCCTTCACACAGGTGTTCACACATGGGTGTCTGTATTCCTGATTATCCCTTTTCTTCTTTTTCTTTCTTTCTTCACTTTGGTGTTTTGATGACTTCCTGAAAGATCTTCTTTGTAATATCTTTTAAATTAATGAGACTTCTCATTCAAGCTCCCAATGAGTCAATATTTAGTATGTTCTGTGACTGTCAGGCACGACTTGAAACATTCCATATATTAGCTATACAGATAATGATGCATGGACTTATGAGTGGCATGTCTTCATCTGCACTCTCCATCATCCGTCTAGGGGATGCTGCAGTATGTTCCTGCAATTTTCTTCCCTCTTAATTGTGCAGCTCCACGGTTGGTACAGCAATTCATTTTCCTGGATGATAACTCATGCTGGAGGCAAAGAAAGAGTACTCCTTGGCATCATCTCACTAATTGTTTAGAGCTGTTTTCTCTAAGGTAGCATTTTTAAATGGCCCCATTACGCATCTGGTGCTCCACCTGGGAGCAGGAGGCAGGCCCGGGATAAGGCATGAATGACATAATTTTTCCTAATGGCATTAAGTGCCTCAAAGCATGCTGCAAAGAAAGGGGAAAATGACAAATGGGGCCCAGAACAGCCCCGGGTGGCTTCTTTTTGGAAGGGTCAGTGAAATACTAGCACTACTTAAGCAATGTCAGGAAGGGTGATCTGAATGGGGGAAAGATCACCTGCTAATTCATGCAGGAGGTTGTGAGCCTGTGCCCTTGCAACCCTTCAGACATTGCATAATGCTCCAGGAAAATGCATTGGGTCTAATAATAATTTCAAAGGACACTTACATATATGACATTGATGTATGTGTGTATATACATAAATACATATATAAACTAGTCTCATACATGTTTAATAACTTGTGCATGCTCTCAATGCTCTAGCAAGATGAAGCTAGGGAGCATAGTCTATTGGTACTGATTCCAAGGCTCTCTCATATACTTTAAGAGAGGCTTCTGCCCCGCAGAAGAGTATAATCATACCATCTGGGGCCCCCATATGTCTTCTGTCCTTGGATCTGTGGTCCATGAATAACTGGTGGAAGACTATGTTCCTTCTATGCCATTATTCACCTTGGTAGATTTCATTTAAGGATTTTATTTGACCTATGCCATTTCAGAAGTTGGTAATATTTGTCATCAATGAAACTTATCAGCAGTATTTGAGGACATATGCAGAGTCAGGTCTTGTATATTTGTTGTGTAAACATATTGTCTATGAATATGCATTAAAATAATACGAACCTTATTAGCAGCAACTAGAAAGACAAAAGCAACTCTATGAAACTGGTCACATAGCAGAAAACTATTTCAATTTCTTTCTTTGTATTACTATTATTTTATACTTTTAAGTAATTTATAAGGCTTATTTTTCCCCACAGCGTTGAAAATCAAAGCCCAAAGCTAAAGCTAAATAACTCATCCCTGAGGTGACATAATGAGTATATGGTTGAAGCAAGACTGACACCTGGGCTTTTTGACCACAGAGCTGACATTCCCAAGCCATATGTTTATGGCCTCACAAGTTTGGCCTAGTTTATCTTGGCAACAAAATATCTGCATAGGCGTCCATTTTCTCTTTAGGTTTTAGACCCCATCAGAGTCTAGTCTCTCTCTTCTCTCTTCCAGTTTAGAGTAGGGGACCAAGAGGAAGGGGATGATGTGACTATGTCTGCAAGCTTCTCCATATTCCCAATCTCCTGTCAGCAGGTGCTCTTGCTATTGTCCCCAGCTCCATCACATCTCCAGCTGACCTTTGAAGCACCATGGAATCTATCCTGCTGCAGGCCTTGATCCTACCTATTGCCAGGATAAACTGACTTTAATGAGAAAGGGGAGTGTAAAGTTTTCTCTGAAGTCAAATACAAACTTTGATACCCTACAGATTCATCTTGGGTAGGAGAGAAGGTTCAGTGGTTTAAAATGTGTACTGCTTTTACAGAGGGCAAAAGGTCAGTGCTCTCCCTCTCACAGTTACCTGTCATTGGGGCTTCATGGAATCCGATGCTCTCTCACCTCTGTGGGCAGCTGTGCTCACACATGTACACACCCACACAAGACACATCCATATACATAATTTTAAAAATAAAAGTTGATGAAAAATGCTCATCTATGGCATATATACACACAGTTTCTATAACATCCCACAAACAAACTAGATGAAACAGGTGCTGAAGAGGAATTTACAAGTGAGCATTCACTGTTAAAAATGGAATGATCCAGAGATATGAGGTCTAGAAAATGAAACATAAGGAAGGGCCGTGCTTTATCAAAATGCCGCTCTCACCCTTTTCCTGCCTCCCCATTGCTTAAACTGTAAATACATTTTCTAAAAGTTCATGACTGATTGATTCAGTTTTGAACAGGATGGTTGCTACCTGTTATGTCCAATTACAGTCATATTAAGAAACAAAGAATGGAGTGAATCTGTGTGTACACTCACATGTGTGTATGTGCATACCTGTATATATGTGTTGATGTGTGCACATAATTGTGTGTGTCTCTATGTGAATATGTGTGCATAAGTGTGTGCATGCCTATATGTACATGGGTACAGGTGTGTGGTGTGTGCCTGTATATATGTATGTGCATGTGAGTATGTTTGTGTCACAAGACCTCAACTCTCCCTGCACAGATGCTCTATATCTTGCTTGTCTTTTTAATCTGAATCTTTTGTTGTTTCTATTGATAATAGCTTTTCCCCCTCACATAATATATACTGGTTATGGTTCTCCCTCCCTCTTCACCTCTCATTTCCTCCCCACCTCCATCTGGATCCGAAGCCTTTATGCTTCTCATTAGAAATCAAGCAGGCTTCTAAGAAAATATAGTATAATAATATAATACATGATAATGAGTTAAAACACAAACTGACACATTGAAATTGGACCAAACAACGAAACCAAAGGAGAAGAGCCCAAAAGAAGGGACAAGAACCAGATACCCATCCATTTGGACAATCAGGAATACTAGAAATATACTAAACTGGAAGCTATAATGTATATAAACAAAACCTGGTGCAGAGCTGTGCAAGTCCTCTACATGCTGCCGCAGTCTCTCTGAGTTCATAGGTGCATTAATTCTCCTGATTTAGAGGGCCTTGTTCTTCTGGTGTCTTCCCTCCCCTCTGACTCTGACACTCTTTCTGCCTTCTCTTCCATGGGGTTCTCTGAACCCTGAGGGGAGGGATCTGATGGAGACATTCCATTTCTGGGTGAGTGTTCCTAGGTCTCCCACTGGCTGCAATAATGTCTGATTGTGGTGAGTCTCTGTATTTGTTGCCAACTGCTGCAGGAGGGGCTTCTCTCAAGATGCCTGAGCAAATCATTGATCTGTGAGTATAGCAGAATGTCACTAAGAGTCCTTTCATTGCTAATGCTTTAAAAGAATAATAGTATGGTTTTACCCTATGTCCCTTGGCTGTCTAGTCTCAGGTTCTGAGTCACTCAAGCAATGTCAGATGTGGGTTCCATCTCATAAGTCAAATCTGATACTGGAGAGTTATTCCCACAAGCTTTGTGCCACTATGGTACTAGACTACCTTGTAGGTAGGATAGCATTGTAGATCAAAGGGTTTGTGGCTGGGTTGGCATGTGGTAGAATGCAGAATATATTCACCAAGACATTGTAACTTAGAGGTGAAGGCTCTGGGTAGGCACCTTAACTTCTCCATGTTCAGTGAATAATGTAAGCACTATCTTCAGTATTAGGGTCTTGCTGTCAGTTTGTGGAGAGTTATAGTCTTGACAATGGCCTGGGTTGTTTGGGGAATCCCTTGGGAATCCTTTAGCCAAGAACTCAGTTAGACATAACCTAATCACAGTACTTGAAGCTTCGTTTGATGACAAAAGATATTCAGCAGGATATATGTCTCCCTGATTTGTTGGTGATTTTAGTTAGATTGCCTGCATATACACAGACATGCATGTGCATTCGTGCACACACACATGCTTCTGCTGTGTGTACCCCTCAAATGAACATAAATTTTAGCTGTCTCTCCCCATATATCCTCCTTCACCTCCATGAAATTTGATCCTCCTTTTCCAGTCACTCCTATCCAGCCAATACTATTCTATTTCTCTTACTTAGGGAGATCCATCTGGCCCCTCTAGTTCTTTGCTCTATACATAAGCTCTGATTGTAGCTTGGCTATCATTTTCTTAATGGCAAATATCCACCTATAAATGAATGCATGCCATATTTGTCTTTCTGGGTCTGGATTATCTCATGCAGGATATTTTTTTTTCTAACTTCATCCTTTTACCTGCAAATTTAATGGTTTTATTTCCTTTATTGGTTGAGTAATATCCCATTGTATTATGGTACTCCATTTCTTTATCCATTCATTTGTTGAGGGACATCTGTGTAGGTTGCGTCTAATTTCTGACTGTTATGAAGAGAGCAGCAATGAACATGGTTGAATAAGTGTCTCCATAGTAAGATAAAGTGTCCTTTGGGTATATGCCCAAGAATGTTATAGCTGTATCTTGAGGGAGATGGATCCCATCTTCCTGAGGAACCACCACACTGATTTCCATATGGCTGTACAAGTTTGCATTCCCACCATCAATGAATGATTGTTCCCTAACCAAATTTGGGAGATTTTTAATGACTGCTTCTATTTTACTGTTGGCTACAGGTCTATTTAAACTGCTTATCTGACCTTGATTTAACTTTGGTGAGTGGAATGTACTGAGAAAATTGTGAGAAAATTATCAATCTCTTTTAGATTTTCCAATTTTGTAGAGTATGAGTGTTTAAAGTATGTCCGTCCTTAGGATTCTCTGGCTTTCCTCAGTGTCTGTTCCTACGCCCCTCTTTTCAGTTCTAATTTTGTTGATTTCTGTATTTTCTCTCTGCCTTTAATCTTAATTTATTTGCTCAAAAAAATAAACACTTTGTTTTATTGATTCTTTGTATTATTTTTCTATTTTATTGATTTCTGCCTTGAGTCTGGCTATTTCTTGCCAGCTATTCCTTCTTCATGCAATTTCTTCTCTTTGTTTTAGAACTTTCAACTGTGTTATTAAATTACTTGTATGAGCTCTCTCTCCCTTTATTTTTTAATACAAGTACCTATATGAATGTACCTCTTAGAATTGCCTTCTTTGTGTTTGAAAAGTTTGGGTATGTTGTGTATTCATTTTCATTCATTTCTAGAACATCTTTATTTTCTCTCTTGACCCATTTTTCATTCAGTAGTAAGTTGTTCTGTTTCCATGAGTTTGTAAGCTTTCTTTTATTTTTGTTTTGTTTCTGTTATTGATACCTCACTTTAATATGTGGTGCTCAAATAGGATTCAGGGTATTATTTCAATTTTCTGTTGTAAACTGTTCAGACTTCTTTAGTGTCTGAGTATGTGGTCAATTTTGGAGAAAGTTTCATGAGATGCAGAGAAGAAGATATAGTGTTTTGTGTTTGGGTGAATGTTCTATAAATATCTATTAGCGCCATTTGATTTATAATGGCAGTTAGATCCAGAATTTTTCTGTTTAGGTTTTGGTTAGATGGCCCTTCTTTTGAGAGGAGTGGTGTATTGAATTCTCCCACCATTAGTGCCAGTATAAACTTTGGATGCTTTGTTTTGACACATAGATGTTATGAATTATAACGTGCTCTTCATGATTTTTTCCTTTGATGTGTATGTAGTGTCCTTCCCTATCTCTTCTTATTAGTATTGGTATGAAGTCTATTTTATTACAGGTTAAAATTCCTATGCCTGCTCGTTTCTTAGGTCCATTTGTTTGGAATATCCTTTTCCAATCTTTTTATCCTGATGTGATATATATCCTTGATGTTAGGATATGCTGGATGAGAGCAGCAGTAGTATCAATCCTGTTTTCGCATGCATTCTGTTATATGTCTATTTTTACTGGGGAATTGAGATGATTGATGTTGCAAGATATCAATGAACAGTTATTGTTGATTGTTGTTTTGTTGTTTTGTGGTGGTGTGTGTGTCTTTGTGTTTTGTGTATTCATTCTTCATTATCTGGTCTAGGATTATTACTTGTCGTGTTTTCTTGGGTGTAGTTAACCTATTGAAGATGACTTTTTTCTTCACTTCTGTAGAATTGTATTTATAGATAGATACTTACTAAATTTATTTTTGTTTTGTTTTATTTTTCATAGAACTTATTTACTTCATTTATTGTAATTGAATGTTTTCCTGTATAGAGTAGTCTGTTCTGTCATCTGTGGTCTCTTAAGTGTCTCCAGAATATCTGCCCAGTTCTTCTGGCTTTTCGTGTCTCCATTGAGAAGTCAGATGTTTGTTATTCCAATAGATTTGCCTTTATATGTTACTTGGTCTTTTCTCTTTGAAGATTAATATTGCTTTTTATTTTGTTTGTTTAGTGTTTGAATTTTCATATGATGAGAGGAATTTCTTTTGTGGATTAGGC
>JAQHUG010000080.1:6860797-6881419 GCA_028555095.1 Dicrostonyx torquatus
AAAAAAAGAAAACTGCCAATCTTTTCAGAGGTAGCTGTTTTATGCATCTGCCAGCCAACACAAGTGCATGTCCTTTAAAAGACCTGTGCTGATGCCTCATCCAAACGTTTTAACTGAGTACTTCAAGTTAAAGCCAAAAAGGCTTGTAGAGTCAGAGCCCTCTGTCCTCCCTGAGGTTTTAAAACCTAGGCAAACAAATTAATTTAATTTCTCTTTGAGGATCATGGAAAAAATACTTGATTAATCAGGATTATATTCATACTGACACATTTGAATGATAAAATAAATCTTAAACACTTCCTTGTCCTGGAAGCTATAATTTAATTTGCTTATACTTCTTTGGTGTGTGTATATATGCCTTATTCATTTCTTTGATGCCCAGATTTTAAATGTTGAAATGTAATTCTTTTGTGGTTTGTGGGCTATAATCAAGGACATCTTTTTTAAATGTAGAAATATTAAACTAGATGTCTTCAAATGCTGTAAGACCTGTAAGCATGACTTTATGGATGATAAAGGGGAAAGGCTTGGTGAAGTGGAAGGGAATAGATGGAGTGCTGAGCATAGACTATGATGTAAGTGCTTGAAATAAATGCTGATATAAAGCTAGAGTTTGTACAGTGAATGTGTTATTCAAATGGAAATGAAGGCAATATCAAAGCATGTTTCTTGGGAATTATTGAAGAATAGATATTTTCAAACCATCCTCTGATCAAATAAAATGCCTTAGCAGGTGGCATGCTCTTCCTGTTTGCTGTACTAACACACATTTAAAAAATAACATCTACTTCTGTAAAGGCAGGACTATCATGTATTTGTTTTTAAAATTTTAGACATTATGTTACAAACCTTAGAAATTCTCTAACTAGTCAATATCTGACAATAACTCCTATTGGAATGGAGATATTATAAAAAGGTAGAGTTACAAAAAGAACAAAAAACACCAAATGCAACCAGAATGTCTTCATTCAAATTTCATCTCTAGTATTTAATAACTATGGCCTCTTGACCTCCCAGTTCTATTGTTTCCTCATCTACCAAAGGAAAATAATGGTGGTATTATCTCATAGGGTGGCCATGTGTCAGTTGCTGTTAGCACACCATGATATTATCAATTACTATAAACTGTTATTATGCCTGGAACCAAAGTCCATATATGTGCCTTTCAAATATTGTTTTCATTCATGTCAGTCAGGGTTGTATGAGTTCAGGTAAACATTAAGACTTGCAGACATGCTTTAGGCTACAATGAATGAGTTTTTCCTAGATGAGTAAGGCAAACTTGGCCTTTTCCCTAAGTCTCAATCTCAGCAGAAATAATTAACATGACACTTCACATAAACATTGGGAAACCATGCTTCCCCCAAGTGACAGAGCTGCATTAATGGGTTTATGGTTCATTTATGCTCAAAATCTTTCTTTTATTGAATGCATGATGAGTATCTCACACCTAGATTACAGAGAGTAGGTGTGTTTATGAATACAGGGCATTGTGGTATTTTGACAAATAAAGATGAGAAGTGTATAGAATAAAACAAAATTGTCCAATAGGTCTTCCCGAATATCCCTCTTGGTTCTCACTAATTACAATGGATATTGATAAGACTTTTCCATCAGATATTCCAAATGAATATGGTAAGTTGTCAAGGAATTAGGCCTCAAGTAATTTTCAATATGTCTTAATCACTTTTATATGGCTATAAAGAGACACTATGATCAAGGCAACTTATAAAAGACAGCATTTAACTGTAGGCTTGCTTGTAATCTCAGAGAGTGAATCCTGACCATCATGGTAGGAAGTTTAGCAGCAGATAGTCAGGCATAGTGTTAGAGAGTAGCTGAGATCTTCCATCAGATATATGAGTTAGAGGCAGAAAGAGACACACTGGGATGTGTGGACTTTGAAACCTCAAAAAACCCTAGCAGCAAGGCTGTACCTCATAATCCTTCCCAAAATATAGTTTCATAGGCTTGTATATTTGAATGGTTGGGCCATTGCCTATGGAATCCATTCTTATTCAAGCCACAGCTCATTGGTTTTTGTAGCAAATAGATACTATTTATATACTTGTTACAGAGACAAAACTTGGCAATTAAGAGGAAGAAGATTTTTTTGTCATGATGAAACTTCTTTGGTAAAATGTTCTTGATATATTTTCTAATAAAGTCAAATGTTTAATATAAAAGCATCTCAGAACTGGTCAAATATGTATTGTGGTAACTGAAACCTTGTAGAACATATCACAAAACATGGAAGATATATAATAATAAAAGGATGATAGTACTTATGACAAATTTTAGATGGGCATTATTCTGGGTGTTTTAAGACTCAGAATAAGATTTTATTAAACATAATCCCTTTCTATTCACCTCAATACTTAAAACGAAAGACTTGCAATTTCTGTCATGGCTTAGACACTGTTTGACTACTGAGAACATTCTGGTAACAATAAAGGACTATTGTGTTCAGTTACTTTGGAAATCACATCAGTTTATGGAGCAGAAACACAAGTCCCACAAAATAGAAATGTCTTCCTTTTGACCGTGGTAATTGGCACATGTTGATTCATGCTAGAAGACTTTGCTTAGATCAGAGTTGAGTCCTCTTGGAAAAATCAGGCAAATTCTCTTCCCTTTTTTGACATGATAAGCAGGAAATTCTCTCTCTCTCTCTCTCTCTCTCTCTCTCTCTCTCTCTCTCTCTCTCTCTCTCTGTGTGTGTGTGTGTGTCTGTCTCTGTCTCTGTCTCTGTCTCTCTGTCTCTCTCTCTCTCTCTCTCTGTGTGTGTGTGTGTGTGCATTTACAATGTTTACATACTACAGTGAGGTGTGAGACTAGGGAAGATATTTAAGAGTCATAATTGATGCTTTGCTTGGTTTTCTATCCAACTCAAAGGGGAGTGCTAAGTGCTAGTAAATGTAGCGAGAAGAGCCTCTCTGCCACAAACATTTCAGGCTATATTTGCCAGCAGAATTTCCAGTTAATACAGGTACTATATAATAAAGATCCCATAGACCTGAATTTTAAAGTCATGTTGATTTGCTCTCCTACACATTTGGAATGAGTAAATAATCTTCTGCACAGGTGATTTGAAGGACATTTTGTTCAATAAGTTGACTCTGAATGCCAAAGCCCTGTATTACCTCACTCAAATTTACCTTTGTCTTTATATAGGAAGATCTATTAAATCCTTCTCTTAAAAGATTTTTCATGAAATTAGATCGGAATAAAAAGGATTTTTAATAATGTTTTGCAGGCATCCAGTTGCACATATTTTTTTTCTCTATGAGTAGGTCATACACAATGCCTGGGCACTCAATGTAATTTCCTACTATTGGACACTTAATAAAATTTCCTACCATTATCTAGACTTGCTTTGCTCATTGCTTATGATAGGGCTAAGAGCTCAGAGGGACACATCTCTGCACACATACTCCATTGACCTGAAAAGTCTTCAACAAGGTCTGGAAATTTTCCTCATAAAATAAAAGCATTCTCTGAACAATTGTCCTAATCTGATGTCTGCAAAACTAGTCTTCATGCTCTCCAGGGGGCATAATTTGTCCTGTGGTTTCTCTGAGTCATGTGGAACAGAAGGTTTTCTATAACCATTTAAGATTTTTAAAGCCAAAGGATTTTTCAGACACCAGACTGAGAGATTATAATAGCACAGGTAGGGGCTCACTGATGAAGTGGAAAAAGAAGACAAGCCAGTACCCACACTGTGAGGCCTGGGTTGAACATGAACTTCCTCACTCCTCTGCCTCTCTAGAGATATCACTTACATGGAGAAATCAAAAGGATAGAAGGCCCATGTAGTCTATCCATGGTGGGAGGACAACATCAAAAGAAAGGCAAGAGAATGCAAGTTTTGGGGGTGGGTAGGTCAAAGCCATTGATGAAAGATTGAGTGGCAGGTGGTCCCTAGGAGCTTCTTTTATGGAAAAATTTATGGTGGTGTGGAACCCATAGCACAAAGCCAGTGCTTTCATGTTTGAGGGATGTCATTACTCAGTATCCTAAAATAATATTTCACTCATTGAAAAACGTTTTTTCTGCTCTGGGTTTGGAAAGTACTTTTCATATTATACCATGTTTACCATGTTTTAAAACCAGGGGGCTATTTTGTTATTAGTTCTTTGGTAATTTCATTTTACCCGGTTTGGACCATATTCTTTCTCTGTCCTCCAAGTCTTCCCAGAACCACCTTTCTTCCTACTGAATTTTGTGTCCCATTTGTTTGTTTGAAGCCAACTGATGTATAAAAGCAAAGTTAATTTCTCAGGGGCTACAGTCTTAGCAAAACCTGACTTCCTCTCTTCATAACTAATGCTTGCCAGTAGCCCTTTAGAGGAGGAGCTTCATGAACAACCAGCCTCTCCATGCTGGCATTTCCTCCTGAAGTGTACTTATGTAGGTCTTCTGTGTGCTTTCACAATGACTATGAATTCTATGTAAGGCTCCCTGCTGTGTTCTGAAGACATCATTTCCTCGTAGTCATCTACTTTCTCTGACTTTTAAGCTAATTATATACCCTCGTTTGTCTTTGGGGAACAGGATACAACACAGTTGCTCTCTTTTGAACGGATCATTCCGCACTCTGTTATTCTCTGACCTGATGAATTGTGACTCTTAGTGTTCATTATTGTCAACTGCAAATAGAAACATCTCTGATGAGGGCTGAGAGATGTCTTACTCTATGGATATAGTTATCCATAGTCATCAATAGCCAATTTAATACTATGTCTATTTAGCTAAATATTAGCAGCAGTTTCTCATCCATAGTCTCTGACCTGTCTAGCCATGGTTTATTTGCTTGATAATGATTCCAGGTATGGGTTTCATGTGGAGTGAGCCTTAAGTCTTTCTGATCAGAATTCAAAACATATGTGCTACTCTGCACCAATGTACACATCTTCCAAGGCCAATCATTCTCATAGCTCACCAGACTCATTGCTCAGTGAGATTATTGGTTGCATTTTTTAACTTCTGGTCATGTTCATAGCCCTTCCCAGCACTATGAAAGCTAACCAGTTGGGACGAAGCTTTCAGGTTAGTAAAAGCTTGATTTTTAGTTCTCTGTTCCAGCAAATGGGTCTTAGAATCAAGTTCTGGGAGGTAACCCAATGCATTATCTAAAGCTTGTGATTTTTTGGGGGGTGGGGAGGGAGTGGGGGAGATCTTAAGTATCTCATTGTCCAACAAGTCCAAAAAAACAACTCATTCCTGGCACTAGGCTTTTAATGAAAACCATTATAAAAGGGGGGATTTGATTTTGCCATATATTGGTAGTTGAACAATGACTCCTGCTATTCTGTTTAAAATGTAATAGTTTTTTAAGGTTGTGTGCAGATGCAGAAGCTGCCTAATGTCCTCCAAGATCATAGGTGCTCAGGGGCCGGTTGCATTAGCCAGGCAGTGAGTTCAGTGAGAAACCCAGTCTCAGAATATAAGGTGGGGAATAGTAGAGGAAGATGAAGACTACCAGTGTCTATACATGCAAGCATGGGCTTACATGTACACAAACAACAGCAGCAGCAACAGTAAACACACTCACATACACACACACACACGTACCTCCTCTGAAATACTTGTAAGTACTTAACCTTGGTTAGTGTCATTTTTGCCCTATACACAGGTTTCACTGTCCTGATTTTAATAAGTAAAATAGTATACTACATAAACAAATATATGTAAAAATATATATATGCTTATGTAGCTGACAAATATTGCTATCAAAAATCATATGGTTTTGGTGTTACCTTTTCAAGTATCTCAGGCTTGGCAAATTATGGAGCTAATTAAATTTTCTTGTGGGGAAGCAGCCAGCTAGACCACAGCCCCAGGCACATACCCACAGCTCCCCACTCTGCCTCACTTGCTTATTCTGTGTGTGAGCTGAAGCTCTTAGAGCAGCAGAGGTAGAGCACTCAGGCCAGCAGCTGCTGATGGGTTTCAGGAACTACAGAGTCAGCCTTTGAGCCTCAGCCCTGACAGCTCCTATCACAGAGGGGTGACAGCGGAGGCATATCTCCCCATGTGAGTTGGCTGCAGATGACAATCTGCCAAACGAAAATAATTGAAAACACAGTGGCTGTATAAATATGAATCGACTTGGCTGATCTCTGAGGGATTCTGGAAAATTCTAGGAATGTCACTTCATGTTTTTTTCCAGAGATTGTTTACATGAATAGCGTCCCAGACATTTAACAAACAAAATCATCTGAGACAAGGTATTTTTTTTAGCAATTTCATGCACACATCTGTGTAAGCAATTTGCCAGTCTTTATAAATTGCAAAGGTATTGCTACTTAATATTATCCAACTTGCAGCTAACATGCTGGTTTCTTACATGTATTGCTTTATATTTAATATACATTTTTTCTGGATTACCTGGTTTGATAAAAATAATTAAATCATTTCTCCAGGTTGCCAAGAAGGGAATCTGGACTTTAAACTCAATTTTATTACAACCCTCCATTCTTCCTATATTAGTCATTTCTATAGTAGAATAACAGTTCTGTGTTAAAACAGGACCCATTTAAGTGTGATTATTTAAGAAATACTCAAGAAAAAAGTTATGTATGTGTATTTCTGTACTGTGTGTGCATGTGTGTGTGTGTCTTTCTTGCAAATAAAGAGAAAGAAATTTACTCTTCTAAGACACCACATTAAAAATAAAATATGAATGTATTTATGCATCAGATAAATATTTGTAAATAATAAGATGAAATGATGTAGATGATTACACGTCAAAATGTAAAATATGAACTAGCTCATTCATTTCTTGGGTCAAAGTAAGGTGCCACTGTCAGCTTCTAAATCTTCAATTTCTACATTCCTAACTGCAATTTTTAAATAGTAGCTTTTCTCTTTATTCTTTCCTACAGTTGGACAGTGTCACCTCCCTGATCCAGGCAGCAAAAAATTTAATGAACGCTGTAGTGCAAACAGTGAAGATGTCGTACATTGCTTCCACCAAGATCATCCGCATCCAGAGTGCAGCAGGGCCACGGCACCCAGTTGTCATGTGGAGAATGAAGGCTCCGGCTAAAAAGCCCTTGATTAAGAGAGAGAAGCCAGAAGAAACGTATGCGGCTGTCAGAAGAGGCTCAGCCAAGAAAAAGATCCACCCTGTTCAAGTCATGAGTGAATTTAGAGGGAGAGAAGTCTACTGAAGCCCTAGTCCACACAATTGCCCCTAGCCCCCACACAATTGCCCCTAGCCCCCACACAATTGCCCCTAGTCCCACCCCAGGCCAACCACACTGCTCTATCTCACACTGCACTGGTTCTTTAATTTCACATAGTTACACTCATAAATAACATAACACATTGGAGTTAGACCATTGTTCACAGTGTGCATTTGGGTTCCTGCCATTGTCATCTCTCTATAGCCAGCACAGCCCAGTTAACTTACAGGTAGTACCAGGGAATAGAATTCACATGGGTCATTTTAGCCTTTCCCGTCACAGGGAATAGCTTATGCACATTGCAAAATGTTTGGGTGTCATGCACCCTTTATCCTTGTGAGGGAAGCCAGGCGTCAGAAGCTTTTCACTTGCTTTTCATTAGACCCCAGAGAATTTATCAACTATTTTCCCAATTAGTGTTCATACTTTCTTCAACAGACCTAACCTGGTACCGACCCTGCTAGACATGTTTCGTTTTTGCCCATTAGAAAGAATTTTCAATTTCTAGACATCCTTACCTATTATTAGTTGGTCAGCTGACTATAACCAAATGTGTCTGGTCAAGCTCTTTACTAGAATTTGAAAGTCAGCCATGTTATTAAAGAAGTACTTTGGTGACACTCCAAGGCTGACTTTGGATGCTGTTTCCACCTTTTATTTCTATGGTATTCAGAAGGTCTATACTCTTCATGTTGTGTCAGTCTGGGTACACGTATATAGAGTTATCATCCATTGCAGAAATGAATTTTTGTTTATTGATTTTTTTCTTTGCTACTGGGATTCAAGCAGCATTTCACATGCTAGGCAAGTGGTGTACTCCAGAGCTACACATCCAGCCCTTCTGCTAGAGATGTGACTCACTGAGTTAGAGCATAGAGAAAGTCGAAGATGGAGGACACGAAAGGAAGTTTGCATGATTCTAAAAATATCTTTGTATCAATTTGCAATTGTAATTAAAATGAAAGACCAGTTTGCAAAGCCTTTTGGCACTGAGTGAAATCTACCACCCAACAATGAAGCTGAGTTAATCACAATGAGTTTGCAGTGATTTTAATATCCACCTTTAAGTAAATGTCACTGGGGTTGTTTTTGTATGTCTATTGAGTATGATTATCTATAGCTGAGTTTATGACGGACTCTGGAGTAGTCTGAGAGTGTGCTACATAATTTTGATAGCCCTTTGTCTTTCCATCACTGCATCCTCCCTTTTATTTCCTTCTCTGTCTTCACACGCTGCTGTGTAAAAGCTATGTTGGAGGAGTGACTCTTCCGTTTCACTGTGCCACAGTCAAAGGTTGGTTTCTCGGTTTATTCCATTTAACTCTCAGAGTTCTCCTATAACTGAAGCTCTTCACTTTTACAACACTGCTCTTGAAAAGTCATCTTGACACTTTAAATTTATCAATTAATATTTCTATATGTAGCATAAGTTAATGTTAAGAAGGCCACTTGTACCTGAAACAAAAGGATTTATAAGTGTTGGGAATTCATTGTTTATTGTCTTGAACAAAAAAGAAAAAAAGTTCAGCAGATAATTCTGTTATTGAGGTGAATATTAACTCTTTTAATATATTAAATTATTTCATTCATCAAAAGTGCTGGGGTGGTTGCCTGGAATCTTTATAAAACTTTGTAGACGCTAGAGGAAGTACACTCATTTCTTCTCTTCTAATTATTTGTCCTATAAAATAATTATTCTGGACAAAGTGTGTTCTCACAATGAGAAGCAGAGAAGAAGGGCATTCGGTCTTCTAGGAAATGTTGGCATAATTGAGATAAATAGAGGCCCTCTGTTATTGAAATGCTACCATGGTATTCTGTACTCAGTAGAGAGAAATTTTAGCATAGACTTCTCTTGCATACAATGTAGATGTGTAATTTGGGGAACAATGAATTTCTTAAAAATAGACAAAAACAACCACATAACTAGCTTTATGTACTAGGTCTTGCTTGACCTTACATAGACCAGAATCCTAAACCCTCTTTTCAAATCCACTGTCCCTTTGGCCCCACGCCATCCTTCTACATATTGGAACTTAGCATGTACTATTGGAAGAAAACAATAAAAACAGAAATAATTTTAAATGATACAAATGCCAGATAACTTTACCCAAAATAAAATATAATCGAGGCCTTCACTTTGGTACAGTGTTCCAGCTAAGCTCAAAATAAATAGCTATAATTAAACAAAACAATAAAATTTTTGACTTGGTGAATGCCCAGGGAGTATATTTTTCTGCAGCAATCAAAGGTGTAATAAAAAACAAGAGGCATAAAGCTGAGCAGGACATCTGTCTACCTGAGAAATACCTGCAGTGACAGTATATTGGCTGGATTCACACAATGGGCAATGTGCAAATGTCTACAGATAAAGAAATGGTGGAAGGGTGCTTGCAAATCTTGCAGCACAGAGCACAATTAGATAAGTACGGACAACAAGTATCCTAGATACATATTTATATAGAGGTGTTTCTTCTGCCGTTGAAATTTTTAATGGGAGAGATAACTTGATAATTCAGTATGCAGCTTTTGAAATCACATCACATTTGGTAGACTTTGCTAGTGAAAACCTCACCTATCCTTTCTAGTGAAATTAATTTCAGTTCTCATACTTAGAAATATGGACAGAAAAAGATTTATACTATCTCCAAGGACAGCTCCATCTCTGCTTCATCATCTACATTGTCACCAAGCACGATGTTAGGTTCAAAGTATTCTAGATTCAGAGTACCTCAGAAAATCATGAGGTCAACAAATATAAAAGTTGATAAATATAAATTCCATCTTTTAAGTGTTAGGTTATACTATATCTTTCTATTAAAGTTTCTAGAAATTTTTGATTAAATCAGGAAAATAGGAAAGCATCAAATTTCAAGCTACATGGTATATCATTCTTTTCTGTTTTTCTTAGGGCTTGAATGTAGCCCCTGAATGTGCTAGGAGGAACATTATAGTCCTAATATTCCCATGTGCCATCCGAGATTGTGAAATCTCTTAGCATCAGTTTAACAGATGTACTCCTCATGAAGTCTCATGAAGGAAACTGTGGCTGAGCACTGAGGCCTATTCCTATACTCTTTCATTGCAGGCGACTTTCAAAGATCAACTTTCAACTCATTATAAACCAAAAACCTAAAACTGTGACTATGTAATTAAGTTCCCACTAGGGCCTCCAAATCTCTTAATAATAATGCTCCCCAGATTCCACAGCAAGCTGCTGAAAAGGATAAGCTTTGATGACGGGAAAGATGGAACTGGGCTCTTAAACCTTCACTTTGGGGACTGGAGAGATGGCTCGGGCTGTGAGTTCTTGTTATGCAAACATGGAGCTCTGGCTTCTGATTACCTACACCTGCATAAAAACCCAGGTAACAGGGGAACCCTTATAATTCTAGTGCCAGATGGAAAATGTCCCTGGGGATGTCTGGCCAGCCAGTCCAGCCAAATATGCAAGTTCCAGGTTCAGTGGAAGACTTTATCTCAAAAAAAGTAAGGTGGGGAGTGATTGAGGAAGATATACAATTTTGACCTATAGATTCTACATCCATTCACACATATTAATGTGTATCAACACACACACACACACACACACACACACACACACACACCACCTTATTCACCTCACTTTCTACGTGATCTCATCTTACCTAACCTTGCACTCAGCATCTTCTCAAATGTCTACAATATTCTACTAGATGACAACGTCATCTAAACAAACTACACAGTTACTACCCCTTGGCAGAGGCCAAACACCAGCCATCTCCCCAACCTCTCTTCCTGGCAGGTTACCCCATATATAAATACACAAGCATGTTTCCCAGCACTTTACTTAAGTCATAGTTTAATTTCCACCAGAGTCATTCCTTCAGCCTTTCTACTTCCCCAAGCATTCTGATCTTCTTTGGTGTCTCTTTTTGATGCTGGGATTGTAGTTCCCATGGATACAGACTTCTGCACTCTGGCAATGTGAGAGAAATGAGATTTGAGAATTTTCCTGGTGAAATCAACCATTCTGTTTCAGTATTGTATTAAGCAATTCTCTGGGTGGACAAAACAGGCATCAGAACCTGAATCTGAATGAAATCCACATGTTTTAATCAGCCTGCCTTTGGTTAAGACGGCCTACCTAACACACGGTCAGTGATCAAACAGCCAGTTTTGCTGTAAAATCAAAAACTATTCTGTGATTAGGAAATTCACATTTTCCCAGTTAAAAAGAATATAGCTTGCATGCTATTTCAGTATTTTCAAAGTAGGAAGTAGGAAGATGTATTTATCCATATATCATACTTCAGGAGACAACATTTATTCAGAGGAAAGGACTGCTTCTTTACAGCACTTTTCACAAGGTTATTGCTTCGTCTTCAACCCTGGGACAAACGGCTGAGGGTGGCTATTTAACAAAACATGATAACCTGACTGCCAGCTTCTCCTAGTATCTTACAGTCCCACCCGTTACAGGGTATGGTTAGTATGCCTTGGTTCCACCCTCTATCCTGAACTCTTTAGCCCAGAGGCTGAGCTGCCCTACCCCCAGTGTCCCTTCCCTATATAAT
Source organism: Dicrostonyx torquatus (assembly GCA_028555095.1). Taxonomy (NCBI): domain Eukaryota; kingdom Metazoa; phylum Chordata; class Mammalia; order Rodentia; family Cricetidae; genus Dicrostonyx; species Dicrostonyx torquatus. The sequence goes on from JAQHUG010000080.1 coordinate 6,872,547, forward strand.
CCAACCTTTTGGCTACCCTCTTCCCCTCTCTTCCCTCTCTTTCCCCCTCTGCCCTCTCTCCTCAGGTGACTCAGGGTCATGTCCACACTGGACTCTCCCAGATGCCCTTCTTTCAGATTATGCTCTCCTTGTGTCCACAATAAACTACATCTAGGAGCAGTCATGTCCTTTCATCTTTCATTTTTTTTCATTCAATTATAGAAAGTTTCAGATTAGGATTTTGCATGTTGACACAAAATAACAAAAAGTCTACAGTCACACATGATGTGCAAAGTCATCTGAGTTTTCATCTTGAGCCATTGAGTCAAATTAGGAAAGAGAACATGGATGCTATTAAAAGGGGGTGTATGGAACAGGACGTGTCCTAAGTTAAACTTACAGATATTACCCTAGATGTTCGAAATAGAGAGATGGGAATAGAATGAGAGGACTAAATGCTTCTTCTTTTTTAAAGCAATACACATAAAAACAAACTTTTTCTTAAGATAAATATGAAATAGCTTAAAACATGAATCATTTTACAAATGAACACACCATAATAAAGTCCAAAAAAACCCTCCCTTGAACAATCCACAATAAAGAAGGTAAAACTAATAGAAATACTTACTCCAAACAGTACCCAGTCAGATGAGACTCTCATCTGTAGGCAGTAAGCGCTTGCTCTGTGGGACTAACCCTCTTGCCTGTCATGGGAAGATGAGTTGCTCATGCTGTACAGTAGGATCCCCAGTGGGAAACTGTCCCCACTGGGATCAAAACACCAGGAGGAAAAGAGAAGTGTAGACAGTCTATTTCTAAGGAAACATGAATAAGGGAAGGCCAGAGGGAGAGGAGGGAATGTAAATATTACTTGCAGAAATATATAACTTTTAGAGACAGTGTGTGATGGAGATGGGGAGAGTTTGGGATTCCATGAACATTAAATGAACTCATTATGAGGAAGGTTTAAAGATTTTTAGGGACAGGGTTGGACATTTGTCTTAGTGTCTTGTTAGTTTTCTAAGGTCATGTCAGAGGCAAAAGAATAATCTAGATACATCTTGACTATAATTTAGTAATAGTTTACGTGATGTTTCTTAATGCTTTAAGAAGCATACATTTAACCATTCTCCAGCTGATGCGTGAGTCTATTCCCGGTGCAATGCCCAACAGCGTAACCACCCACTCATCTAACAACTCTTCTCCTTAAGTAGCTGTGATCTTCTAAGCACTGTTCTAGGTTCTGAGGTCACAGCCGCTGACAGAGCAATGGTCTATGTCCTAGTGTCAGCTCTGTCACACCAGAGCTATCACTTGTCTCATATTCTCAACCATCCTGTAGGAGGCGCATCTCCTCTACCTCACAGGTAGGAAAAAATGGAGGATCACAAAGGGTGATCGTGTGTTCGGAGATTTGTTCTAAGTTCTAAACTCTTATCCATCATATCAGTTACTCTGTGAATTTCTAAAATGTCAGTTGCTAACAATGAGATCTACATTTTAAATCATGAATGGTTTCTGTGAAGAAGAGGGGGAAAAGTGTAAAGCTTCAAAATTATTAATTTGTAGCCTACATCACTTAAGACAACTACGAGTTATAAATACTAAGCTGAACAGCGTTACCTCTAAGAGCATGGTAGTATAAAATGTCTGTATTTTGTTTGTTTGATATCCAAGTACATTGTTTGTGCTATTGTAGAAGGGAAACCTTCCATGCAAATACCCACATCAGTCCCTGCTCATCTTCAGTCACTGAAAATCCATTTAGGATAATATTTCTTTATCCTTTTGCTACACAGATTTTGATACACAGAATTCAGCCTGTGGATTGCAAGAGGGTTAGCCAACTGTCCTTCAAATGAGACAGTTTTCCTCAACTTTACACTTACACTATAGAAAACATGGCCCCTCCTTTGTGCACATTTACTGGTAAAGTGAGTCCTTTGGCTTCCCATAGTGCTCTCTGGAGTCCAGTAAAAGTCCTTTTTTTGCCTGTGTTTCTGGACCAGTTTCTAGATCTTGGGACTTAGAGAATTAAGTGAATTTTTGATCCTTCTCATGATAAAAACTGCAGGAGCTTCCTCAAACTATGAATATGTTTTTTGGACTTTTCACTCTTGCTCCTGATTTCCCTAATGTCTCTTTTCAGCTGTGGGTGCGGGTGCAAGAATCCCAAAGGGAAGAATTGTCCTATAAGTAAGCACACATCTCCAAAACTTACATCTAATTGCCTCTTAGAACACGCAAACACCACTTAGATAATGTTAGCAGAATGGTCCTCACGCTTCCATTTCGGATGGTGTGTTTTCTAATATTAATGGTTTCTCTGCTGGGCTTGTTTCAGAGGAATGCTTATGTTTAGTCCTGGGTATTTGTTTGTAAAAGTCTGTTGCCTCTCTTTAAATACTTTAGATCCTCATTTCAATAGATCCCTAGTTCAGAAACTCGTGGAAAATATATTTGTTTTTTTTTTCTTTCCTACTGGAAGAGCCACAGATTTGGCAGCCCTGAGGAAATCCTTGATATCTGACATCAGCATGTTATCTTTGCAACTGACCTGACTCTTTCTGAAGTATCCCCTTAGAGGACAGCTCATCTGAGTGCTTTTCTTTGACCTTGAGCTGCAAGGTCAGATTTGGACCAGAACATTTACTCAGAAACAAAGGAGTATCTCTGAGAGGTTAGTGCATTCTCTCAGCTAAACAGAAATTTCCCTCCTTCCCAAGGTTTTAAGCCTAAAATTCTTTTTAAAACAGGCTGCAGAGAAAGTATTCCATTGCCTGCTGAACCTTCTGTCGTGAGATTTTCTGTTCTTCCATGTTGGTAAACAGTGTATCCATGGAGAAAAAATAAGCACATTTCAGCAACTGTTGGTGGGGGTAAGATGTGCTGTTGGTATTGTTGACGCTTCTTCTTATATAGTGTGCATGTTCCAGAGAGCATCTTCTTAATGGCAGCGTCATCTGTCTTCTGTAGCTATAGCTAACAAACTCAGAAAACAGAGTTTACTGCATGCTTTCTTCAAATTTACTGCTTAAGAGTTGGGATAAAACAACATTTTCTTTGGGAAAAAGTAGGTTGATTAAATATTAATTAAAATTTCTAATTGAAAATGATCAGGATTCCTTTAGTTTTCATTTTAATTATGATTACTTGCTGTATATACTCTTACAAGCAATGACTTGGAAGCTTAAATTTAGCGACATCTCTGCTGAAAATACACACATTGTAATTTAGGATAAAAGCAGCCTTAAGATAGTGTAGTTGAAATAGGATTGGTCAAAAATAGTCACGTTCATTGCAGTAATACCTTGAGAATGCCAGTGGGTGCCATGTGAAATGTTTTAAACCATCTTGCTTGTATTTCTCCACTTACTGTGTAGAGTCAGAGTGAGGCTGGTGAACTGCCTATTACAGTAATGGACAATCTAAAGCAGTTTTGTGTTTTGGCTACAGATAAAGTCTGGTAAAAAGCACTGTAGACCTTTTTGATCCATCTTTGTCTTTAAAGCCATTCTTACCAATCAATAAATTACTTCTGTGGAGACAGAAAGTGATCTATGATACCCAGCACACTGACATGCAAGCCCAAATACTCGTTGTTTGGAGTTCTGCGTGCTTTTTGTGTTTAACTGAAGCAATTGTTCTATTGTTCTCTGGGTTATGCTTCTAATACATGTAACACTGGGTTGTTTTGAAGTTATGTAGTATGAGTTATGCATTCACTTGATTTCCCATTTCAACATCTGTCATTTTGTAGTCCATTACAAAATTGCTCAACTGATAATTAAACTGTGTACAGTAAAGAAATAAAACTGAAAGTATTGGCTGTCCATTTTGTCTTCATGTTCGGTGGCAGGTATCTTGGATGGGCCAAACTGTGTGTGTCTAACTGATGAGTACCTTCTCACTTTCCTATCACACTCCAGGTAAAATAATTTTAGAAGCAGTATTATACACCCAAGGAAGTGTGTCTGTTAGAACCAAATTTAAAAAAATTTTAACCTGTGGTCTCATTTAGCCATTAGGCTTGGATATCAGGTATGACTTCATTGTATGTAGCTTGTGAATTTACGAAAATGAGCAATGACCTTTCTGAGAAGGCTAAATCCATACTCCAGAGAAATAATTTATAGAATACCATTGGCTGTCTTAATGTTCTTTGATCTGAATTGGGCATCTCTCTGAGCACCTTACTGTAGCCTGATGATGACCTTCAGTCAATGTCAGTCAGTTGCTTTTATACCGTTCTGGCTGAGATACCTGCAAGGTCACCCTGAGAGAGAAGAGACTTATTTTGGCCAATGGTTTCAGAGAGATTTCAACCAAACAAAGCAGTGACTATATAGCAAAATGATTCCCTCTGTGGTGACTGGGGGCTGTGGATCTTGGTTTGCATATGGAAGCTGATCAAGAAACGGATCAGGCTATGGGTGGTAGAGTATAGCTTTCAGAGGCTTGTCCCTTGTAACCTACTTCCACTAGGTAGGCTCCACTTCCGAAGGTCGTCTCAGCCTCCCGCAACAGCGCCACTTGCTGGAAAGGATGTTTTCAAAACGTGGGCCTATGGGGATGTTCCAGATTCAAGCCACAACAAAACACAATTCCCCTGAGGACAGTGTCTGGATCCTCTCCTAGGGGTCACAGTCGACTGGCTTTTGGATGTTGCCACATGGTCTCTCCCTTCAGAGGCCCCACTGATTTGAGTGCTAGTTGTTAAGCCTTGATCTGTTCAGGATATTTCTCACAATGTACTCTGTATGTAGAAAATCTTTATTGCTTGATTCCTATGAAAACAGTGTTGGCCTTTGCTCAGTTCTGCCAAACATCACCTGTCTCTTTGTTAATGAAATATCAGAGTGGGGTTGGCTTTTTCTGTCTCTCTCTCTGGAGCCCCAGGAGGCCACATTTGGTCTGGCAACAGCTTTGTCTAGGTGATCACTTCCCAGTGCTGGCTCTGGGGGTGGAGGTGGAACTAAAAGCTCTCTTGGCAAGAAGAGTCTGTTCCTGCCTGGGGGTGATCCAATTCCTGACATGTCCTGGGCAGCCCCATTAAGCACAGCATTCAAGAACAGTATCTCTGAGATGTCACTTGCAATAAATGCCGGTCCAGCATCCCGTGGTTTGTGTGGGGCAAAGCTGCTGTCCTTCCTCATAATGTAATCCTGACTTTGCAATCTGCATGAATTCTCTGAATCTGGAAAAGAGTGGGGCTTTTCCTAGGAGTATGAGCTCGAAGAAGAGAGGGCTTGCAAGAACAATATAAGTGTCAGACCACACGGAGCAGGCAGGGGGTGGCGTTTGACTAGACTGCCCTTTGTCATGGACCTTGGAGAGAGCCTAGAAGCAGGAAGCATAGCTTTCCTTAACATACTGCCCACCTTCTTGTCACTTTTCTCTCCTGTGTCCATTCTAGTACAGTTATAGATGGTGAGAATGCATCAGGAATTCAGAGGGAGCCTGCCTGCTTTCTAATATCAGGGGGAAAAGTTCTACTGGAGGATAAAGTATCATCCTGGCTAGATCCAGAGCACAAAACTGAACTGAATACATACTTGCACTCAGTAGCTCACCTTCTGCAGTCACTCAGTGCAGATGTGGGCAGAGAACTGACAACATTGATGGTTGGTTATCTCTCCTATTCTGCAGCACAGGAAGCTACTGGAATAGCACTGGAGATCTGTAGCTAAGTAGTGAAGTCTCTCCATCCTTTCAGTACTTATGGCATCCACACACACTGGGATAATGCACTATGTGACTGTTACTGAAAAACCTATTTTTCCGAAGGTGATGGCTTGAGGATTTTAATGCTATACCAGGTGGCAGATCCGCAGACATATTTGAACTCTTTAGTGTCACTACAGAACACTCTAAAACCCTCAATGCAGCTACTATTCCAGGTGCTCACTGTTTCCCTAATGGCTACTATGATGGACAGCACAGCAGAATTCTTCAATTAGTGTTTTCGGGAGGAATAAAGAAATTATGGGTAGGTTTGAATGAATACAGAATTCTGCTATTTGTGATCAAGACCCTTTGTGAAGACTTAAGCAAGAATACTGACAGCTTTGGCCACATCTAAGTTCAGGGAGATAGTAAATAGTTTTCAGGAAATAGTTTTAAAACTTCCTGTTTTTATTGTCATTCTTCCAAAGCAATCATTGCTGGCTTGGATTAATGGAGGTCACTGATGAGGAAAACTCATGGGTGTTCTATAATCATTTGCACATTTAGCTATCAAGCTGCTTCCTTTTTTAAAAAAATTGATTTCTTGTTTTAATAAACTATTTTACATAAGGCCATTTCCATACAAGGATGTAATGTTTAACCCTCTCCTTCTTGTTCCCTCTCTATTCAAATTGTTCCCTCAGGCAGTTTAACTTCCTCTCATGTCATCTGTATCTATATGATTTTATGAGTCTACATAAAATCTAACACCCACAGATCAAAAAAACCTGAAATATTTGCATGTGCAATTCATATATTATGGAACCAAAGAAATATTGTAAGAGGTGCGGGTTATGTTCCCAGCACTTGAGAGGAGCTCAGGCCCTTTTGTTCCTTCCCGCCCGGCTCTCGGCCACCAGCTAGCTTATGCCCGAAATAACCACACTAAAATTGTATTAATTAAATTACTGCCTGGCCCATTGTCTCTAGCCTTTGCTTGGCTAACTCTTACATCTTGTTTTAACCCATAATTAGTAATCTGTGTAACACCACGTGTTGTGGCTTACCGGCATGAGTCTAATCAGTGTCCATCTCGGGAGCAGCATGGCGTCACTCACACTTCCTTCTCTCTCACCGCTTTCCGTTCTGTATACTCCACCCACCTAGGGGCTGTGTCCTATCCTACAGGCCTTGCAGTCCTTTATTCAACCAATGAGAGAACCCTCCCACACCAAAGAAACACATAATATGCTTGTATATGCACATCTCTATGTTTTCTATCTAGTCCTCTATTGACAGATACCTACATTGTTGCTATACCTCAGAGTAGTACTCTGAGGCATATCGGCTTGCAGGCATCTCTATGAAAGATTGACCTGGAGTATATTGAGTAAATAATCAGTTCAGAAAACTTTATCCTTTGGGAGATATAGTCGTAGTTTCCTGAGGACTCTCCATGCTGATTTCTATAGTGGCTGGTCTTGCAATCAAACTGTTTCTTGAGGGACTGTGTTGAGGGAGAGAGAGCCTGCTTTTGGTACTGGCTGCCCTTATAGCTTACACCTGAAATAACCACACAGAAACTGTATTAATTAAATTACTTCCTGGACCATTATATCTAGCCTCTTCTTGACCAACTCTCACATCCTGATATAACCCATTTTTACCAATCTGTGTTCACTACAAGGTCGTGGCTTACCAGGAAAGATTCTAACCAGCCTCAGTCTCAGACAGGAATTTCATGGCATCTGTCACACTGTCTTTCTTCCCATCATTCCATTCTGTTTATTCTGCCTACCTAAGTTTTGCCCTATGAAAAGGCCAAGGCAGTTTCTTTATTCACCAATGAAAGCAACACAAATACAGAAGAACCTCTTACAACAGGACTGCTCCATGTAAGCCTCTGGATGACAAAGTAGCATGGATGCTGTAAAGGCAGCACATAAGGGCTGGGGTTACTGCAACTGAGAGGTGGAGTACATATGTAGAAATGGCATGCAGAGCAGCCATGGTTCAGTTCCCATCATCAGAAAGGATTAGGAAATAAATAAGTAGAGAAGGAAGAAAGAGGGAAGGGAGGAATCAAGAAATGGAGGGAGGGACACAGGGAGGAAAAGGGAAAAGGAAAGAATGGAAAAGGAAGGTAGGAATTGAGCTCAAGGGGCAGATTTTGGTTTTAAGTTATTGATTGCAGGCTCTCTACTCACTAATGAAAATTTAGGCGATAGGAACTATTTCTTTATTTCCAGTTTTGCTTTCCCAAATCCCCATGCTGAATATTTGTTGTCTACAGTCTGAACATTTTCAGATTCATTTGACTAAAACTAGAGCCAGAACTTCCGTAAGAGCTGGTGGCATGGGTGCTCCCTCAAGGAACTTTCCTAAGCCTTGTAAGTCAGAGTCCACTAGGAGTCCAGAGAAAGAGATATTGGAGGATGCAGAGTGAACTTGACCTCACAGCTTTCTTTGTTATACTGCATTGAATTTACTGCAGTACAAGGTCATTTGGCTTTTTCCTGCTAAATAACAGTGGTCAAGTGTACTGTAGCATGCTTCCTTGGACTTTCACATACCTCCTTAGATGGGCTGACATGATTGTCATCTTATTTTGGAGATCCCAAGACATCTCAGATGTGTGATTCTCACTGTATGGGACGATGGAACCAGGGTCAACAACAGTATTGTAATTTCTCCAAGGTATGTGGGATCCAACAAAGAGGTTTTATTTTATTTTACTTCTAAAACCTTTTTCTATTTCCATAGTAAATAAATATATCAATGAAAGCAAATGATCTATTTACCACATGTTGACTCAGGGAAATTTATTTTTATATCTTTTTACACAAATAACTGTATTAGATGCTGTTACAGAATTGACCTTGTTTACTCTTCAATTTTTAAAGCAGGTGTCATCACTGTGCTCCTTATATAGTTGAGAAAACAGATCCTCAAAGTTCGGATAAATTACTAAATAAGAGAGATGTTAAACAATACGCAATTCTAGTTCAAACAGATTCACAAAAAAATGAAACCAACTCTTTCAAAAAACTTTCATGGTATGGATAATTAAGAGTTTGTCTCTGAGTGGTATTAACTGAGTACTAATGTTATCTGTAAAAGTATCTAGCTGAATAGTTGGGAATTTGTGGATATCTTCAAGTACTAGTTTCATTTTTAAAATAGAGATAACTGCCTCAGAGTAAAGAAGGACACTAAAAAGAAACCCG